>OU696490.1:4207500-4702500 GCA_916048165.1 Spilarctia lutea
TATGGTTTCTATAGCAATAGACTATTAACATTATCTTTAATTTATTTTATTTACTAAGCCACTCACCACTTTGGGCGGCTTAAAAACAACCAACGGCAAGAAAGATTACGTAGCCACAACGCTGCCTTGCAAATCCCCAATCCACAATCGGCCCACGTAGTGATACGCCATCTTGTGGGCAATAATGACAACTTATTTGTGATCTACGAGTATGTATTATAGTAATCTAAAAACTTATTACAGTAAAAAATTAAATGATTATCTTGATGAGCAAAATAAAGAAGCCGAGAATCAAATTTAAGTATCGTGCAACTGGAGAAGTCTGTATCCAGCAGTTGACTGCGATAGGATGGTAATGATGATAAGGAATAAAACCTATGCTGCATTTCATTGTACAGTCTTGTAATAAATCAATCATATTGAAATCAGTATACTACAAGTTTTACTCTATATCGAATAAGATCCACAAATCGGGTCGTACCAAAAGTTTTATGATCTGCAAAAGAGAATGTTATTACATACTAGCTGACCCACGCAACCTCGTTTGCGTCTTATATTGCCTGTAGCGTAAAAAAATCCCCGTTTTTGAAACAGTCTTCATTGGTGCTCCGCTCCTATTAGTAGTAGCGTGATGATATATAGCCTATAGCCTTCCTCGATAAATGGACTATCCAACACCGAAATAATTTTTCAATTCGGAATTGAAAGCGCTAATCTCAGGAACCACTGGTTCCTGAGATTAGCGCTTTCAAACAAACAAACAAACAAACTCTTCAGCTTTATAATATTAGTATAAACTTCGTATATACACGTTATGATTATTCAAAGCGGTCTGTAATTCGCGAATTAAATCCATTAAGGTTGGTGCGATGCTTGATCGCAACGATAACTGGTCTGCATCCGAAATAAAATATATTTGCAAGAACTGTGGGTTTTGGCGTCATGGTGGTAAAAGGCTACCAATGAGATGATACACTTGTCCTTCAATTTTAAAAGTGGGCATAAAATTTCCTTCCCTGATTTCTTTTGCGCCAAACGAAGTCATTTGAAAAAGACTATTGTATTTACGTATGTTTGTTAAAAAATGACCAGATAATGGATGGTTATTAGTTAAAAGATTTTTTATTGGCTGTGGCGGCTCCTGAAGGTTAGGAAGACAAATTTTACCTGACGCACAGCACACACCATTAGGTTCGTCCGCCTATTTCTTGGCAGAGCATTTAGAACAGATCTTATTCATGACCCCGATTTGTACGGACGCTTGTTGTGCATAATCAACCTGCGGGTCATATCTGAAAGCCAGTCTGTTGCTGTTAGCTAAAATTCGATTGCGAACTCTATTTGTGGACAACTGCTGTCTCTCTGCTTGAGCTCTAAGTCGCTTCAAACGCTCGACACTCGACTCTCTTTCGCGCAACTGTGAGTTCCTTATATTTTGTTCATGAAGACGTTGGGAACGCTCCAGACTCTTGAGCGCGTAGCTCAGAGACTCTCAAGCTGTGTTCTGCAAGGCGTTGCGAACGCTCGACACTCGACTCTCGCGCGCGTATGTCAGAGGTTCTCAGATTTTGTTGTGCAAGGCGTTGCGAACGTTCGACACTCGACTCTCGTTCGCGTAAGTCAGAGGTTCTCAGATTTTGTTCAGCAAGACGTTGTGAACGTTCAGGTGAAGATTCTCCCAAAAGACGTATTTTTGCTGCCCGTGCTTGAGAACTATGTTTAGAAAGTTGAGACCTGGCTCTCTTAGGCATTTTCAAATATTTAAGAAAATGTTAATAGCATGTAATATTCTAGCTCTGAAAAGAACTGTTGTTTAGCCCTGAAAATAACTGTTGGTTAGCCCTGAAAAGAACTGTTGGTTAGCCCTGAAAAGAAATGTTGGTTAGCCCTGAAAAGAACTGTTGGTTAGCCCTGAAAAGAACTGTTGTTTAGCTCTGAGAAGAACTTTTGCGTAGGTGTAGTTTTAAGAACGAAATCTAAAAAAAAACACGAAAATTATTAGACTTCACGCATGACCGCTGCGAAGGGAGCCGACCTCGCGGCTGAGCCGCGCGGGTACCTTATTCATAGATCTAAACTCTCCTCCTACCCTCATAAGTAACACTTCGCAACGGGCCGTGCAGCAGAAATCGTAATATTTTAATTTTGCCATAACTTCAAAACCAAACGTTCAATTTTTATCATTCAAAGACCAAATATTATCTACATAAGCTGTAGTTAGTGATGAAATAATTTATTTTGATAAGGATTGATAGCATGAGTAAAATAAACGCATTTAAATGTAGTCCAAACAAAATTCTAGATTTTTAAATAAAACAATGGTTGTTGTGCCTCACTCGACATAGATAGGTATAGTGTGTCGCGGACTTTTTTGTAGATATTTATAAGATCTACTATTAATTAGAACATTTTATGGTTCTATCTTTTACCGTTTAGGCAGCGTACGCAAAATAAGTAACTTCCTGGTTGATTTTTTACACTTTGTGTCCGAAAAACCCAAATATCTTACGGAACCCTATTTTTTCCAAAATAAAATATAGCCTATGTTACTCATGGGTAATGTAGCTTTCGAATGGTGAAAGAATTTTTAAAATCGGTCTAGTAGTTTTTGAGCCTATTCATTACAAACAAACAAACAAACAAACATACAAACAAAGTTTTCCTCTTTATAATATTATATTATAGTGTAGATGTTTCACACAATCTCAGTTAAGAGTCCATATTCTTACTTTCACTTTAATAACCTTTCAGTCATAATTCACATTCTAAAGACGTACGTCAAGACAGATTGATAACTGAGTCAGCGTGATATGACCACTGAGTAATTATCCCTCCTTGTGGCAATCTTTAGAAAGGATCTGTCGTTGATGTGGAGTGACTTAGTGAAAATCAAGGCATTAATAACATTTCTTGACAAATTAGTTCTCCGAAATATTGCTGAATGAATGAATGACTGTTGTTAATAGAAACAGATTTCTAAAGCTACTAAAAACTTGCCGTGGGAGAGCTATGCTTCGGCATGAATGGGTCGGCTCGACCGGAGTGATACCACGGCCTCACAGAAAACCGGTGTGAAATAGTGTTTGCGCTGTGTTTCACCGAGTGAGTGAGGATACCGGAGGCCCATACCCCAACCCTTCCCCCCATCCCCTTTCCCATCCCCAAAGGTCGGCAACGCACTTGTGACACCTTTGGTGTTACGGGTGTCCATGGGCGGCGGTAATCGCTTACCATCAGGTGATACGTCTGCTCGTTTGCCCACTATTCAATAAAAAAAAAAAAAAAAAAAAAAAAAAAAACACATGAAAGAATTTAAGAAAGAGAGTTTTTTTTTTTTTTTTTTTTTTTTTTTTTTTTTTTTTTTTTTTTTTTTTTTTTTCAGGAAGTTCACATTCAGGAAGTTCACATTCAAAAATTTATCTCTATCTTTTAATTGAGATAAAAAATAGTTTTACCATTAATTTAAAATATTTAATGCAATATTTAAGAAACTGAAGTAGTCCTCTGCCGGTGAAAGTGTTATTTTTCACTAAATTACTACAACTACTATGGAGTCCCTGTTGAAGACCATTGCCAACATGAATACCGAGTTTAACACACGCATGGAGGAATTTGAAGCAAGGGACAATCTCCAAAGGGAAGGCAGCTCATCCGCATCTTCTGCAAGCAATCTCCAAACAGAATTTAGATATTTTAAGGAGTTTGTACTGAAAGCGCTCAATGACATCCAACAGCAAGTACAGTTTTTGGCTCAGTCCGTGGACAACATGGAGACACGGACCAGAAGGAAAATATTGTTGTTTCATGGTGTACCCGAGGATAAGGATGAAGACACTGCAATGGTGGTTAGCAAAATTATCGGTGAGAAGTGTAAGGTGAACAGTTTTTCCTCAGTAGATATAAAAAGGAGTCAGAGGAGGGGTCGGGTTTCATCACCTAATAAACCCAGACCCATCCTTGTAAAGTTTCAACAGGTCGCTACCAGGGATACTGTTTGGTTTGCTAAGACTAACTTGAAGGGCACCGGAGTTACCATATCGGAGTTTCTGACGAAAGCAAGACACGATGTCTTCGTGTCTGCCCGTCAGAAATTTGGCATAGCCAAATGTTGGACCCGAGAGGGAATTATACATATAGTGGGTTCCAATAACAAGCGGCACCGTATCACTACACTTGCAGAACTGAACGCTATTGGTGGCGATGTGGTGAAGCCTGTTGCAGCCACCAAGGCAACGGTAACTAGAACCAGGCGTGCGACCAAAAAGTTAACTAATTAATTACTGTTTGTTGATATCCAAATGACCTATATTTACAATCAACAAAGATAGTTGTATGTATGCTTTAGCGTCATATTATACTCAGTGCCTTACCTTCGCACTGAATGTTTACTGTTTCTGCGCTGGGTATTATCATGTTTACCCTATTTTGGTGTTGTTTTTATAATTATTATTTTAGTCATTAATATTGCTTTTAACGTCAAATTGGGTGAGATGTCAAATGTGACAACAAGATTGCGTTCCAGTTTAACTCTTTTCAGTTGTTTAATCATTCTCGGTCTTGGATACTAGTCTTTTGAATTTTCACCCTTTTACATTCATTAGCAATCTTGAATTTATTTCTGCAAACTGTATTTCGCAAACGTTTCTTTTATTGTAAATTATTATTATTATTTTTTTTTTTAACATACAACCGGCAGACGGATAGTTTATTTGGGTTTTGAAAAGAATATTTTATACTCAGTATTTGGTTACTATTTTTATTTCTGTTATATACATATATATATTTATTTATATTTACTATTGTATATTTTACTAGTATTTAGATAATCATATTCTTTACTGATGCTGTCACCTGTCACTAATAGTGATGCCGAAGAATATTTTTCGGTATCGAGTGATGACGCCAGCTTTATTAGTGTACCTTCGCTAGCAGATGCCATCTTGAATCATTTCTCTGATGTTCCCAGGAACTTCAATGTTGTTCATCTAAATGCCCAAAGCATACCGGCACATTTCCCTGATATGCTGACAACCTTCGACTGTACAAACATTCACGCAATTCTCATATCGGAATCATGGCTGAAGCCATGTCTATCCACCGTATCGTATTCGCTACCAGGCTTTCGTTTAGTAAGAAACGATCGTACTTGTGGGCGCGGCGGTGGAGTTGCCATTTATATCCGATCTCACATTCCTTTTTCCGTAGTTAATATTTCCTCACAGCCCCCACCCACAAATGCTGGCGAGCATTTATTCATTGAAATATTACTCCAAAACACAAAAATACTTCTCGGTGTTTACTATAGTCCTTCGTTACGGGTAGACTATTTTTCTTCCCTCGAAGTTCTGTTGGAAAATTTAACCCCTTCGTACAGTCATACCATAGTCATGGGTGACTTTAACACCTGTTTGCTCAAAAACGATTCTCGTTCTGCCATCTTGCGATCTGTTATTGAATCCAGTAACCTTACTATTCTCCCACTAAATCCCACACATAATTTACCAAACCGTAATCCATCTCTTCTTGACCTCGTCTTTGTATCCTCTGTTGAGCATGTCGCCAAATACGGCCAATGCTCTGCAGATTCGTTTTCCTATCACGATCTACTCTTTCTTTCCTATCTATTCCGTACTCCTAAACCTAAAACTAAAATTATATCACATCGTAATTTCCGTAACATGAACGTCACGGATCTTTGCAGAGATGCCGAAAACATCGATTGGAGTCTGCTTTTGAATTCTAACTGCATTGATGATAAAATTAACCACTTCTCAAATAACATTACGTACCTATTTGATAAGCATGCTCCAATACAACAGAAAAAGGTAAGACATCTGCCCGCACCTTGGCTTACGGAGGAGATAAGGGCGGTACAAAGGAAAAAGGCGAGAGCTCAGTCCAGGTACAAAAGTCACCCCACAGCAACAAACTGGGAAAAATTTGTACTCATCAGAAATCACTGCAACAAGATGTGTAGGAATGCTCAACGCCGACATATCCACAAATCTGTTGAAGATGGTAACCCAGTTAGGGTTTGGAAGTTTCTCAGGTCATTAGGAGTCGGCAAATCACGTCCTGATTGTGCTTCGAAAGATTTTGATATTAATTCCATGAATTCATATTTTTCTGCCTCCTCCAATTATGGCGGGGCTACCAAGATTGCGACGCTGAACTATCTTTCTACTCTGCCGACTCCCGACTGTTCCCCATTTATTTTCGCTCAATTTGCTGCATGTGATGTTAAGAAGAGTATAGTGTCAATAACTTCGAATGCTGTAGGGAGCGACTGTATCAGTCGTAATATGATTCTTCCCATCCTAGATGAAATTCTACCCGTGATCACACATATCCTTAATTATTCCATATCCGTCAATACCTTTCCGTCTGCATGGAAGCTAGCTCAAGTTATTCCGCTCCCCAAGAAAAGTAATCCTTCCACCCTCACAGATTACCGTCCCATTTCCATCCTCCCGTTTCTCTCTAAAGTCCTCGAGCGTCTCACTCACAGACAGCTAAGCTCATTCCTTTCAAGAAACGGTCTCCTCAATCAACTCCAGTCTGGTTTCCGCCCTGGCCATAGTACTACAACGGCTCTAGTCCACATTACGGATGATGTTAGGTCGGGTATGGAGGACGGAAAGCTAACGGTATTTGCCTTGCTAGACTTCAGCAACGCTTTTAATACTGTAGATTTCGATGTCTTGTTGGGTATTCTGCGCTCTCTTAACATATCTCCATCAGCTATTGACTGGTTTCGTAGTTACCTGTATGGTCGCCAGCAGCGTGCTTGTATTGAAAATATTTACTCCTCTTGGTGCACTACAACTGCAGGCGTACCTCAGGGCGGCGTTTTATCACCTTTACTTTTCTCAGTTTTTATTAACTCAATCACAAATCAATTACTTTCTTCCTACCATCTTTATGCAGACGATTTACAAATTTACTCACAAGGTACTCCAGATGAGTTAACAGAAGTAGTAAATACAATAAACAGAGATTTGATAAAAGTATGTGACTGGGGTAGGGAGTTTGGAGTGAGTGTGAATCCGACCAAAACGCAGGTCATGATAGTGGGTAGCCCCGGGCTACACTGTAGATTAAACTTCAAGCAGATACCAGACATTGTTTGCAGCGGCTCTATTATTCCCTTCAGTGAGAATGTAAAAAACCTGGGGATACTTATGGATAGGTACCTATCCTGGGGCCCCCAGATTGGGGAAGTTAGCCGCAAACTATTTGCGGCAGCGGGGTCTCTGCGAAGGTTGCGAAACTTTCTTCCTACAAACACTAAAATTGCGCTCGCACAATCTCTTCTTCTTCCTATCCTTGACTATGGTGATGTCAGCTATCTAGATCTCACCGAGGACCAGCTAAATAAACTTGAGCGACTCCAAAATCTTTGCATTAGATTCATATTTGGACTACGCAAGTATGACCATATCTCAGAGTTTCGTTCTAAACTCAAGTGGCTCCCAATACGCTTTCGCCGGAATGTACATATTCTTTCTCTTTTATACAGTGTTCTGTTTCATCCTCATACCCCCTTTTATCTTAAAAAACGCTTTCAGTTTTTACACAACACTCATTGTAGGGACCTGAGATCATCAGAGAATTTGAAACTTGAAATGCCAAAACATTCCACCCGGTTTACAGATAAGTCTTTTACTGTACAAGCAGTAAGACTCTGGAACGATTTGCCTGAAACAATCCGTCGCGCCAAAACCTTGGCAGTATTTAAAAAGCTGGTGAAGGATTATTATCTGTCATTGTAATTTTTTATATTGTATATATATATAATGTGTATATATTTTGGACTGTGTATGTATATATGACTTTATTTAAGTACTTATATGTAAAGGTTGAATATTTTGAATTTGTTGCTTTTTTATGTTCACATCGTAAATTTAATATTTGTGCACCCCACTACTGCTACCCTAAATAATCTCGCTTACTTTAATATCCGTACAAAGGTTGTCTGTAAGAGATCGCCATGAGCGATAAGACCGCCAATTGTCAGATTTGTAAACTACAACTCCTTTTTGTATATTTGTTATTGTGTACAATAAAGATAAATAAATAAATAAAAATAAAATAAATATATTTATTTTAGCGTATATTAATGTTTAGAAAGATTTTCTTGTGAAAAAACTAAAAGGCAACCCTCATAGTTAAAACACCACAGCTCCAGTAAAACCCCCCACCCTCCCACCGACCCCCAAATAACCCATTAGGTCAGCCCAGTTAAACCTACCCCTAAATAACCCATTAGGTCAGCCTGGTATGCAAGGCCAATACCTTCTTTTTAAGGAGAAGCCTATTTCATGATCTCTATGGCATCAAACTAGAAGGATGAAATACTTTAAATTCTATTACACTGCTATAAATATGCGTCTGTTGCTTAATTCCGATAAATAAATCTATGTAAATCTTATAATAAACAATTTGATAAATTATATGTTATTTATAAGTAATAGTAACCAAATGACAGTTACAAATAGGACGGGGTTTGAAGAAGACGATACATCAAGCTGGTGTGCAATTATAGAAAACTACCATTAATATTATGGTGTACAGACTTTGTATTTCGTAGAGTATTTGTATAACTTCATTTAGAAATGTATTCCTACTTATATAACTTTTGCAGTCCAATGAAATATACATTAAATCACTGACCAGGCGTGGATGGCGAATTTGATGGGTTCAAATCCCACATTGGAAAAACACTTCATGTAATCTAAAAATAGTTGTTCTGAGTCTGGGTTTTATTAGTATATTACTCAAGATATATTCTGTTTTATTATAATAAAAAAAAACACTATATATATATATATATATATATTGTAAATTCGTACATATTATACATAGAAAACACTCAAACTTCGAAACAAATATTTGCAGATCATACAAACATTTGGTCCGACCCGGGAATCGAACCCGAGACCTCAAGCTTAGCAGTCGCATACGCTACCACTACACCACTGAGGTTTGATGTTTATGTTGCAGTTTGTAACAATACGTTTTTAACAATCAAGTTTTTACAACAGGCGTATATGCGTGATCTCGATCCAGCGAACATGCCTGTAATAATGAATTTCCGTCCCGTTTGCACAACCTCGCGCTAAATGCACTCTTTTGTTTATTTTTTATTGTTACATGCACATAGATTTACGAGTGGCATCAATGTAAGCGCTGTAATTACTAAAACAAAATAATTGACTTTTCAAAAACTTTTACCGGCTTCATGCTTCATTTATCACGTTCCATTGCAATAACTATATTTTCTGTTCAATAATTTTCCACCCTTTGTGGTACTTTTAATCCAGGAAAACTTTTCATTAAATTATTAAGGAGGGATGTATTGACGTTGTATAATCATCAAATCTCTTCATAGCGACTGTGTGACCAAACAATAAAACTAGTTAACCGCGGTGTTAAGTGTAATTTTGCTTTTGGTACGCAGTGATACCATAATGAAACTAAGATAAGAACTACTATCTACCTTAATGTTATGTACTTATTAATCAATAGGTAGGTACATAAAACAAAATCCTAACTGGTCGCTGTATAGATATATAAGAAAAACTATTATAGGGGAGCTTTAAGAACGGAACGCAATAAAACCCAAAATAAAATATTATGGCGACCTTTACATATAGCTCCATTTACCGAAGATACATTGAACTACGGAGCAACGTACAACACGAATAAACTACCAATCCTGAATCGCGCAGTAGAAGTTCTCGCGCCGATTATCATATACACAACATCCCAACATCAACTGTTGGGCAGTGGCCCGCCAGGCATGATCACCTCGCCTGGCCGGAGGATCCTCCCTTTGTGTTGGGTGGAACATGATACTCGTTCCACCACAATATTTTTAGAATTTTTGACTGTACGTTTGTGCACGATCATCACATAAATGGTTTAACCGAATCAAATTTGTGTTTCAATTGGTTCATAAATAAGTTAAAAAAATATCAGTTTGAAGAATCACCGCGATAACCGACCTTTACGAAGGCGGAGCCGCAGGCAAAAACTAGTTATTAATAAAACTTCCATAACTTTATTAGACTATTAAATAATGCTGTACCGTCTTGAGCGTCACGATCCAATGCAAATGATTATTTATGTTTTAATTCATTTTGTATTCTGTAGAATGATAAGTAACTTACACAATTCATTTCAATGTTCTACTTTTACAAAATCCCCGCTTTGCTAAGTTAATTCCTTGCTACAAGAATGGAATAAGGTATTAAATGAGCTTACTATATGATCCCTTAGAAGGTGATGTTGCCTTTTTTGTTAGGTATATTTCTTGTAAAGATTTGTAAATAATAATAATAATAAAAAACTTAATTGTACACCAACTAATAGTTTACATTTAAGAATAGGTATATCAATTTAACAACCATATACAATGTATTTTTTTTACTGAACTTTAGATTGTTGTACTGCCAAAGTGGTTTATATAGCTCTATTTTATGTTAAGCTTTTGGTAGTAGATTGTTTTCAGATAAATTATTACCTTGTTCCATAAGCTCCCAGTCCCCAACCCGCACTTGGCCAGCGTGGGGTCTTATGGCCTTAACCCTCTCCTGAGAAGAAACCCGAGCCCAGCAATGGGACATTATGGGTTGTTGATTTTCTGATATTTTCCATAAGTTCCATCCAAAACTAAAAGTGTTTGTAATTAGAACCCGTATTTCCTAAGATTAGCGCGTTCAATCAACCAAACAAACTCCTCCATCGTTGTACTATTGGTACATTATAGGGCAAACCCCTTCCAAACCCCCACAATTACAACTGCACAGACAGATCACCACAAACATGGCAACTCATTATACTCTGGAATTCTATACTTAGTTTAGATGAGCTTATGTTATCATCAGCTGATCATATACCAAACCAGTTTAAGACGAACGAGCCTCTTTTGTTCCCTGATGAAAGTCGCGGGAAGCTGTTAGATGAGGGTAGCACAGTACCGGATTGTTGTGGAGAGCTTTAAGGGAGGTCTAATTTGTTCACATGTATGATGTCGACCTCCACATACAGCGCCATCTACCGAAGATACACTGAACTAAGAAGTAACTACACGGAGTAACTATCAATCCTGAATTGCGCAATAGATATTCTCGCGCCGATTATCATATTTACAACATCCCAACATCAACTGTTGGGCAGTAGCCCACCAGGCGTGATCACCTCGCCTGGTTGGAGGATCCTTCCTTTGTGTTGGTGGAACATGATACCCGTTCCTCCACATTTGTGTTTGTGTACCCGCAAAAAGAGAGTGAAAAAGGGGTGGATTATAACCAGTGTTAAGAGTAATTATGGCTTTGCTGCAGGCCTTTTACAACTGAATCTACACCCATTGCCATCTTACGAAAATGTTATGCTTGGAGGTTTATTTTATGTATTTGGAAGGCAATAAATATTTACTTCCTTGTGTAGAACTGGAACACCATATTATAGTTAGTGTGTATCGACCACCACAGAGTGACTTTAGCATATTTGACATAGTAATGGAAGAAGTATTAAAGCGTTTGTGTCAGTATTAAAATTTTAATAGTTTGTTGGGATTTCAATGTTAATATATTAGAAAAGTGAATTAATTAGTCAACAATAATTACTTCTCACTCGACAACTTGCTTAGATAACATGTTTTGCAATGGGGAACATTCAAATGGGTAAATTTTAAGTGATTTAAAATCTGATCGCTGTGGGCAATTTATTCCATTTCCTTGTATAAAAGAAAATAGAATAAACAAAACTATATGCAGGCCCATTACTAGTAACTGACTATTGAGTTTGAGTAATAACATTAGTGATAAGGTTTCCAATTTAGATTGGACTCAAAGGGATCCGGATAAGCTTTACGACTACTTATTCAATATGATATAAATCGAATTTGACAGTATATTTAAGTCAAAAACAATAATAAAAAGACCAAAAATTACGTTCTGTGATTGGTCTACAACAGGAATATACAAAAGTAGAGAAAAGCTGTACGAGTATGATTTATATGCTATGAAACAAAGTAATTTTGACCCAAACATTCATGAATATGCTAAAAATTACTCAAAGATTTTCAGTAAATCAAGTGCTATGGTAAAGTCTTTATACATAAGAAATAAGATTAAGTCTTTTAATAATAAAATAACAGCTACCGTGCATGGCATGTACGGCATGCATGCCGTACCGTGTGAGAGCCACGCTTCGGCATGAATGGGCCGGCTCCACCGGAGTGATACCACGGCCTCACAGAAAACCGGTTTGAAACAGCGCCTGCGCTGTGTTTCACCGAGTGAGTGAGGATAACCCCAACCCCTTCCCCCATCCCCTTCCTCACGCCCCAAAGGCCGGCAATGCACTAGTAACGCCTCTGGTGTTGCGGGTGTCCATGGGCGGCGGTAATCGCTTACCATCAGGCAATACGTCCGCTCGTTTGCCCCCTATTCCATAATAAAAAACGATACATGGAACTTATGAAAAATGAATCTGGACGTAATAAAATTAAATATTAATAATGGGTTTATAACAAACAACTTAGACGTAACTAAATCTTTTAATATATTTTTCACAAAATACCAGTTAGTACAATTAGTACTTTGTGTTCTTGTGCGTCCAGTTCGGAATTGTTGTTAAAGGAATATAAGAATTTATTCCAATTTCAATACGTAAACCCCACAGACATTATATTTATTTATTTTTGGTTCTAGATTCAGCGGTAGACGTTTTTCGGCTAAGATGACGATAATGAACCCCTTTCTCAAAGACTATCGAAGCACAAAATTAATCACATAACATACCGATTATGTTCACTGCTGAATCGCTACAAATTATACCAATATATGTATGAGGGTATTAATTAATAAACATCGCATGCATGCTGCGTGTTCACGTGTGTGCATGAGAAATCGGCGCGCGCGCAGTTGCGAGAATACATTATGTCATTACGTCACCTGGACGATCGGCGACCGACCATTGACTCTAGACGATAAACAGAAAATGAAGTTCTATTATGATAATCTAAGTGTTATGTGTATGTGTGTGTGTGTGTGTGTGGTGTGTGTGTGTGTGTATGTGTGTGTGTGTGTGTGTGTGTGTGTGTGTATGTGTGTGTGTGTGTGTGTGTGTGTGTGTGTGTGTGTGTGTGTGTGTGTGTGTGTGAGTGATGTTTGTTCGACTTACCTCTATACAGATGGTTGACCTATTTAAATTAATATTAGAACTACTTAGATAAGAACGTGAAATGAAACACATCATCTATACATATAAATGAAATTGGATCGTTTGTTTGTAGTACAATTGACAGCTTATCATTAAATGCATCTGAAATTATGTACGGTACTTACATCAAAAAAGCAATTTTGATTTTTTTGGCTGTTTTTTCCGGTTGTAATCTCTAAAACGGCTTGACCGATTTTGACGGAACTTCACTAGCAGATAGTTGATGATATAAGGAGTTACTCAAGCTACTTTTCTTAGACTAACTTCGCTTCGCGGCATTACTCGCGGTTGTTGTTGTACCACGAGTAACACCGCGGGACTAAACTAGTTCATAATAAATCTACCACCAACCAACCAGTATAATTTAGTTACTATGTAAAGCTAAACATGCTTTGCAAAGTATTTATTTAACCTTGGGAGCTCCTGTACAGAATTTCATTTTTTAAGTATGGTAGAGCAAGCGGACATAGAGTGGAAATCTCAAAATAGAGACGACAGTTTGGTATGGGGATAAGTGCCGTAACTAGAACGATATTATAAAGATTTCGGACTGAATGCTGCAAATGTCTCAATACCAAATATGACGCAGTATGACCACTGTTAATATCTAGTAGTGGTATTCACATATTCACTTATATCATAGCTTAATTCTTCGAAATTGTTATTCGAATTCTTTAAAGAGGGAGAGCCACGTTTCGGCATGAATGAGCCGGCTCGTTCGGTATAATACCACGGCCTCACAGAAAACGGGTATGAAATAGCGCTTGAGCTGTATAGCGCACCGAGTGAGTGAGGATACCGGAGGCCCATACCCCAACCCCTCCCCTATCCCTCTCCCCATCCCGTAAACGCTTTTGTGTCGCCTCTGGTGTTGCGGGTGTCTATGGGCGGCAGTAATCGCTTACCATCAGGCGATACGTGTCCTCGTTGGCTCCCTATTCCAAAAAAAAATGCTGATGCGATGCCTGAAGTTTTTGCGGTGCATTCGTGCGAGGTTGCAGATATTTGCGATGCGTTGCGAATTCGCAGTTATTAGTGAGAGCCCTAAAATCGAAGCAGTGAGTTAAAAACAGGTTATAACAAAGATCAATTCCTATTCTGTTATACTTCTAAGTACTTCGTTATTGTGAAACGTTTGTAAACGTGAATCATAAGATAATTAAGTTATTTTATATCTATTAAATGCAACAATATAGTTTTATTACCGTGTTGACGTAATAATGCATATATAAAATTTCGTCTAGCGGTGTTTTCATATATATTTCTTCATTTTTTAAATATTTGCACATTTTATATTTAAGGAGCAATGGCTTGTCAGATTGGTCTGGTACGACAGAGAACACCACGGCCTCGTAGAAAACTATACTTTGTACTTGCTGGATTCTGATGTTATTTACTACCATAAATACGTAACTATTATAATCTTAGTCGATTTTAATACCTTATCTTTACACCTATCGTATCATATTTCTACATCACCTGAAGGTTGACTGGGCGAGAATGCCTCATGGCATTGAGTTCGCCTTTGTAAGACATGTGTCAATTTCATACAAATGTTCTTACATTTCCCTGTTCAAGATCGTTTATTTATCCAAAACATGAGTAAACATACACAAAGCATGCAAGATATCAGAACAAGTAGTTGAACAATCATGTTTTGCCTTGTCGGCGTACAAATATTACATAGTCATAGCATATTAATATTCGGTAAAGTTATTCAACAATTGAAAAAATATATATGTATTTATGTCATTTATCATTATCAGCTGTCCATTATTGTGTACAGTATAAATAAAAAGTATATGTCTTCTTTTATAAGTCCATAATTAGTATTTATCAATTAAAACTTAATTAATACTGTAATAGGCTTTCTCTAATAATATAGTTTTTAATTTATTTCTCAGTCTTAAGGCTGTGTATTCCCTCCAACATTTTGGTAATGTGTTAATTATAGTTGGCGCCATGCAAAATATGCTCTTACGTAAGAGTGCAGTCTTCGAATAAAATAGTACGTCATGTGCAATAAATACTAAAAAACGGTATTAGGCGATGCTTTCGTGGGTTTTCACCGAGTGACTGAGATATCAAAGCCTAAGTTTTCCTCCATTTTTGAGAGGAGGAGGAACTCAAAGACCGGGTGTACACATATGGCTCTTGAATGATATGTTATCAAAGGTTGCGTATAGGATTAACGCGCAGGAATAATGTATTAATGAACGTTGTAAAAAAGTCTTGCATACCATACGTTTATATTTAAAGGGTAACTCGCTATACCCCTTTTTGTGGTAAATTTTATGTGTGTCTCCTTTAGCGTAATATTATGCAGAGCGACTGCATAATATTACGCTAAAGGAGACACAGATGAGGATGCGCACGTTAGTAGAAGTAGGTATATTTTAAACTCGCTAGTAGTCGTTCTGTGATCGAAATTCGACCTTATTATATTTTATGCCTGAGTGCACTCCTCCTACAAATAAACATTAACTACGCCTAAATTTTTTATACCTATTGCCATAATTTTTGAAGGGATGCAAAATTTTTGCTTCACGTATAAATTATTTGAATTATTTACTCTAATTAGGTAGAAAATACAATGAAAACATCTGTGATGCTTGTTTTGCTAAAGTCGACACAGTGTCGTTTTTATCGGGATTCAGATTTAACCTTTCATTGTTAAGGACAAACAGGACGTCTGATCTCGGAGATTTAATAAACATCAAGTGACTTATATTACTTTGTAACATGTACACAAGTATGAGAAGAGTTGTTTGTTAAGTACTAGTTTCGTAACTAAAATTTGTCTCTCAAAAGAGACAAATTTTTTTGTAAGACTATATAAGAAGATAAGAATATAGACAAAATGTTTAAAATTTGTCTGTTTTGAAAGACAAATTTTAGTTACAAAACATTTTTCCTTAATGCTCTGATTATATAGTCTACATATATGCTTCTTCGACAAAAGGTAAGTCTTCAGCTTGAATTATAGACAATTATACAAGTAAAGCTAATATTATCTAACTAATCATAAAGCTGAAGAGTTTGTTTGTTTGTTTGAACGCGCTAATCTCAGGAACCGCTGATCTGATTTGAAAAAATATTTCAGTGTTGGATAGTCCATTTATCGAGGAAGGCTATAGGCTATATATAATTACGCTACTACTAATAGGAGCGGAATACCAATGAAGAATGTTTCAAAAACGGGGGAAATTTTCACGCTACGGGCAATATAAGACGCAAACGAGGTTGCGTTTGTCAGCTAGTAAGAAAATATATACATGTTAAAAGTAGAAACATGTACCTCCTTCATATAATCAGATTTTTACAAATAATAAACATGACTAAGATTGACCTATATCTAGTTTTATGCATAAAAAGTAGTGTTCCCAATAGATAGCAAAGAAATACATATTAATATAAATAAAAATTGCAGTTAAAACACATCGAAATTCGTAAACAAATATTAATACGTAATATATTACGCATGAAGTTTGCACAGCTGTGCTTATGTGCACATTGAAGTTGTTGTTGAATTACACTATTCCATCATATTTTATTAGAGGACTCGAACTTTCCAGAATACAGCCACACTAACCTATAATTTTTGACCTTAATTTGTGCCTTTGTTTCCCCCATCCCCTTCCTCATCCCCCAAAAGCTGGCAACACACTTGTAACGCCTCTGGTGTTGCGGGTGTCCATGGGCGGTGGTAATCGCTTACCATCAAGCGATACGTCTGCTCGTTTACACCTTCCATAAAAAAAAGTCTATTGGCGCTGGTACCCCCTTACTATTCAGTAATCCATCTGTTCGATTGCCCACTAAACCATAAAATTCTACTTGTCTTTGCATATTGACCTTCCAATTTAATTCCTAAATTGGCAACAGCAACATGCTTATACCTATCGTCACTATCATCATCGCATCAACCTTGAACAGTCAACTGCTGGTCATAGGTTTGACTGCCTCTGCGGCTTAGTGGTAGCGTATGCGACTGCTAAGCTCGAGGTCTCGGGTTCGATTCCCGGGTCGGACCAAATGTTTGCATATTTGCAGATATTTGTTTCGAAGTTTAGGTGTTTTCTATGTATAATATATGTGCATTTACAAAAAAAAGTACATAAGTATTTATATCAGATGTCTAGTACCCATAACACAAGCTCTGCTTAGTTTGGGACTAGATGGCGTCGTGTGTTAGGTGTCCGGAATATTTATTTATTTATAGGTATTTCTTTAGAAAGGAGGTTTTGCCTAATAACTATACCACGCTGGCCAGACGAATTGATATAGGGTCTGTTTTAAGGTTTCCATTTCAGTGCTGTTATCCTAAGTATTTTAGTCCCTTAGTCGCCTCCTGCTACATCCACGGGATAAACAAGGGTGGTGACTTAAGGTCCTATCGCCATCCCGCTCTTTCTTCAGCGTCTCGCTTGATTTCGCTCCAGGTCTTGCCAATGGCCTTCGCTTCATTGATGATAGTCCGCCGCCAGGTTTGTTTTGGACGGTCCCGCTTGCGTTTTCCTTGTTTGGGACGGCAACGTTTGCATTTTCCTATTTTTCACACTCCTTATTCTTATTCCATTACACGAACATACACGAACAACTTAGTGGGAAACCTATTCCCTAAATTATAGTAGACAACATATAGAGGTGTCTCATATGCCTCTATCTGCCTGATCGGAGATACAGGCATGAGTTTATGTAAATATATACTATTCCACAAATAACTAATTTCATTAATTATCTACGTATGTACAATCTATACTAATATTATAAAGCTGAAGAGTTTGTTTGTTTGAACGCGCTAATCTCAGGAACCGCTGGTCCGATTTGTAAAATTATTTCAGTATTTGATAGTCCATTTATCAAGAAAGGCTATAGGCTATATAGCATCACTCTAAGACCAATAGGAGCGGAGCCTCAATGAAAAATGTTTAACAAACGGGGTAAAATTATTACGCTACGGGCAATAGTAGACGTAAACGAGGTTGGGAGGGTCAGCTAGTTATATATAAAATTACAGTTTATCAGTTAAGTAGTTACGTTAATTAATACGAATAATGATTTGGATATATGTTTATTCTTATCTACATTCCTAAATATACAAAATCCCTAAAACCTTTGTTTGTTGGGGTGTGGGCTTCCGGTATCTTTACTCACTCGGTAAAACATAGGGCAGGCGGTATCACTTCGGTCGAGCCGCATGCCGAATCGTGGCTCTCCCACGGTAAAGTATGAATATAATGCTTTAATTTCTTTTTTCTATAATTTTTTTGATACACCACTACCTTACTTGCAACGTCTTTTTTTCCATTCCATGATTTTCTGTAAGAGATCTTCGAGGTCACCTAAGTGGTGTTCTAAGAACTCCTAGTTCTAAGATACCGTTGAAATTAATCTCGTGTACAATAAGTGGTTTCTAATTATTATTATATTCCCTTAAAAATAAAAAACAAGTGAACGGACATGTCTTTGTTTAATATGAGTGAGGAAGATTTGGTAGGTACACCAAATTATCAGCAACCATCTACTGCCCACATTCCTATAAAAAGCAATAACCAAACATTCACTCAAAAGGAAAACATTCACACTAATATATAATAATATTAAAAGGCTAAAACATTTTTTTTGGAGAACAATATTGTTCATTTGTAGATAAGGATAAATATTATTTATTTTGGTTCATTTTTCCACGAATTCGTAGCTATGGAAATGTTTTGTCTAATTCTTCTCTATTTAGAAAGAAATGTATAATGGTGGGTATTATATTTTCTATTATATATTCAAAGGCAAACTGTTCCGATGTCGACAATTCCGCCAATGTCAAGTGTGATGGAAATACTTGGGTTATAGAAATAAAATAATTTTGCAATATGCCAATTTTTTCCAAAGTTAGCAGTGAACTGAACGTATTACCCAATACGAGTATGTTATAAGTACCTACTAAATGTCTTCCATATCCATACTAATATAATAAAGCTGAAGTGTTTGTTTGTTTGAACGTGCTAATCTCAGGAACCGCTGGTCCGATTTGAAAAATTCTTTCGGTGTTGGATAGTCCATTTATCTAGGAAGGCTATAGCGTATATACCATCACGCTACTACTAATAGGAGCGGAGAAACAATGAAGAATGTTTCAAAAACGGGGAAAATTTTCACGTGACGGGCAATAAAAGACGCAAACGAGGTTGCGTGGGTCAGCTAGTTTATAGATATAGGTATAGAGCACATTAAATTGTATCGGTAATTGATAACAAAAACTGTCTACAGCCTTTAATAAATGTATTCGTTATCAACCCGCAGTGAAAGTAATAGTTACGATCATTAAAGATTTTTTTTTTCTAGATAACCGGTTTACAGACAATGAGGTTTTATAACTTCATTATGTGACTGTATTCCAAAGTAAACCATACAAATGATATAAACGTAGGTAATATTCATAAAAACCATTTGCTTGTTGCTACAGGAAACGTCAAAAAAAATTGCGCGCAAATACATATGACTCTATTTAATTTTCAACTATTTACGCTACTACGTATAAAACGTTTTATTCAATTATTATTATCTTTATTTAATAAATCAAGTCAACGAATTTATAAATATTTATTATAAAATTATTCATATAAACAAAAAACTACGCTGAAGTTCATAATCTGAGACGTTATACCAAATTTAATTACATTACATTCAAAACACTGAAATTAAAAGTATTATAATCAGTATAATAAGGTAAATGTTAAAACAACTTTAGGCAACGAATCGAGACACGAGGTAAATAAACAAATGTAGAAACCGCTCTATCGCACATACGTGTATACGTCACCAAACATATGGCACTTAAAACTACCCAATAAGGTTTAATTTGCCCACTTGTAAGGAAATAAAACTGACTCACATATTAACGTGCTTATAAACGTCGTAATTCTTATTATCATATAAACTCATCAATAGAGACCGTGTTGTCTGGCTTCGTGTTATCATATTATGTGACCGAGAATCGTACAGAACTTATTACTCAGTAACTTACCTTTACGAGACAGCCAGTCGATCGATATAACACGTGACCAAACTCCGTCGGTTCACGAAAAAAAAAACTACAACAAAACAAAATGAAAACACAGTAACAACAGAAGTGTTCACCTTCAAAACGTCACTTTAAATTAGGATCTCACTACGTGTAAATACACACAAAAATTTCATACAACCGGCTTTTTTCCCGGTCAAAATAATGGGGTTCTAACACAAAACATAATAAAAAGAAAACATTCAGACATAAATTATAGCCTCTTCTATAAGTTCAAGATAACAATTAATCAACTAGAAACTTAAAACACAGATGTTATGTTAATATTATTATAGTTGCAACGAGTTATCGTATGCTGATTGCTCGCAATACACCTCAGCATCAGACGGTGGCGCGGCCAATACTGAACCGAGCGGCCGAAAAACAAACCAGCTCTATAAGCACGGCGTAGCTGGAAAACTTAGTCTGTCCTGCTCTAACACACTGTGTTTGTAGACCATTTTCCCGGTTAGCAACGTGATTTTAGTACCAGCCTTAGTCATCAGAGTCTACAACTGAGGTATTCCCTGTTATATATCCAGAAGAGTGACTGTTTAATAAACATTTCCCTTACTTAGATGATACAATGAGTAGAACATTTACTTAAGTACTTCAGATGTTTGTATATTATATCATCTTTTAAATGAGCACTAGTTTCTCGGTAGATAGTTTGTTTAAGTGTTCTGGGAATCAGATATATGTTTACTGATTGTAAGGTCACTTATTAAGGTTAGAATTAAAGGTAAACTCATTTTAACACCATTCTTAGGAGTATGGGGGAACAGGTATCGTGTTCCACCAAAACAAAGGGAGGATCCTCCGACCAGGCGAGGTGATCATGCCTGACCGGCCACTGCCCGGCAGTTGATGTTGGAATGTTTTACATATGATAATCGGCGCGAGAACTTCTATTGCGCGATTCAGGATTGGTAGTTACTCCGTGTAGTGCGTTACTTCGTAATGTATCTTCGGTAGATGGCGCTGTATTAGGTAACTGTTGTGATGTATGTGGAAGTCGCCACAGGAGTACAGATTCTTCACCAGATTCAACTTAACTGGTCACAGAGCTCTGAAGTATTATACGTTTTTGTAGTACAGGGGAAAATCGAACAGTTGTATCACCTGAAGGTAAGAGGCACACATTGATCCCTAATAAAAAAAATGTTTTGCTGTCAAAACGACTCTGCTCTTCCTGATGGAAAGCATGAGCAGAATCCAAGAGTGGTGAACAATCCTCAAAGCGAATGATGACAATGCAGCATGGTGACTCACACTATGGCGTCCTAGTGAGATGCTTATTCACGTCTTGATTAATGGGCCCGAGATCATAGTGGGAGGGAAACACGTGCGCTGGTAGTGAGTTCGAGGTTTAGGTCGCTCGACACGGAAAAGAAGAACCTAAGAGGAAAGAATAATTAGAAATGGAGTAGAAAAATAATTGTGATTTAGTTATTGATGATGATGATGATGAATTCAATTGATTTACATACATATAAAAAGTACGCGAACATACCATACATAAAAAAACACTTTTTTAAACCGAAAAATATTGAAAGTTTGCATCATGTAGAAACAAATAGCAAACGAAATTAATAGAGACACATGCAGAACCTCAAACCTTTTAAACTGACTTCAAAAGAGGAGGAGGTTCTCAATTCGAATGTTTTTTTTTAATGTTTGTTACCTCACAACTTTCGACTGGGTAAACCAATTTTGATGATTCTTTTATTATTTGAAATCTGGTGCTTCCCGTGTGGTCCCATTTCATTTGGTTCCGTTCTTGAAGTCATTTTTTTTGTTGTTAAAATTTGTGATTATAGCTAATACACTCTTCATAACTTAATTTACTATAATAAAGACTTAGTTACTAAAATTATGAAGCCCAAAATATATATGAGTAGCTTGCAATTGTAGAGGCCTGTGTACATTAGGGGACTGCAATAGGCTGCCGATAATAATAATAATAAATATATTCAAACATCTGACACACAACGCCATCTAGTCCCAAACTAAACAGAGCTTGTATTATGGGTACTAGATAAGTTATATAAATACACTTATATCTACTTTTTATAGATAATACATACACAATGTTATACATATAAAACACCTAAACTCCGAAACAAATGTTTGCTTGTCTTACAAACATTTGATCCAGTACGGGAATCGAACCCGAGACCTCAAGTCGCAGTCGCAAACGCTACCACTGCGCCACTGAGGGAGTCAATGATGTCGAGTTAATAATAAAAAAGTAATTGTTACTTCCCCAATTAAGATATTACTGGTCGTAAATCAACATGGACTAGCTATTTAATTACATTGTAATTTGTGTT
Organism: Spilarctia lutea; assembly: GCA_916048165.1. Classification (NCBI taxonomy): domain Eukaryota; kingdom Metazoa; phylum Arthropoda; class Insecta; order Lepidoptera; family Erebidae; genus Spilarctia; species Spilarctia lutea. The sequence goes on from OU696490.1 coordinate 4,230,124, forward strand.
CATAAAAAATAAGATAATTTTTATTCTTTAACTATTGGGAAATGTTTCTTTACAACTCTACACTTATTTATACATTCCGTATTCTTCTATGCTTTTAAAACGATCAAAATTTGGTTGTTCTGCGATAGGTTTCATTAGCAATTAAAGACATTAGTCCTTAAAATCAGCCACTTGCTTGGTCGATTGATATAATCGAACCCAAGACCTCCGACTGTCTTGGTTTCGATTCTGCAACGAGTAGTCACGATCTAGAACCACTAAACCAGCAGACCATTCAAATTTTTTTCATATGTTTGACGGAAAGCATGAGAAGTATCCAACAATGGTTCACCATCTTCATTGAAAATGGCGACAACGTAGCAGATCCACACTATTTTTTTTTTTAAAGACAGCTCCCGCTCTAGGAATAATTCCTGTGTCGCGGGGGACTTTACAAACATACATGAAACGGACACAAAGAACACCCAGACTTAGAACAGCAATTTGTGGATCACACAAAGTGTTATTCTATGTGGGATTTGAACCCACAACACTTGGCGAAGTAGGGAACGGCGTGGCGACCGCTTAACCACTAGGCCAAACGTGCAGTGGAGTGGAGACCTACAATGTACCTACATACGTGTAACACCGGGTGAACCGGTATGTAAACATACGTGATACGATCAGGTATCTTCTTAACGTTGATCTTTAAAATAAGTACCTAAAAGTTCTAGATTATTCCATTTTATTTCGGAGAGAATCTTGAAGAAGTTTTTAATTTGTTAAATTTTATTTCATTTGCAAGCGTTGAACTTTGATGTATGTATTCATATCGATTTGATCCATAATTATTTTTTTTTATTGTTCTTTTCTACGTATTACATACATTATCTGAACAAGAAAAATTAAACTTTACTGATGCTAACTGTCGCGGTAAAGGTGGAACCACAACTATATGCTAAAAAAAATATTGATAAAAATAGCTGAACCCCGCGGTGTTAACCGCAGTATGACAACCCCAGGTAACGCTATGGGGCCGCAGCTAAAAAGAGTTACTCCTTTTACCATCAGCTACTTACCAGTGAAAGTCACGTCAAAATCGGTCCAGCCATTCCCGAGATGTGCGTCTCGAGACACCCGACAGAAGTGATAACTTAAATTAATATAATTTGAACCATTTAAAATGGAAGTTAAAAGCTTAAGTTATCACTTAAATTTTCTAAGATAATGTAAGGAAAGGTTATTTATTAATAAAATCTTTTATTGATTAAACAATATATTTTATCTGTCCGAAATACGGCTAGGGCTGTGGGTTAGAATGTGAGAGGAGGAGCCTCCCTACCGCTGCCTTACCCTGCAGCCACACTATGTCCTCCGCACTGCTCCCCGCGGTGCTGGTCGCTCTGCTGCGAATATTTCCCTAACAGCCACACACTCCCCTACTCTCGATGTTCATCGCGTTGTTCCACATTCCAGTATTGGCCTTGCAATGGACGACAACATTCTAGCAGCGTACTTATTGTGCTCTTATGCTGGGGCCACACTAATGAGAAATGCCATTAATTATCGCGATAATGGACGTTCACCATAGGTGTAGCCACAACTTAACGGGATAATTTGACAATGGCATTAACAATGCCATCGCACGATTTTGACTGGAAATACGTACTATGGCGTCCTAGTGGAGTAATCATCCACCTTCTTCTTTTTCTTTGTTTCCGTTTTCTTTTTATTCGGTAATGATTCAATAAAGTCAAATAATATAAATTTACACTCATGAGATATAGAGCTCTGTCGACGTCCATCTTGCTTGAATTAAAGTAAATTCAATGCCGTTTTTATCGCCAATAATGAGCATTCATGTTGACCGTTGAAGTGTAGCCACCCATTTTAATGCGGTAAAAATTATCGCAATAATTATCGAGATAATGGGCATTGACGTTAAACCTTAGTGTGGCCCCAGCATTACAGGATAGCGAATAATTTTAATATCGTACTTGCCATTGTGTACTGAAATGTATTTACAGTGTCTTCCATTAATGAGAGAAATTAGTACATTCTATTAAAAAGAATACGTTGCTAAAAAATTTACGAACCCTACCACAAACAATTGCTTTTGTTTTTTTCAATAAAATGCTTACGTTCTACTAATACTTAATTTATACTGCTTGTTTTTTGTATTCCAAATTGCAGACTCAGTAGCTAATAATTCAATCAATTTTAATATCTTTTCTTTCGGCATCATGAATCTTCTTAATTCTTCAATTGGAAGATTTAAGCTATCAAATAACACTTATTCGATCTCTGCACATTCTGGGGTACAAGCCCATACATTTTTTGGCCCTCTCCTTTCGCTACGAACATGAATGACGAGTACAGTATAAGTTTTTTGCAGAATGTGGTTGTGCCTTTACTGACATAAATACACGACTGATAAGGAATGTATGGTAACTATGTGACGTAGTTTACATGAATATTAATTAATGGGCATGGTTTTTTTTTTTCTTTATTTGTTTAATGAGGGCTTAGTCACGAAGTGATTATGTCGCCCGGGCATGGTTTTTCTATATATAGTGTTTAACGGTGTGAAGTCAGGCTTGCAGTAATTATTATAGAGACAAAAAAATAGCATTCAGATTGAATCCCTTAATGTGATAAAATTTAGATGACCTAATTTTTCTATGACCCAAATCAGCAAAAATACTTTAAATGACTTAAATTATGTGACGACCGCCACATACAACATATCATACTACAGCGCCATCTACTGAAGTTACATTGAACTACGGAGTAACGTACAATACGAAGTCTCTATCAATCCTAAATCGCGTAATAGAAGTTCTCGCGATTATCATATATTCAACATCAACTGTACGGCTCGACCGGAGTGATACCACGGCCTCACAGAAAACCGGTGTGAAACAGCGCTTTAGCTGTGTTTCACCGCGTGAGTGAGGATACCGGAGGCCCAACCCCCCTATCCCCCCTATGATGGCGCAGTTGAAACTTATGTTACCCCAGGAGGGTACCAACTGCGCTAGCGTTGGAGAATCCCTCTCTGGGCGTCCACACTTAGAACACAACGCGCCTGAGCGTGGATGCCCAGGTTGCCCCTCGTATTCTGGGGGGGGCAAAACTACGCTCTATCATGCTCGGGGTAAGAGCAGTACCACCATGGCACCCCCTGCCACGCTAGTCGTGGACTTGTGCAACATCAGGGGATTACATAGTAATCTAGATGCTGTCCATCACCACCTCGAGACAGCAAAGCCAGCCTTGCTCTTTTTGACAGAGACGCAGATATCGTCTCCAGCGGACACTTCCTACCTCACTTATCCTGGGTACGGTTTGGAACACTCCTTCATCTCCAAGGCCGGAGTGTGCGTGTACGTCAGAGACGATATCAGCTCTCGTCGCCTTAGCAATCTTGAAGGTAGGGACCTCTCCATCCTATGGCTCCGTGTAGACAGCGACGACCATCCTCGCGTCTATGCGTGCCTCTATAGGTCCCATAGCGGTGATGCCGAAACTGACCGACTCATCGAGCACATCCAGATGGCTACAGACCTCGTGCAGCAGCAGATCCCCTCCGCAGAGATCGTCGTACTTGGCGATTTTAACGCCCACCACGCCGACTGGCTCAGTTCCAGTAAAACGGATCATGCGGGGAGATCTGTTCACGATTTCGCCCTAGCATACGGCCTGACACAACTGGTTACCACGCCCACGCGAGTCCCAGATGTGGAGGGCCAGAATCCTTCACTGCTGGACCTTCTGCTGACCTCTCATCCGGACGGTTACCGCGTAACCGTTAACGCTCCACTTGGCACTTCAGACCATTGCCTTGTCCGGAGTTCAGTGTTTACCACACTCTCGCCGCGATCGCAAGTTGTGCGCGGCCGTCGTGTGTGGCACTACAGGTCAGCAGATTGGGATAGGATGCGGACGTTCTTTGCGTCCTACCCTTGGAGACGGTTGTGCTTCTCGCCGGATAATCCCAGTACTGCTGCTGATTCTGTTGCTGATGTTGTGCTGCAGGGTATGGAGCTTTTCATCCCATCCTCTGTGGTCCCCATTGGTGGCAAGTGTCGGCCCTGGTTTGGTTCATCTTCCAGAAAAGCTTCTCGCATGAAGCGGGAGGCTTATCAAGCCTGGGCTGGCGCGGTGGCGGTGCGGGATCAAAATACTAGCGCTCTGAAAAAGAAGTACAACTTTGCCTCCAGGTCCCTCAAAAGAGACATTGCAAGGGCGAAATCGGAGCACATCGCCAGGGTTGGCGAGAGGCTTGAGCGTCTTCCTTCGGGAACTCGGGCATTTTGGTCTCTTGCCAAGGCTGTCGAAGGGAATTTTTGTAAGCCGTCCTTTCCACCTCTTCACATGGGAAATAATCCGTTGGCCTATGACGCAAAGGAGAAAGCCGATCTTCTGCCAAAACACTTTGCGTCCAACTCGACTTTGGATGACGGGGGGCAGGAGCCGCCTACCATACCGCGATGCGAGAGCTGTATGCTGGATATCCAGTTCCACCAACGCTCAGTGCGCTTAGCCCTTTTGTCCCTTGATGTCCATAAGTCGAGTGGCCCGGATGGAATCCCTCCTATTGTGTTGAAGATGTGCGCTCCAGAGTTGGCACCGGTCTTAACGCGTCTTTTTCGACTCTCCTACTCCACTGGCGTAGTCCCGTCATCATGGAGGGCAGCATTGGTCCACCCGATCCCTAAAAAGGGCGATCGTTCAAATCCGACTAACTACAGGCCGATAGCCATAACTTCCCTCTTCTCGAAAATAATGGAGTCCATAATTAACCATCAACTCCTGCGGTACCTAGAGGATCATCATCTGCTTAGTGACCGGCAGTACGGTTTCCGTAAAGGTCGATCAGCTGGTGATCTTCTGGCATACCTGACACATCGCTGGGCTCAGGCGATTGAGACTAAGGGGGAAGCCTTGGCAGTTAGTTTGGACATCGCGAAAGCGTTCGATCGGGTCTGGCACAAAGCGCTTCTTTCGAAGCTCCCTTCCTATGGGCTTCCCGAGAAATTATGCGATTGGGTCACTAGCTTTCTGGCATGTAGAAGCATAAAGGTCGTAGTCGACGGTGAATGCTCTGACTCCATGTCTGTGAATGCTGGTGTCCCGCAAGGCTGTGTGCTATCGCCTACTCTGTTCCTCCTTCATATCAATGACATGCTGCCAATTAGTGGCATTCATTGTTATGCGGATGACAGTACGGGCGATGCTCTCTACACCGGCCGCGCCAATATTTCTCGGGAAAACGTCATTGAGAGTCGAAACAAACTTGTGTCTGAAGTTGAGACCGCTTTGGAAAGGGTCTCAAATTGGGGTAGACTTAATTTGGTCCAATTCAACCCGACAAAGACACAAATTTGCGCGTTCACCGCTAAAAAACTCCCGTATGTCCTCGTTTTGAAGACACTCCCCTATCTGCCTCAGCCAATATTGGGATACTCGGTCTCGACGTATCGAGCGAAGTCCAGTTTCGTGGCCATTTGGAGGGTAAGGCCAAATTGGCCTCAAAAAAGCTAGGTGTGCTCAACAGATCGAGGCGGTATTTCACTCCGGCCCACCGCCTTCGTCTTTACAAAGCGCAGGTTCGGCCTCACATGGAATACTGTCCTCATCTTTGGACAGGGGCACCCCAATACCAGCTCCTCCCTCTAGACCGCATTCAGCGGAGGGCGACTCGTATCGTCGATTGCCGGGATCTTTCAATTCGGCTAGACTCTCTGGCACTGCGTAGAGATGTGGCTTCACTGTGCATCTTCTACCGCATTTACCATGGGGAGTGCTCCGAGGAATTGTTCGGATTGATCCCTGCCGCATCTTTCCGCCATCGTCCTACGCGACAGAAATATCATTCCCATCATCTAGATGGTTGGCAGTCCACAACTGTGCGATTTTCCCGAAATTTTCTGCCACGCACAGCAAAACTGTGGAATGAGCTGTCGCCTGCGGTGTTCCCGGACCAATACGACCTTCAAACCTTCAAGAAAAGAGCGTACTCCTTCCTAAAAGGCCGGCAACGCACTTGTGACGCCTCTGGTGTTGCGGGTGTCTATGGGCGGCGGTAATCGCTTACCATCAGGTGATACGTCTGCTCGTTTGCCCCCTATACAATAAAAAAAAAAAAAAAAAAAAAATGACACCCGTTCCTCAACAAACATTTTTGTAAACAGTTAATTAGAAACTTTATAGTAAAGTCTTTTATTTATTATTTATACAACTTTATTGCACACTACTACAGTATATATTTGTATAGAGATACACATTTGGAGATTAACCTTAGATATTATTACAAAAGACGGTCTTATCGCTCACGGCGATCTCTTCCAGACAACCTTTGTACGAATATTATAAAATGTTTTTTTGTATAGTCGACTTTTATGTTTTGCAAATTAAGAGCCAGACCCTATTTTAGGTAAAACACTTTAATATTTTGTACCTTAACAAGTTTTTTTGTAAATATAAAAATCATTTGACTTACTGCTGCCGATCTGTGGCAAATTTGTTATTTTTATGTAATGAGTTACAAACGTGCAGATATATGACAATATTGTTAGTGACTGCCGTCATCTATGGACATCTGCAACTCAAGAGACTCGTGACTCAAGACTCTTCCCCCCCCCTCCCCAGATGTACCCCCTTCACACCAGTTTACCCTTTGGCCTAAGAGTCGTCTGCTATGCGGGCCACACACAATACTGGCTAGAGAGTCATGTTTCGAAGATGTGCTTCGGCTCGAAGGGCAGGGGGAAGGCTTGTGTTCTCGAAAAGATCTGTGAGCTGGACCTGAAGGCGGCGTCTCAGAAAACTGAGGCAATATATAGTAACCAGACTGTTAATAAATAAAGTAATAGCTACTGCATGATTGGCCTAGTGGTTTAAGCGATAACAACGCCGTTTTGTACTGCGCCATGTATTGTAAGTTCTAATCCTACATGAAACAACACTATGTGTGACCCACAAATTGTTGTTATGAATCTGGGTGATGTTTGTGCCCTTTACATGTATGTTTGCAAAGTCCCCCATGATAAAAAATGTATTTTCTTAATGTTCTTGACTTAAATTATGTGACGACCTTCACATACAACATATCATACTACAGCGCCATCTACTGAAGTTACATTGAACTACGGAGTAACGTACAATACGAAGAAACTATCAATCCTGAGTCGCGCAATAGAAGTTCTCGCGCCGATTATCATATATTCAACATCAACTGTAGGGCAGTAGCCCGCCAGGCATGATCACCTCTTTTAAGAAATAATAAACTAAATATGAATAATTTTGCTCGTTATATACACTAGATATTACCGTACCGTACGATAGATTTACCGTGGGAGAGCTATGCTTCGGCGTGAATGGGTCGGCTCGACCGGAGTGATACCACGGCCTCACAGAAAACCGGTGTGAAATAGCGCTTGCGCTGTGTTTCACCGAGTGAGTGAGGATACCGGAGGCCCATACCCCAACCCCTCCCCCCATCCCCTTTCCCATCCCCCCAAAGGTCGGCAACGCACTTGTGACGCCTTTGGTGTTGCAGGTGTCCATGGGCGACGGTAATCGCTTACCATCAGGTGATACGTCTGCTCGTTTGCCCACTATTCAATACAAAAAAAAAAAAGATAAGAATATAATCAGTTGAAACTTAGTCATCTAAAACAATCTCGTACCTGAACACATTAATAAGACCATTATTAAAAATACACGTGAAAATATATATACTCGTACATTGTGATTCATCAAAAATCAAGCATCAAATAAACATGAATACGTATTAAAATGGCGTAGCTTAATTGTCAAATGGTGGATAATAATAGGTTGTGGTGGGACTGTCCTTGTGTTGCACCGCTCACCGACCTCCGGAGATCACGAAATGCAGGAATGGGGTCGCTAGCTAATGGACGGATACAATTGTGTGCAACACAGATGCAATTATCATGGTTACTTACAAAGGAAGACTTTAACTTGCATATATTTAAAAAAAGAAAATGTTTAAAAACTGTAACCCGATAACTTAAAAACTATTATAAATATATTTATTGACACCTCATTTATTAATAACAGTTTAATCGCTATGGCGGAACGTACATAGTACATACATGCAAATAAAGTTAAGCTATCTTGACCAAGTACGAGTATGTCAGTTGGGTGAACATTTAATTTTTTGAACACATTGATTTGATTAATTGATTGCTCCTTGCCTCGGAGAGCATTATAAGACGATCGAAATATATTTTGCAATCGTTACGGTAGTCAGAGACCTCAAAAGTTCAAAAAAAGTATTCCTACAGAACTTTGATATCATAGTTTAGTATTGTAAGAAAGTAATATCGTAGAGAGATTGAAAACAAAAGGGAATATACATGTTTTTTTTTAATTCTTAATCTGATCATTTACGTCTAAGTTAGAAAAATATATAAATAATCTAGAAAATAGTCAAATTAATTTTCAAAATATGAAATTTAAAACACTGACTGAATTTAAGCTATTCAAACGTGGCCATTTTGCGCGCTTTTGACACGGCCAATGACGGCCATTTTGTGTTTGTTTATTAATCAGTGTTTCAGTTACTTTATACTTATTTACATTTTTCATTGCTATAAAAATAATGGAATTAGTAATTTTTTTCACAAACATTACTAACACAGTATGAATTTCGACGCTGATATTTTCGATGAAGTGACCATCGACGTCACATTTCGTTTCGACCAATAGGGACGCGTTTTGTAAGTTTAAATTTCCCACTCTTAATTTTCACTTTTATTTTATATTATCTGAGTTGAAATAATCACTAACTAAAAACCTTTTTAAGTATATTGTAAAGCCAATAAAGTATCTAGAATAATATTTTTTTTTTATGGAATAGGAGGCAAACGAGCAGGCGTATCGCGGAATGGTAAGTGATTACCGTCGCCCATGGACACACGCAACACCAAAGGCGTCACAAGTGCGTTGCCGACCTTTGGAGGATGGGAAAGGGGATTGGGGGAGGGGTTGGGGTATGGGCCTCCGGTATCCTCACTCACTCGGTAAAACACGCGCAAGCGATATTTCACACCGGTTTTCTGTAAGGCCGTGGTATCACTCCGGTCGAGCCGGCCCATTCATGCCGAAGCGTGGCTCTCGCACGGAAGTGTCTCTGTCTACAAAAGATTCCAGTTATTGGCCAACCTAACCTGTTCGTATCGGGGTGGATGCATAGGAGATTTCGAAACTAAAAATATATAATAGTAAAAAAAAACGAAACGACTAAGTTTTTTTTTTATTCTTTTTTTGGAACTTTTACGCACAGCGTATGCCAGTTCCATCGTATCCTGAACAAGTTACAACATACTTATCGTCTATGAACAATCGACATGAATCTGAACAGAGCCTTCGCATCATCTTTTTCACATTTGTATTTTTTATTTAAGTAAAAAAGGTGCTTTACTGAATCCATCTCTGTATTTCACCTAATTTAGCTATTTTAAATAGTACAACTCCAGCATTAGGAATTGTACTATTTAAAATAGATAAAAATAGTAGATTCTAAATAATAACACTGGTCTACAATGAAAACGTATTTGAAATTATTTAAACAAATTTTTAATTTTCTACCCTGAATACAAGTTCGTAAGTAAAAATCATTTATTACTTTAATTTTTTGTGTTACTTAACATTTGTCGTCAAATTTAAAGATAATATCCTCCCTGAACTTGTTAATGTTGATATTATATTTACATAGCTGGCATCGAATGTAAAAAAAAAATGTATTTTAGTGCATTGTTATGTACGAGTATTATTAAGTGATAAAAGTAAAAAAGTACTAGGTATATCTTATAGCAAAATGTCTGAAAAGTGTGTGAATGTTCCCCACTTCCCCACATTTTCTTTACATTTGTGGCGAAGTGGTATTTAGTAAGTAAAGGTGTTCCACATCACCTACAATAAAAAATACTATTTTTACTATTTTAAAGAAAACATAAAACACCAGAATAAAATCTAGGTTCCACAGTTCTGTTGCAATCTGCACAGATTAAAAATTATTTATTTTTTCGGTTTTTTTTTTTCCGGTTCTTCTTTCTTCTTTTCGATTCTTCTTTCCGTATAATTGCGGAGCTTTTGGCGATGAATGTGGCGAGTGGTTCCAGCAGAACATTATAAATATGGAAAAACGATATCAAGGATATTGGATTGTTTCAATGTTTACGGATTATTACTGGAATGTTTTTCGAGATATTATGGACGCAGAATACAAGAGAGCCGTGAAAAAATCACGTTGCTGTATATAATAATAAGTCCTGTTAATTTTTAAAAACGCTACTTAGTGAAAGGAATAATGATTTTTAAATTCAAATTTGTAGAACAGTGTAATTTTTGGATGACACAAAGTATTTGTAGGGTTTGAACCCACAACACTTAGCGCAGCAGAAAACGACGAATTACCGCTTTAATCACAACGCCATCATTATATGGAACGTGCACAACGAAAGTGCTGCCAACTGGCGTCGCCAATTCGAATCTTGTATTCTTTTTTTCTTTTCTTTATTAATACCTGACAAGTAAAAATTGCAAATAGTGTAAAAATTTATTAATTTCGTAAAATCGCAAAAAATGCATAAACGCAGTAAAGACGATGAGTATACGACGAGTATAGATGTTAGTATGAGTTTTGAGCGTTTAGAAATAATCAATAATATGTACTAATAGTGAAAATTACTAAGTTTGGTGGGTAATACAAACAATCTTCCAAACTATTAGTTGCTCGTATTTGATTTGCCGCTTTCAAGAGAATTTATAACATGACACGATGACAGGTCTAATAAGTTTCCTTTACTGTCCGCATAGTGTCGCTTTTGTCAATTTAATGCCGCCATCTATAATTCCTGCACGTTCACTATACTCAACTAAAATAATCTTAAAAAAAACCACTTCAGAGACAAAACTATTTTACCATTTTATAATTTATTACAAACAAAACAACATCTTATCCATCAAAACAGTTCTTTAAACACTCTCAGTACAATTATTGCTTCTGCAAATTCACGCTTCTGTCATATCGCGTGAATAATTTATGACAACTGTCGATATAAAAGACACGAGCCAAGACTTTCACAAGAAACATAAAGAGTTATTTGGATAAATCCATTGCTCTATATTTTATTGCAATATCAAAGTTTTATGGCAAACAGCTTGGCGTGTGACTGATTATTGCTATAACAAATTGGACAGGCGTTGGAAGTGATTGACAATATGCTTCGAAATGTGTCAAGTTTGTCACTCATTTGTGAACTTAGAGATTTGAAGTATAATATATTATTTACTAGCTTTTGCCAGCGACTCCGTCCTTTAGTTGTTGCGTCAAAAAGTAGCCAATGTCCTTCTCCAAAGTCCAATCTATTCCTATAGATACTGAAATTTTGTGATTAAGCCGTGAAAGTATGATAAACAGAAAAATATACTTTTAATTATTTAATTAGAGCAGACTTATCGCCTGATCGTAAGCGATTACCACCACCCATGGACATCCAAAACGTCAAAGGCGTCACAAGTGCATTGCCGACCTTTGGGGAATAGGGAGAGTGAATGGGGAAGGGTCGGAATATGAGCCTCCGGTATCCTCACTCACTCTGTAAAACACAGCACAGGCGCTATTTTACACCGATTTTCATTTCATTTCATTTATTAACTTTATGCACAAAATGTACAAAGGCGGACTTAATGCCAAAGGCATTCTCTATCAGTCTACCGTTGGGTGGTGCGGAAATGAGTGAGATGGTGCACAACACTTTATGAAGAAAACATTGAAAAATAATATATCTGCGTAATTATACAAGAATATATGCATACATACAAACAATGAGACATATATTTATATATACATACACACACGCATATTATATATACATACACACACGCACATTACATATACATACACAGAAATACATATTCATACACAAACATAACATATTCATATCACAATAAATACATTATCAAATTCGTTAAGAATCCGCTGCATTTCGGGCAAGGAGAGTACGTACCTTCATCTTGAATTTAGACTTTGTGCCATTCTGATTTCCTGGGGAAGAGCATTCCAGAGAAGGACAGATTGGATGAGGAAGGAAGAATGCACACACACAGAAGTGTGAAAAGGGCATGACAGTAGGAGGTTATTTTTAGAGCGAAGATTTCTATCATGATTTTTGGTTTTCTGTGGGGCCGTGGTGGTTCTGTGATACTCTGGTCGAGCCGGCCAGCGTGGAGGTTGTGTTATGTGTGTCTGATGTGAAACATTATGATGATCCATAGTATTTGAGTGTTAATCTAACCATAATGTATTATGAAAGCCAATGGAGCGGTTTGAAACATGCATTCGATAAATATTAAATGGATATTCTGGTGAATGTAAGTTACATAATACAATGGATTTGGAAACAGCGAACAGATACGGACTTAGAATGAAGGTTTACTACGGACTACTAAGGAACATTTAATATCGCCAATAGTTGATGAAGAAGTGATTAAATCAACAATGATTTTGTTTTAAATTCTATTCTGTAGTGGTAACGGTTTTGTATAGTGAGATGCGAGCTCCAACCTGGATATCAGAATAATATGTAACTGAATATTACAATTCTTATAAAAAATACACTAAAAATACTTTTAAAATGTTAACATCTCATTTGCATTCTCAGTCTAAAACTTCACCTGACATTAAATTAAAAACTGATACTAGTACTAAAGTATACTTTGCGGATGACAGTAATATCACGTCTGCTTTGGTCGGCTTATCCCGTCCCTATCATACAACTCTAGTGAGAGTGACTACTTACTAACTGCCTCGTTGATCTTGTGGTTAACGCATGCGACTGCCGATCAAGAGATCTCGGGTTCCAACCCCGGGTCGGTCCAAATAGCACGTAAAGCTGTCGGTCTTGCGCCTGATCTCTCCCTGATGGTGTCGGTTAACCGTCCCATCGGATTATGAGAGAGAGGAAACAAAGAGTGCGCCTGTACTTACACATACATACTTGTGCACTATAATGTCTCCTGCGTAGTTGGCTGGTCTCCGTTGAGACTGGCCACTGTGTCCATTATCGGCTAGGAGAATATTATTTATTATTATTATTACTAACACATACTACGTCGTATATCGTACTTACGTCACGTTAGGTATGGAATTAGGTTTTTTGATACATCTCAAACCAGTTCAAACCATCCCAAACCCTATTTGTTTTTTGAAATAAACTAATTAAAACGTTAAATAAATTGTAATTACAACGTCTTTTAAATCACACAATCAGCAATAGCAAATTTAGCGATAATATTAAAATCCGTCCCTGTCAAATTGCTATCTAAACAGAGCTGACGGTGGACGGTAAACATTGCGCCTGATCGAAAACTGCGGTTCAGTCGTACAGGGGTTGTTCATTGCGAGGGAATTAGAGGCAAATGAGCGGACACCACAACACCACCATTATTCTAATATACCAACTACATTTTAACTTTTTACAAACTTTTTTTTTTTATTGGATAGTGAGCAGACGCATCACCTGATGGTAAGCGATTACCGCCGCCCATGGACACCCGCAACACCAAAAGCGTCACAAGTGCGTTGCCGACCTTTGACGGATGGGGGAGAGGGAATGGGGGGAGGGGTTGGGGTATGGGCCTTCGGTATCCTCACTCACTCGGTGAAACACAGCGCAAGCGCTATTTCACACCGGTTTTCTGTGAGGCCGTGGTATCACTCCGGTCGAGCCGGCCCATTCATGCCGAAGCGTGGCTCTCCCACGGAATAAACTTTTCAAATAAAATAAATTTATTAACTCGCTAGCTTTTGCCTACAAGCTCAGCTCGCGTGTATGTAAGGAGTAGTCTATGTCCTTTATCAAAAATCATAGTATTTTCGTGCCAAATTTCATTAAAACGACCGCAGCGATTTAACTGTGAAAGCGTAACATGCAGATAAACGGACAGATAGACGGAGTTACTTTCGATATTATGAAATTAGTATGAATTTCATTTCATTTCGCATTGAAGGAGCAACCCAAGAAGAACAATAACACTGTAAAAGAATGAAAAAATATTATCCCCAAAAGGCCGACAACTCACTTGTGACGCCTCTGGTGTTGCGGGTGTCCATGGGCAGCGATACGTCTGCTCGTTTGCCCCTTATTCCATAAAAAAAAGAACGAAACCTTGATACAAAACCCAACAGAGTAGGTACAAGTTTAAAATGAAGAATCGTGTGATAAATGATAGTATTTAACCTAAAAGAAAAGGTATATTACGTTGTGTGTTAGATGTCCGGAATATTTATTTATTTATTTTATTTATGAAATACAAATGTACAATATTCTCATTCTGAGAATATTTACATCTATATCACAAATAATTCAACAACAGCCTTTACTGGACCTACACACATACATAATACAATAAAGTACAATAAAGATGCTCATAGCCCACTTGCACTAGGTGATTAGAAACGATCACCGAGGGTAAGCAAAGACGGCGCGGTCATTACCTGGATGGATGACCGCTAGTGGCATGTTACCATGAGCGTCTCCGTGATTCGGAGGTCACGTAAAGCAGTCGGTCCCGGTTGTTATCGTAGAATAACAGTCGTGAAGCTTAGTTGGAGGCCTTTGGGCGGCTTAAAAACATCTAACGGCAAGATTACGTAGCCACAACGTTGTCTTGCCACTTCTCAACCCGCACTTGGCCAGCGTGGGGACGTATGGCCTTAACCCTCTCCTGAGAGGAGACTCGAACCCAGCAGTAGGACATTATGGGTTGTTGATGATGATTGATGATACATAGTCCACTATTGGATTCCGTTTCTTTTTAGAAAGGAGATTTTAATCGACCATACCACCCCATTCAGAAAAGTTGATATAGGCTTTGTGTCAAAATTTCCTTCTCTTTGCAGCGCCTTACTTTGCTCTCTTAGTCGGATCTTATGGCATCTACGGTGTGAATAGAAAAGATGATACTCAGTGTCCTTAATCTGTCACCACAAAATTAACTTTCAAACTCATCGAAAGACAACAAATCTTGTTGTGTTGTGTCTTTCGATGTCTACTATCGTGGCACACCAAAATAGATTTGTAATCGTGCATTTTTTTATAGAATAGATGGCAAAAAAGCAGAAGTATCACCTGATGGTAAGCGATTACCGCCGCCCATGGACACACGCAACTCGGGGCGTCAAAGGTGCGTTGCTGGCCATTGGGGGATGGGGAGAGAGATGACGGGAGAGGTTGGGATATATCCGGTATCCTCAGTCACTCGGTGAAATACAGCACAAGCGCTGTTTCACACCGGTTTTCTGTGAGGCCGTGGTATCACTCACACGCGTGGTATCACATAGGTCCATGCATGCCGAAGCGTGGCTCTCCCACGGTAAAGACTTGATAATGAAATTTGAAACTTTTAGAACAAATGATCTGAATGTTTTAGGACTTCATATTTAAGTTTTTATTTCTAACGGTTCTCAAATATGGTTTGCTGTTGAATATGTTAAATTCAAAACATTCCATTCTAAATTTTAATACAGCTGATTCCATTGTAAATTTTGATTTAGCTGGATTTTCTTTAAACCGGGTATAGGTATTAGTAGACCAAGCCATCTGAAGTAAAACAATAAATTGAGTCCAACTAACCGCACACGAGGCCAGCTGGCTCTGGCGATGGTCCAACTTAATATATGCCTTCGTGGTTTGTTCAACATCGTGTTAACGTTAGCCATAATGCTGCAGCAGGAGTGCCTAAACAGGTAGCGTCGTAAACTAGGGCTGCCATCTCAAAAACTGAGAAAGCTGGACAAGCGTTAAATCCCCGGATTTTTGAGATCAAAACCCGGACATTATCATATTTTTTTATTTAGTCGAATTAAAAAGAATCAGTCAAAAACGTTGTTTCATTTTATTCAAATTCAGTGTATTTTTGTGGTCACTACCATCAGTAGCTACGCCCATGATTGCTATTTCATATAAATGACATTTGAATTCAGCAACTGACAAAGAGCTCAGCATACCGGTAGCTCTTGCAGATGCTTTTTTCTAATAACATGTAACTTTTGTGCAATATCTAAACCTCCAAATACTTCGCGATTAAGAGAACATGTACAGCCTAATGAATTGAAAGACATATGATGGCTTATTTATAATAACAAACAATTGATTTTTTCAAATCCGGACGACGAATGAAATCCCGGCCGGACGCTCCCCGGATGCCCTCTAAACGAGAACAAATCTGGGAAAATCCGGACGAATGGCAGCCTCATTGTATACAAATAAAATATGATAAATGTGTATCCGTATGTGTTCGATCGTCTAGATAATGGTGATCGTTCTGATTATTCGAAATAATTTTTATGCGATTTTTGACTATATCGGAGGCTCTTGCAAGCTACACAATCTGCTTCTACAAATTATTATGTGATACATATGTGTAATCAGTACCTAAACTCCGCACACACTTCATACTATTTTTTTTTTTAAACCAATAAAACCGTCTCGAATTGTGTCAAAATTTAAGCTCAACTGGTACAGAACTTTTTGAGTTTTTAAGGCGTACATCCTAATATTTTTTTATACAAATACGTTTTATATATAAATATATTTTATATACTCTTTCCAACAAGCTACGCTGTTGTAATTGTAGAAAATAAACAAAAAAATCTCTGAAGCTTATTGTATTGTATAAGAATTTAAGTTCAAAGTATCTATGAAGAAGATCTTTCGTAGTTTTTGTACTGTGCTTGTGAATTTGTATTCAACTTTACATACGGATTTACGAAGAGATAATAAAATTGCTTGACTATACAATTGCTATAATAAAAAACTTTGCAGTTCTAAATAATCTTCCATCCATCAATACTGCAATTGTTTTATACGCCCTTTTTAGCAGCGTTGTAAGGAGTCTCTTGGTATATTATTAATATTCTAAAGATCTTGTGTCACGGTGTTTGTAGTTAAAACTTTTCACCAATTTATTTTGTAAATATTTGATACCTTAATATGACTGAACAGCATTTTCCAGGTCAGCTACTTTACACATATATACTATTACTAGTTCTACAAATACATGAGGAGAATAAACCGAAAACTATTGCAGGAAAATGCGTCAACCCACAGTCATGCGGTCACCTCAATGTCAAGCTCAAACGTTCCCTTTGTGGCTGCCTGCTGTGAGTGCGATTCAGTAGAATATTGCCTTGTTAGCTTTGTTCATGCTGGTTTCATTTTAGTATTGTTATTGTGTAGAAACCATAGCTCTATGTGTGATGTTAGTCGCTAAGCACTTAGTTGTAATAATGGAGTGAGGCACTTATAACCTTTACTCGTATGTTTTCCTCTTGAGAAAAGCTTTAAGTATAAAAATGACGCAATGTACAAATTTTAAAAGGTCGTATCGTAATGTATTAGTATTACTTTTATGTAGTTTTGATTTAGAACGAGTTCACGAAACGTTATTAATTTTAATAGCCCCGTGACGCTACACGCGGTAGTTACTGTACCTTTATAAAAACCGCGAGTAACACCACAGGGCGTAGTAGTAGTCTAAGTTACTCCTTATATCATCAGCTATTTACCAAGTCAAGTCAAGTCAAAATCTGTCCAGTGATTCCAAAGTTTGCCATAACAAACAGACATATAGACTTATGAGGCGCTCGTAAGTGCCTCTTGCCGCCCTGAGTATGGCTGCGGATGGACGGGACGAGTTTTTCGTCGATCGTCTACAGTGGCCAAAGGTGACATCCGCGTGTGCTTTAAGTCACATATATAAAGAGTTTATTGGCAGACAGTGTCTGCACCAATGGGGGTAGGGGCACAGGTGTGGTTTTATTCGGTCTGATTTCAACACACCACCCCGTCGCAAATAAAGATGAGGGGACGAGCCGTGGGTGTTTCCATACGGTAAAAAAAGGAGAGACGTGCTACCTTCCCCATAAATCTTGCTCAAAGGTCTTCAACCCCCTTGTGACCCTTGCTTTGTAGGTCTTCATGTGCGGTGGTAGTAACTTAATATCAAAGCGTACTCCTTCCTAAAAGGCCGGCAACGCACTTGTAACGCCTCTGGTGTTGCGGGTGTCCATGGGCGGCGGTAATTGCTTACCATCAGGCGATACGTCTGCTCGTATATAATAAAAAAAGAACTATCTATTCGTTTATCTCTGTATGATATAAAAAATATGTTTAAGATCAAATATATAGAAGATCTAACTTGATAATATTACTATTACCATTGACTTAAGTAGACAATTCGTAGATATTATATAAAAATTACGTAAAAGTTGTCTAGTATCTAGAGACAACTTTTCCACAAACACAATCAAATTAGGCATATCATAAATCAGTATGAAATATCGTAAATCAAGTCCACTTCATGTAGAATTAGCTGATGTATGTAACTGCTTGGTACTGTGCGGCCAACGATGCGGATCCATGGCCGCAATACGGCTGACTTGACGGACAGACTGGCATTATTAGCTAAACAGTATAATTTAAACATGGGTAACTATTTTAGGCAACTGCTGTTTTGATATTCGGTAGAGAAAGATAAGAAGCGACTCAGATCTTTTAGGTTAAGGTGTGATTTTTTCTTATTCAGTTTAAAGAAAACTATTGCAGGGAAATGCGTCATCCCACAGTCATGCAGTCACCTCAATGTCAAGCTCAAATGTTCCCTTTGTGGGTGCCTGCTGTGAGTGCGATTGATCATGGGAATTTGCCCAGCAATTATATAATTTGTATAAAGGTATCATTTTACCCCACTACGGCGCGGCGGCTATGAACGTTTGTTCCTCAGTTTCTAAACTGCTGAATCGATTTTAATGAATGAGGTGACAATAGTCCCGGGTGACATATTAATTTTATAAGAAGTTTTTAAAAATATAGTTTTTTTTGATTACTCATTTTTATTGTAATAGATGTGTATTATCCCCATAACTTTTGTAGGTTTTTTTATGGAATAGAGGGCAAACGAGCAGACGTATCACCTGATGGTAGCGATTAACGCCGCCCATGGACACCCATAACACCAGAGGCGCCATAAGTGCATTGCCGGCCTTTGGGGGATGGGGGGTATAGTCGGGGTATGGACCTCTGATATCCTCGCTCACTCGGTGAAACACAGCGCAGGCGCTATTTCACACCGGTTTTCTGTAAAGCTGTGGTACAGAGTTGTCTAGATAGGTACACAAAATCAAATTACAATGACCAAACTATTTATGAAACATATTAACTGATGTATGTAACTGCTGCGCTGTGTTTCACCGAGTGAGTGAGAAAATCCATACCCCAACCATTCCCCCCATCCCCCAAAAGCCGGCGACGCACTTGTGACGCCTCTGGTGCTGCGATGTCCATGGGCGGCGGTAATCGCTTACTATCAGGCGATATATCTCTGCTCGTTTGCCCCATATTCCATAAAAAAATATGGAATTATCCTTGCTAAATGTACGAAGACTGGATGACCATAGCCGACTTTTATTAGCAGTGGACTGCGAAATACCGATACATTTGTAATATATAAGTAAAAACGTTTTTACTTTATTAGGTGGTGCTTCTCGCTGTCTTAAAATCGCTATTACTAAGACCCTACACCAATACCACAAGGGCTACTTCCCAATGGCATTTGTGGGTTTCGTTACCGCTCGACCAATTTGTCCGAACTGCGGCGGCGGCAACCGCGGTTTTGTGCCTGTTCCGAATATTGAAAACTTAATCATTAACGCTCCCTTATGCTACAATTGTTCACTGTTTTATGTTAGTTTTGGGACAGACCATTAGTTGTTTGATTGGAAACTTCCAACTTTAAATTGTTATGTATAAAATCAGTTTTTGTTTACCTTGGGCGTATTCTGAATGAAGAAGAATTATGCTTCGCTTCAGATCGTAGATCATGGACGGATAAGTTATATGACTGCCTCAGTGGCGTAGTGGTAGCGTATGCGACTGCTAAGTTTGAGGTCTCGGGTTCGATTCCCGGGTCTGACCAAATGTTTGTATGATCTGCAAATATTTGTTTCGAAGTTTGGGTGTTTTCTATGTATAATATGTATGTATTTACGAAAAAAAAGTATTTAAGTATTTATATCAGTTGTCTAGTACCCATAACACAAGCTCTGCTTAGCTTGGGACTAGTCGGCGTTGTGTGTTAGATGTCCGGAATATTTATTTATTATTTATATTGTATAGTAAAACTTACTATAACTAAGTATATTTTTTTTAGAAAATTTATATAGCTTATGTTACCCGGCCCATTATAGTACTATCATTTGGTAGTTTTACCTGGAGTTTTGAAAATTGGTGATATTATGGATTTCGACAGGCTCTTTTCGAATTTTCCCTCGCTTGATTGTTGCTGAAGCTGAAGAGCGCTTTCTCCTCGCGTTATACAGTTACAGTGGCGTAAAAAGTATATCGTTAAACTACAATAGACATACGTATTTCACAAAATCAGCATATTAAAAATAATTTAATATTGCTTCGCTGCCACCGACAGCGGCAGCAGCATGATAACATTCGTCCCAAACGTATCACCAGGTTTAGCAGTGGTGTGGAGTTGAAAAAAAAGGAGAGCCAGGGGCAAAAAGCAATAATGGGCTACTTCCGACGTTTCGACATCCGGCAAACTTTCCCAGTAACCTTCTTTTTGAGCACCAAGTGACTGTTCTATTATGACGAATCTCAATCATAGACTCCAAAAGCCATTACCCTTATTTTTGACTTAGCTGTAGTCGCGTAAAAAGGTTGATTTATAATATCTAATCGTCTTTACTCCTTATCAGTTCCCTACACCTCAATAATCCTTAATATTAAACTTTCTCAAATTCATTTCATAAGCTGCAACACATCAATATATTTGAAATATTCCAAACGCGTGAGTGTATTTATTGTAAACTTATCATAACCATTCTTCTCCTTCAACTGCCATCCCCACCATGGAGGTTGGCGACCACATTTCTGTACGTCTCCCTGCCTTCAGTCATGCGAATTAGTGCAAACAGTCTCTTATACTTTTAGTCCACGATATTCGCCTTCTATCTCTACTGCGCTTCCCTTCAATTGCTAGTTTTATGAAATCGTATTTATTTTTCTCTATTATGCCCGAAATGCGACGCTTTTCTTTTGTTTTTGTTGTTTTATTTTCGATTGTTACTACCACCTCTAAATATTATGCCATAAACGCTTTTGTTAAAATTTTGCTACGTTGATGAGTCACGATTGAAGTTAACGTATCATAAGGGGGTGCGGAACTCCACGTGTACGAAGGGATGACAACTTATTTGGAAAATACGGCTGACTCATCAAAATTCTTGGATGAATGTGTCGCAAATGTGTAGTTCAAAAAGTGTGCTTGATAGGACAGAAAAAAATTATCTTTCTAGATTGTTTATATTTTTTTTTAATTAGGTATGTACATCCTGTGTCGCGGGGGACTTTACAAACATACATGAAAGGAAACAAAGTACACGCAGGTTTAGAACAACAATTTGTTGATCACACAAAGTGTTTTCTCATGTAGGATTTGAACCCACAACACTTGGCACAATAGGAAGCAGCGTGGCGACAACTTCTACCACTAAGCCAACAGTTTAATATAACGGTTTGATCTAATATAGTTATTCATCAATATAACAGTACAAATGATACTTCAAAGCTTATTTTATCAATCGTCGTCATTATATCTCTTCAGAGAGGTAATTTTCTACACACCAGAAAAACTACATTTTGAAAAAAATCTACCATTTCAGAAAATATTACACGCTATTTCAACTTTCTTGCTGGCAACCCAATAAGTAAGTTGAACTCCGTCATCGGAAAAAACCAAGTGTACGTCTTGAGTGGCATAAATTGGTTCCCAAAATTAGTCGGAGAACTGTTCTTTATTACTTACTTTAGTGGTAACAAAGCCGTAAATGAACTGATGATGTATTTCTAAACTGTATCGTATAGGTCTGAGTAAAATAAACTAACTATTATATTAAATATTTGAGGCAATTAGTTCATCGAAAACTAAAAGCTAAAAGTTGCAGAAATCAAGAGATATCACAGTTTATATGTGCAAAAGTTTGTCGACATTTCTCGAGAGGTTTCAAGTCAGGTCCCGGCAAAAGATTTGATGAGACAACCCGGTGCAGTTTTAGTCGGTTCGAGTCCAAAATATTAATTTACTGTTTGACTTTGGTGAGGTGACAACCCAATGAGATTTTTACGTGATGAAAAAGGATACCTTTCGTTGAACTTCATTATAGTTAATAAAAGTACGTTAGACACTTAAAGTGATAAAGTAATTAAAAATACAATGAAACAATCACAATTATACACCACAAATATGTATAACATAAATTCATTAAAAAAACACGCTTTTATAATTAAACCAACCTAAAAAATAGAAAATAATTTTAATGTACGGCGAGAAGGACCTCTTTTGTTTTCCTCGTGCTGAAATTCCCTCGTATTCCTCCTGGTGGCATGTCAGACTCGGACCGACTAAAACCTATGCTATGATATCTCTTAATTTCTAAAACTTTTAGTAATTTTAAGAAACTAATTTCCTCAAATAATGTATCTAAACCGTTTTAACCGCGGGAGAGCCACGCTTCGGCATGAATGTGATAACCACGGCCTCACAGAAAACCGGTGTGAAATAGCGCTTGCGCTGTGTTTCACCAAGTGAGTGAGGATACCGGAGGCCTATACCAGATCCCCTCCAACCATCACTGCTCCCCATCTTCCAAAGGCCGGCAACGCACTTGTGACGCCTCTGGTGTTGCGGGGGTCCATGGGCGGCGGTAATTGCTTGAATGAAAACATTAACTAAAATAATTTAATGTTAAAAGCGTGGTACTACAGTATTGGAATATTTTCAGTAAGCAACAAACGCTTTTTTACATTAAAATTATTTTCTACTTTTTCGTTTGGCTTGTTCATAAAAGCGTGTTTTTTTTTTGGTTTTTTTTATTATGTTTTTTGTATAGTACTTTTTTCAAATTTTTGTGTTGTCATCAGTCCTGCATAAATGTTCTAAGTTTAAATGAAATCTGATCGTTTGAAGTAGGTCAAAATCAAGTCAAAAGGTGTTGTTTACGAACAAACATACAGGTGAAGACAATGAAAAGCGTGTAAAATATTATTATTACAAGTAATAAATACGTTACAAATATGTATTAAAAAAAGCAAAGAAATGCACTAAAGTCCAAGAACTAATTACTATTACCTTGTAGATTTAAATTGAAAATTTAAAATTATTCTTAGATTTTATACTAATAATGTCTCCTGAAGTAAAGGGTCTACTTCAGATGAATGATATTAAATACAGAAGTTACACATAATAAAATAAATAAAATAAAAATAAAAAAGCCCTTTATTTCACACCAAATAAGTTAAATTACGGTATTTAAATTTGATTTTTAGTGTATAAATATTACAGTTTAAACAAATAACTAAAAAAAACTAAAAAAAATACATCATGCATTATAATTGAATTATATACATTATTAAAAAAATATTTAAAATTACATTTACATGTTACTATTCTTATTATTATTATTTTTTTTTTTTTTTCTATACATTTTGTTTATAGATTAATTATTTTTATTTTGTGATTGATTTAAATTTTATTGAAAAAGAAAATGGCGTGAACCCCTCTATTTGAGGGTGAAGGCCTCCTCCAAAGAAAACCAGTAATCTCTATCTGTGGCCTTTTCTCTCCATAGTTTACCAGCCGTCCCTTCAATATCATCTGCCCACCTGCTCTTAGGTCTTCCTCTTTTTCTAATTCCACATATCTAGTATTATTTAGCTATTTCCTTTAACCGTGGGAGAGTCACGCTTCGGAATCAATGGGCTGGCTTGTTTGGAGTGATAGACGGCCTCACAGAAAACCGTTGTGAAATGGCGCTTGCGCTGTTTTCATCGAGTGAGTAAGGATACCGGAGACCCATACCTCCATTACAATCAGGTGATACGCATGCTCGTTTGCCCTCTATTGCGTAATGCTTCTTAAGTTAAAATCCAATTATCGTCCCAAAATCAACAGCATCTTTTTACTTATACAGTTGTAAAAAAAGTAACCTCATTTCAACACTGAATATATTCATTAGCGTATTCGTATTCAAATGAAACACGATTATTCAAAGTAAATGAATTTTAATAAGCATTTAAGCATCTTTAATGATTTGAATAGGAGTGGTCGAATTCACTCAACGTTTGGGCGGCTTTCAAAACTTTATTTTAAAAACCATACCTACCTTACAAAAAAATTACAACAGCTTTTGATCGCGGCCTGTGTATTCCAGTTCTATCATGTTTTAAAGATAAATGTACCAAATGTGTCATTACATTCATCACATTAAAATCTGTGTATTTTTAAATCTTAAGCCAGATTGGCTTGCCACTGTTTTAACAAAAAATAAATGTGAAAACAATCGATGACTGATTTTTGTTTTGGGGCTTGCAAAATGTATATTTTTTATAAAAAATGCATCGGCATACAAATTTGATGGTAATTTTTTTGAGACCTACACTCGAAAAAATATTAACATAATCTTGACAACTTTCGAGTGTAGGTCTCAAAAAAATTACTTCAAATTCAAATTAATTAATTCATGCCGAAGCATAGCTCGCCCACGTTCAAAATCGATAAATTATTATATATGGGAATTTCTAAATCTTTTTACTTCTCACTCCGTTATATCTATTAAATCTTGGTTTTATCATATTTTGTTCAAAATTATATTTGTGGTACGCAGTGCGTATAAATGTGACGTATTTCCTAGATCTAGAAATTACACCGCAGTTTATCAAGGTTAAGCTCCGTTAATAAAGCAACCAAACATTTTCGACTTAACGCCTCTAAATATTTATCAAAGGGTCATAAATATTGATAAGTAAACGTGTATTAATTAAAACTGTATAAATTTCCATTACGTTTTTACCCAAGTTTTACCTTGGGGTATTAATTAAATATTTGACAACAAAAGCGTCTTACTGACAGAAGTTTAAGAATTAAGAACTCAATATAAATTAGTTAAAACGAAATTATTGTTGCGAAACAAGGAAACAATTTTAGCTGGGAATAATATTCATAACAGGGCTACTTGGTATGCGAAGATACCAAATTTTGTTATTCTGTAACTTTGAAACCGTTAAACGATGGACTAAAATGTATTGCAATATAATTGTGAAACGAAGTTGCATGCCTTCGTATGAGTTTATTTAACAGAATAGTGCCGAAAAATATTAACATGCATAACAAACACTGTGAAAGTGATTTTCATATACCACACATATTAAAAAAAAAGGTGTGGGTGTGCGATTCACACACGATAGAAGTGAAACTTCAGTAAAAGAATGAGACCGAAATTTACTGTCTCACTCTGGCTCACTAATAGTCTAAGATCCGGCTGTAGAATCAGTACATTCGTCGAGTGATTCACACACGATAGAAGTGAAACTTCAGTAAATTTACAAAATAATGAGATGAATATATATAACAAGGGAAAATTACAAAGTTTATTTGTTTAAAAATGAAAATATTATGATGAATTCATACATACACACCGACATTTGCTCTCTCGCTCTGGCTCATTAATTACAGGCGACTTTTTGTATTTGTGTCTCTTACCTGTCGTTTTTTCCGTTGCATCCGGTTTACAATCACAACGATTCTGAAAAAGTTTCACTTAAAAAAAAAACAATATTAATCTATTTTTATAAATCTATGTCTAATATTAATTAAAAACATGTTACCCGTTTGGTGACGGGTTCATTTAAATAGTGTAGCAAAAGACATACTACGTTACTCGGATTTACGGATTACTCTATTGATAAAGATCACCAGGCCTGTTCCCAAGTGTGGATTTTCCAGATATAATACTTCTTGGCACCACCAAATACACACATTAATAAAATCGTTTATTCTCTATAAGTTCAAATATTAGTGAGGTGACCAAATAATACGGGTTGTGACCACCCCTATTCACTTCGTGATTGGAAAGGAGCAAACTTCGCAGGACTACACCACTGTTACTACCAACCTGTTTGGTCAGAGGATAGTATGTTTAAACCTCCTTGGTAAAAACTATTGATTAAGTATAATGTGTAAATAAAAATATTTTCCTATCCCTTTTTATAGACAACTCCTGGACTACATTACAATTATACACCCTGTATCGCGGGAGACTTTACAAACATATATGAAACGGAAACCAAGAACACCCAAACTCAGAATAACAATTTGTGGATCACACAATGTGTAGTCCCGTGTAGGATCTAGCGCTAGACCCACAACACTTGACGCAGTATTAAACGGCGTGACGATCGCCTAAACCACTAGGCCAAATGTGCAGTCCATCCTATTCCAAAGATAAAATCAAATTTACTACACAACCCTCAAATCAACAAACAATAACTAAAATCAAATTCACCTTCAATCAAAATGTAAATCCTAACACCGCCGTTGTATAATGGAGTTATATAGTTACGTCTGTGTGAACTGGTCCCGATGGCTGATCCTAAAATCTCCTGGGGTGGGAGATTATCTCTTGTAGTTTGCATTTGAATTTAGGTAAAGTATAAAGAATAATCATAAATTTAAATACTTTATTCTGAAAAATAAACGTGTCGTAATGTAACAATCGAATTCTTTTAGTATTTCAAGTTTTATAATAATTGTTGACAGTGTTTGTTAGGTGCCATTTTTTTATGGAGTAGATGGCAAACGAGCAGACGTATCGCCTGATAGTAAGCGATTACCGCCGCCCATGGATACCCGCAACACCGGTGGCGTCACAGAAGCGTTGCCGGCCTTAGGGGGATGGGGAGAGGGATGGGGAAGGGGTTAGGATATGGTTAAAGGCAATAGAGGACTGCTATAGAGCCGGTATCTCTACGCACCTGCAGGGACTCAAAATATCAATCACAGAAATTGTATGTACGCGCATAGACTGCGCCAAATTATTTTTATTGCGTTTTCAATTGTCGTTTCCGCTGTCTATTTGCTTAGGTCATTTAAAAACTTAACGAATCATAATGCAGATTTTAGCAATAGATGGACGACGATTCAAGACGAAGGTTTATGACTGCTTATGTGGCGCAGTGATTGCGTATGCGACTGCTGTGGTTGAGGTATCGAGGTCGATTCCCGGGCCGGATCAACTGTTTGTATGATCTGCAAATATTTGTTTTAAAGTTTGGGTGTTTTTATATGTAAAATATGTATTTACAAAAAAACGTGAAAAGCTCTGTTTAGTTTGGGACTAGATAGCGTTGTGTGTCAGGTCCAAAATACTTATTTATTATTATTATAATATGTGTAATACATGCATCTTAAAGCAGAGGAAACCTGAGAATTTCAAACACTTCCGTGCAAAGGCGGGCGGGGCGCTAGTAAATACTAAAAAAGTTTAACTTTTTACTTAAGAAACGAAAAAAATATGGAGGTACGAAGTTAAATCTATAAATAATAAAGTCTTACTTTAAAAATAAAACGATGTTTTGATACAAATCAAAACTACTTGATATAGAGACGACTATACGTAGCGGATTCTCTACAAAACTCAACAACATTATTTCTTATTCAATGTACAGAATAAAGTTTGACGTTCAAACTACAGGAAATAGGTCCGCGCGGCAATGGCCGCTGTTTCCGGCTGAAAGTGATCCCGCGGCCGGTCATATCCGGTGGCTGTGCGCTCTGTTATGTCTCGTACTTCCGCTTCTAGCAATTCCTTACTTTATATTCGATCACATGACTCTATCTAACTCTACCTGGATAAGCTTTATTTCGTTTTTATGGTACATTTATAGCTCTATATCTTTCTTGAAATAAATGTTCCCATTTACTACACAAGTGATATGTGACAACAACAACAATTAGAGGTAACACCGCGGGGCAAAGCTAGTCTAAAAAGTAGCTTAAGTTACTCATTTCATCATTAGCTATCTGCCAGTGGATGTCTCGTCAAAATCAGTTCGGCCGTTCCTAAGATTATTCGGAACAAACAAACATAGACAGACAGACAAACAAAAATTGTAAATATTGATTTTTGGTATAAGTACCGCATTCGCATACACTTTGATATACATTTAATGGAAACTGTTATTATTACAGGCACAGATACAGACACAAATACACCAAAATAGCAAATAAATGGTTTACATACATTTTCAGTTAATTACTCGGACGTCTCATCATTATTCCTAAAAAAAGGTACCGTGGGAGAGCCACGCTTCGGCATGAATGGGCCGACTTGACCGGAGTGATACCACAGCCTCACAGAAAGCTGGTGTTAAAAAACGCTTGCGCTATGTTTCACCAAGTGAGTGAGTATACCGAAGGCCCATACCCCATCCCTCACCCCATCTCTCACCCCATCCCTCTCCCCATCCCCCAAAGGCCGGCAACGCACTTGCGATGCTTCTGGTATCGCAGGTGCCCATAGGCGGCGGTAATCGCTTACCATCAGGTGATACGTCTGCTCGTTTTCCCTCTATGCCATAAAAAAAATAATTTAAGGCTAAAACACCTTCTCACTCCTGACACACCATCATTAAATATATCGATATTAAACTGTACGCACACACTATTTAATTTACTGTTAGTACATGGTTTGCATAGAAGAAAATGTTATATTTTCGTTGTCCAATAAGTCTTATATAATGCGGCCCTGCGGGAAGCTGCGGCGGGCTTTAATACTTTAAGAAGTTTATCGGTAATTTAGAAAATATTCACGAAAATAAATATGGTGGTACGAAGTTCGGCGTCTAAGCTGTTTATAAATAAAAAATAAGATATATACATACGTTTTTATTTGTTTTTTAATAGTGTGTAACATAATTTCTGTATTTTTACTGTAGTAATGTTAACCAAAACTACCCATTAATTTGTGTTTCTACAGTCGATTTGTCAAGTAAGAAATTACTTTGTAGCGTTAAGGGCGCCATTTGTATATGGTCATTATATTTTTAAGCTGCTTTATATAACTATATCATTTGGTGTGCCATAAAATTTATTCTATTCTAAATAATATAGTAGAATATACCTATGTCTATACTAATAATCTATACCTACCAATAATAAAGCTGAAGAGTTTGTTTGTTGAACGTACTAATCTCAGGAACCGCTGGTCCGATTTGAAAAATTATTTCAGTGTTGGAAAGTCCATTTATCGAGGAAGGCCATAGATTATATATCATCACGCTACTACTAATAGGAGCGGAGCACCAATGAAGAATGTTTAAAAAACGGGCAAAAATTTTCACGCTACGGGCAATATAAGACGCAAACGAGGTTGCGTGGGTCAGCTAGTAAACAATATTTCATTTATGTATAATTTCTATGAAGTTAGAAACATAAGTTTGTGACATATTATATAGAGGGCGCTTGCCTTCTACATTATAAAAAAAAGACATGCATCGTACGGCCCAGGAACTGAACCAGAGATTGCCACCGAAGCAATATGTATGTTTAGCATGGTCTGGTCAAAAGTTTGTTGGGTTTTTCTTACAATAAATTCTTAATACCAATAAGGACCCCAAGTGGGACGGATCACACTGTAATTCCGGATCCTTTAAGCTTGAAAATGACACTGTTGAATTTTATTGACAGTTGCATTGTACTGTTACAGAGAATTTAAGTGTAGTACAATATATTTAGCTAAGCCATATTGAAATATAAACGTGACATTTGTGAACAAAGGGACGAACGTACGAGATTATGGCCATGAAAAACGCGAGAACTCTTGACGCCATAAAATATTTTGTCAAAATAAAAATTCATTTAATTCGTAATTTAGAGAAACAACGTAATGGGAAAAATGAAATAGTGGACACTTGTTTTGTTCTTAACCGAATTCAAAAAAGGAGGTGGTTTACGATTCGACTGGTTTTATTTTTGTTACCTCAGAAGTTTCAACTGAAACAAAAAAAGCGTCCTGAGTCATGCTAGTTAAGTATAATTGATAGATAGAAAACTCTTTATTTGTACGCCGTTCTACATATTTTCATCACGTAAGATGACAAATATACGAGTAGGTACCTACATAAATCTACTTATACACACATACATACACATACACACATAATATACACTAATTAACACAATCATTTAATTATATAATTAATACTGGAGATCATCCGTAATTGGAATCCTTATTGTTACAAATATTTTTGAAGCTACGAGTACGTTTTAAACTTTATTTATTTTATTTATAAACTTTATGCACTTAGTTTGTACATCGGCGGACTTAACGCCCAGGGCATTCTCTTCCATTCAACGTTCGGATGATGAAGAAATCTTTAAGGTATATATAATAAGGTACACAGAGGTTACGTATCTATTCTGTAGTCAGTTAAATTATACAACATATTTATACGTATACAATATACACACTGAGTTAGGAACAGTTTATATTAGAAAATTAAATTGTCGTTTCAGCTATATTTCGAATATCCACAAATATTTGAAGATCAAACTTAATGAAACTGGAACAGCCATTCTCGAATTTTAGCAATTCATTTATATAATGTAGGTATCTGAAACGACGAACTTTGTAACATCATATTTATATTTCGTACATATATATTTCAAATTTCCGAAAAGAAATTAGGCTAGTTTGTTTTTAATGCTCGTAAAAAATATTTTATGTTACATACTTCTAATATCTCCAAGAATAATATGTGTTCAAAGTTTCATGATGATCGGTTAAGTAGTTATCGCGTGAAAGCGTTACAAACAAACTTACATTCACATTCATAATATTAAGGATTAAGCCAGCCGCAACTTCCCACGGGTAGTGTACAATTGTGGACTATGAAAATATAATACTTATGGTTTTCTTTTATACAAACCTTGTCCTGACAATAAGAAACATAAAAAAATGAATTATCCAATGTTGTGCAGTCGATCGGAAATACATAAGTCGTACATATATTTCGGTGATTGATTTTAATTAATATATTCTTTAAAATTAAATATGAGATCCGTGTCTTGTATTTAGTAGATTGATATTAAAATAATGTTTCCTTCGCGTATTGAAATCATTAATTTAATAGCTAACTTTAAGGCCTCATACGAAAAGCATTCCAGCATCGTGAAGGCACTCACTACTTACAAGTTCCATTATTATATTACACGGGTTGTCTTTAAGTAAATTGGTTTAGACGGTATTTTGTTTGAATAGTGACAACACTTATGACATTATATCTAATACTTATTGTAATTCGACCTGAAGATAATAAATAGCGCATGAGTGGAGCTGTCACAAGACTAGTTATTGTTTTAATAATAATAATAATTATTTATTGTAACATAGTATGGACACAATTAAAGTGCACTAAACGTTTACAACGTCGTACATGAAACATACTTAAATAATTGATTTGTTAATTTTCCATGTGCTTGTGTATATATATATATGTGTGTGTGTGTGTGTGTGTGTGTGTGTGTGTGTGTGTTTGTATGTATTGTTCGTCAAAATTTTGAACTAGGTCGTGACTGAAAACAAATCTTCTACATCATCGTTCTTGTCATGCATGACGGGTACTGAGGGACAAACTATGCAGAACAGCACCACTGCAAAGGGAAGGAACCAACCAGTCAAAACCTCCTTTCAAAGAGGGGGCCTCGTTCATCAATGGTCTGTTAAAGACTGATTATGACGATGATGATTTGTCATTCATTCCACATAGCAACACCAACAGTTTGTATCACCGCCGTAGAGAATAATATTAGTAGTACCCATAACACAAGCTCTGCTTAGCTTGGGACTAGACGGCGTTGTGTGTTAGATGTCCGAAATATTTATTATTATGGTCAAATTTCAATTATTCGACGACCACCAGTTTTATTAACTGCATAAATAAAATAATTATAAATAGCCCTTGCTAGTCCACTGCTGTCCACAGGGTCCTTAGGAAAAGAGATAAAACAAAATTGAATAATGGGAATATTACAACAACAAAAAAAAAAAAAAAAAAACTAAGAATCTAAGGTATCGTTTAAAGATTGCAAATATTTTTTATACTTGAGTACATGTTTATTTTCTTAGACGAACCAGAGAGAATGTTGGCCTAAATTTGTAATTTTTTTTTTTTATTGAATAGGGGGCAAACGAGCAGACGCATCACCTGATCGTAAGCGATTACCGCCGCCCATGGACACCCGCAACACCAAAAGCGTCACAAGTGAAATTGATCTAACTTTAGTTAAAATGTGTAATCTAATACGTTCTAGTCACGTAAATATCCATTAATCTATTATAATACAAGTGTGTAAGATAAAAATACCCATACAACTAAGATAGTGAGATAGAACATAAATATGTGTCATGTCTGGCGATCTTTAAAGCAAACCCGTTCGTATGGAAATTCTCTACGTTGCATATTATACACTAGTCTCTAAAGAGAACTATTCTGTCAGCATTCGATATTACTCGTATGAAATTCAGAGTGAGATTGTGTACGGTTTGAATTTTGAAATATTTTCCCAGGGCGTAAAGACAAGGCAAAAGTAATTACCTCCATATGACAAGGACTTTTAAGCAAGAACGGGCCGGCTCGACCGGGGCAGTACTACCCTATTACAGAAGAACAACCTAAAATGACAGCATTCGTGCTGTCACTGCTGTCGTGTTTATGATATATGAGAATATTATTTGGAGATCGTTTTTTGTTTTTTCGAAAGACGATCCCCATTTCATGTCATAGACATTTTATATTTTTTTTATCATTAATTTCATCACGACGACGACTTGAAGACTCGAAGACTTGATAATTGAAGACGATAAATACTTGACATTGGCAGAAATAGCTGAACCGAGTGATACGGCTGGTTGCCATTTCATCAAAAAAGAAAAATAAGAATATTATTTCTAGTTTGGCATTATGCAGTTTAAATTTTGTTCACTGCTGTTTCACTGATTAAATTTTTAGCTTGTTCCAGACAATAAATTAGAAATTATGAAGAAATTGTGAATTAAGATTTAGAGGTGTTAGAGACAACCAAGAAAGGAAAAACCGCGTATTTCGGTCATATATATAGAAATAATAAATACGACTTAATACGACTGAAAATTGAAGGGAAAATTGAAGGAAACCGCAGGAGAGGTAGAAGGCGAACATCATGTACTTTAAATAGAAGAGACTGGTTGGATGTGGACAGCACAGATACACTGATTCGCATGACTGAAGACAGGGAGACGTACAGACATGCGGTCGCCGACCTCCGTGGTGGAGATGGCACTTGAATACAAAGAAGAAGACAATAAATAACGCAGGACTGTTGTGTTCATGTTGGACTTGCAATGTAAAGTTTTCTGAAAACCGAGTTTGCACTTATACACATCTACATAAACTTATCACAATACTCTGAAATAGAAAGCATATTTCGTTTTCTTTTAATTTATTTAAATTGAAACGAGAATAGTCCTATTTTATTAGTCAACTGGGCTTATTGTTGTAGTCAAGACGAAGTATACGAGTCTGTGCTGTGTCATATTTCTTTCTCCCATTATTTGGTAAAATAATCAAAATACGAGTATACTTAACTTTTACTTCAATATTTTTAAATAATTTAGTACATATAACTGTATAATAACGTAAAAATTAAGTAGGTATTTAAAAAACAAAAAAAAATTTTTTTAAACTAGCGTTTTAAATTATATTACTCCCATTTACTTAATTTTAACAAATGATCAATTATGTTGATTAATTCTATGATTGATGGCTCCGTTTGGAGTGGTTTCGTATCAAAAATATATTGTGGACTTGTGACTCACTCGCTTCATGAGTCAACCTAATACGGGATTCCCATCTTTCATAAATTTATTACGTTTTTTTACCCACAAGCTGATTCATAAAGCTAATCAAGAAAATGTATATTTTAGGGTATAGGTGTGAGAAATGGCTCACTGGATAGTCAAATTACCTTAATTAAGTTTTTCAGTGAGGTAGTATTCCCTAGATGTTTTTCATTCGGACGCTTTTTTATGGAATAGGGGGCAAACGAGCAGACGTATCGCCTATTGATAAGCGATTACCGTCGTGAACCGTGAATACTAGAGGCGTCACCGGCCTTTGGGAGATGGGGGGAGGTTTGAAACACAGTGCAGGCACTGTTTTACATCGGTTTTCTGTGAGGCCGTGGTATTAGTCCGGTCGAGCCGGCCCATGCATAGCGAAGTGTGGCTTTCCCACGGATCATTTTACCCGCGCTTCGCCCAAGTGTTGGTTATCGCGATAAAGACTTGCCTGTGTCCTTCCTTAAAAATCCAAGTATCTCCATAACACATTTAATTGAAATCAATGCTGCGGTTTAGCCGTGAAAGCGTAACTACAGATAGATAGAGTTCCTTTCGAATTTATAATATTAAGGAATTAGATTCGGATTGAGAAATAAAATAGTTAGTATTTTCGTTTTCATTCGCCAACATTTCTAACTGTCGTTTACTTTATTATATATACCTAAGTATATTAATACGAATAGACACAATTACCCTTCCCAAATCGCACATTACCAAAATACGGTCCCCAAAAATGCGTTATCATTTTTACAACTTTTATGTGTGTGCGCTGGAACGATGAAATCTTTGAAGAATGTGCCGAGCAAAGGTTGCCTAAGCCGGCAATGAAAGGTTTTTTATAGAGGACCTTATCTTCACTTGGATTGTCAAGCATAATGATCCGTTTGAACGCGAATGGACTCGTAATTTTATCAGAACAGTGCAGTTCTATTGTGGTGAAACTTGTCTTTTCAGTGACAGTACATTGTCAAAGTTTTAATGATGATTCTTCTTGAATGCTGTCTTGGAAGTGTCATTTATTTCACAACCTATATATCCACTAATAGCTAATAGCCGTTTACTGCTGAACCAAGGTCTTTTCCAAAGATCGCTATCTACTATTACTATCCCGATCCTGGACAGTCCGAATCTATTTCATAACTTTGTACTGTGTTGTTTCAACGTTGTTAAAAATTAAAACTGCGCATATCTACTTATTTTACTTCCAGAAATCAATGATTACATGGTTATACTTTTCGTGGATTGAATCCAGTATCTCAGGTTCGGTTAAATTGTATTTATGATGTAGCTTACTTAGTTTTAAATTAGATGGCGGTGTATATCAGTTATCAGAAAATATTACTCATAATTTGCTAATTGTTGTTGAGTAAAGACACATTTAAAATGTAATCAATCCACGTAGAAATTATTATTATAAATCTATACTAATAATAAAGCTGAAGAGTATGTTTGTTTGTTTGTTTGAACGCGCTAATCTCAGGAACTACTGGTCCGATTTGAAAAATTATTTCAGTGTTGGATAGTCCATTTATCGCGGAAGACTATAGGCTATATATAATCACGCTACTACTAATAGGAACGGCGCACCAATGGAGAAGGTTTAAAAACGGGGGAAAATTTTCATGCTACGGGTAAAATAAGACGCAAACGAGGTTGCGTGGGTCAGCTAGTATGTAATATAGAGAAGGATAGTTGATCCTTGCATCGCCATGGTTAATACATGACCTGGTACAAAGAATGGTAATAGAACTAGATTCAAAGAAGAAATGTGGTATTGATTAAACTAAATTAATCAGTGTCAGTTTTCTTAAAATCAATAATCCAGAAGTCGAATCTGCCGAAACTTCAAAGGTGTATAGGCTGTAACTATTAACTAAATCCATTGTGTTAATTCCAATATCATCTATTTAATAATACGGATAATATGGACAAAAAATTGTATAAAAGACTAGCTGATCCTCGTAACCTCGTTTATGTCTACTATTGCCCGTAGCGTAATAATTTTCCCCCGAGTTATAAACATTCTTCATTGGGGCTCCGCTCCTACTGGTTTTAGCGTGATGATATATACCCTATAGCCTTCCTCGATAAATGGACTATCCAATACTGAGAGATTTTTTTAAATCGGACCAGCGGTTCCTGAGATTAGCGCGCTCAAACAAACAAACAAACAAACTTTTCAGCTTTATAATATTAGTATAGATTTATTTCCCAAACTGCACGGAAGTCTGTTTCACGCCAAAACTACTGATCTGAATGAAATTGAATTTGGTGCACAGATAGTTTATAGCCTGAGAAATGACGTAAGCTACTTTTCAATGCGAAAAAGAGGTTGTAAGGCGATGACGAAAGGTTGTATAAATGCAACCCAAAGTCATTATTCCGCAGACGAAGTCGCGGGCATAGTTAGTTTAAAATAAAATTTTCTCCCGGTAGGTATAAACTTAACCACTCAATAATCGTACAAACAATAACAGTCAACAAACTGGCTTCCAAACAATGCAGTTAGTTTGAAATTCAAGAGAGAGGGTTAATAAAAGGTCCGTAGTCGTTATGAATTTGTTACTACACAACGTAGCAGCGACAACATGAAACATTCACGGGCTACGCACTCGGACTGATAAACGCTACGGTTGAACTACTCACGATAGATTTGCACGATTTTATTGATTTACAGATGCTTGCTACGTTTAAATAATATTTTTTTTTAATATTGCTAACCATGTAATAGGAATAAGTACTCATCTATATATATAAAATTAATTGCTGTTCATTAGTCTCTTTAAAACTCGAGAATGGCATGGTTGATTTAGCTGATTTTGGTTTTAAAATATTTGTCGTAGTCCATGGAAGGTTTAAAAGGTGAATAAATAAATATTTATGTAAAAAAAATGTTTTTCGAGCGGAGCATCAGTGAAGAATGTTACAAAAACGAGGGAAAGTTATTACGCTACGGGTAATAGGACACGTAAACGAGGTTGCGTGGCTCAGCTCGTTAAATATAAAAAAAACTGCCTTAAAGTATTACTTTAGTATTCACAAGTCGTCAATCAATAATTGTGTTTTTAACAGTTAAAAAAATCTAACCAATATTGTTCTATGGATTATTCTGTTCTGTTCACTGTATCAAAACTATCATGAAGTAGATGAAAGGAGGAAAGAGCGTTCAAACGTAACTAAATAACTTAGTGCGTGTGTAGAGCGGGCTAGCATTGGGCGTCCAACTGCCGTACATAATTTAGAAGTGCAAGCGCATGACTTTTCGATTGTACTGGACTCCGTGTAACTGCACACTGTTGAATTTTTGAGCAACAGGTCGGTATTACAACTGCCACATAGACAAAACTTTAATTCTCTACACTCGTTTACGATCTGTAAAACAGATGGCGTTGTTATCAACTTTTAACATATTTTATTTAAATCGTGTGCAAAGTAGTCAAGTCAAGTGAGTTTACAATGTAGTAAAACTAGCAATCCGCCCCAGCTTCGCACGGGCTCTTTAATATAGGCTATGATACTCCGAGAAGATGTGCGGTTTAATTTTTTCCGACGTCTTCAACAAATATTGTTATATTTTAGCTACTATATTCAAAAAAGTAACAAATTATATACCTTCCAAAACCTACGCCAATCTATCTATATAACCACATCAAAACCCGTGCAGTAACTTTTGAGTTTATAGCGAACAGACAAACAGACAGACGCGTCGGAGGACTTTGCTTTATATTTTAGAAAATAGTACGTTTTGGAGGAAAAACCTTATTAAAAAACTACATAGAAATTTTTTAACAGAAGTAACTTCTTATCTTCGACTTCAAGAACTGTAAATAGGAGAGGAGGCTCAAAAATACCTTCTCTTACTTCTATTCTTCGCACCAGCTTTTAAATAAAAAAAATAATCATCAAAATCGGTTTACCCAGTTGAAAATTTTGAGATCACATACATAAAAAAAAAAAAATCGAATTGAGTAACTAATCCTATTTGAAATCGGTTAAAAGCGACATGATGAATTCTATTCAATTTTCTCCCATTTTTTTTTCCTTTCTGAAATCCCCCCCTGGTACAATGTCGGACACAAACCAACTAAAACCGCACGCCATCTCAGGTACTAGGAGCTAAGACTCGGCCGATCCTAATTTCCAGTGCCAAGATACAGTTGTTATTAACAAAGTTACCTACATATTTTGCCGCCAAACTGTCATATTTAGTATTAATTTTCCTTTACTAAAATACTACTAGGCTTGAAATACATCACAACAATGTTTCCGAAGAACCCGCAGCCAAAAACCAGCCAATCAAATAACTAGAGCAACTTCAAAACTTGTAATTAATTTTCGAATCAATATTTACTGTACACAAACGCCAATGAAACTACCATGTTCGTTCATATTCCATACATGCAGTACTGTATAATTGTATTGGAACAACTCATAACTGCATAGAAACTGTTTAATTATGAACATCCTATTTCCTGTACGGAGTTGGAAGCTGAGGACCGACTTGTGTGGGATATAAGTATTTAGAGTTTTAGTACAAAACGTTTGACTTGGAAATCATGTAGGTATGTGTATATGTTTTATCGTAATGCTTTGTGGCGATACATACCTCCACATACAACATAACATACTATAGCGCCATCTACCGAAGTTACACTGAACTACGGAGTAACCTACAATACGAAGAAACTACCAATCCTGAATCGCGCAATTAAAGTTCTCGCGCTGATTATCATATATACAACATCCCAACATCAACTGTTGGGCAGTAGCCCGCCAGGCATGATCACCTCGCCTGGTCGGAGGATCCTACCTTTGTGTTGGAGGGACATGATACCCGTTCCCCCACAGTGATGACCCCGACGTGGTCGATTTCGATGAATCAGTTTTAATGACGGAGGTGTCAATAGAGTTAGTAATAGCTCGGGTTGACACAGGCTATATATTTTTATAGCTGAACCCCTCGGTGCTACCCACGGTACGACAATAAGCGCAAGCAGCACCGCGAGTGAAGCTAGTATCTTTGTAAATTGCTATCCTATATGTTATTTTGATGTATAAGCTATTTTATTTTCAAGTTTCATTGAAATCCATTCAGTAGTTTTTACGTGACAGAGTAACAAACATCCATCCTTCCATACCCTCAAACTTTCGCGTTTATAATATTAGTAGGATTATCAAAAGCTCTTAGCCTTTTTCATCCATACATTTTAACTATAATTATTAGAACATTGTGTTTCTTTGTTATTGAACATATCTGTGTTGTCAAAATACAAGTAGAAATAAAAGACATTGATTTTTATTTATTTTTTAACACACAACCCCATATAGTCCCAAGCTAAGCAGAGCTTGTGTTATGGGTACAAGACAACTGATATAAATAATTAATAATAATAATAAATAATAAATAATAAATATTTCGGACAATTTAACACACAACGCCGTCTAGTCCCAAGCTAAGCAGAGCTTGTGTTATGGGTACTAGACAACTGATATAAATACATATATACTTTTTTTTTTGTAAATACATACATATTATACATAGAAAACACCCAAACTTCGAAACAAATATTTGCAGATCATACAAACATTTGGACCGACCCGGGAATCGAACCCGAGACCTCAAGCACAGCAGTCGCTTACGCTACCACTATACTTTTTTGTAAAATCATACCTACATATTGTACATAGAAAACACCCAAACTCCGAAACAAATATTTGTAGATGAAAAAAAAATTTGGTCCGACCCGGGAATCGAACCGACCCGCACTTGTAAAGGTACAACAATAATCGCGGGTAACACCGCGGTACTCAGCTAGCTTAAAATACTTAATTACTTATTGAGTTACAATTGAATCGAATACCCATTAAGGTTTACACATGAATGGCACTCTAAAATTTTGTTTCGACAATCTATACGCTTTCAATATAATTGTTGTTATACTATTTTCACGATTCAATGGCCGTGAAAGTGCGGTCGAAACCCGAATCAATTGAATCACAAATAGATTTAGAATAGCTCATCACTTTCTCAGACTATAAATAACATTATTTTGAACAATGTTATAATAATAATAATCTTTATTTAAGCAACATGACTCATATTGTATTTATTTATATTGTGACAATTTATTCTTAAGACATATATTATACTAGCTGTTACCAGCGGTTATTGTCGTACCGCGGGTAACGCCGCATGCGAAGCAAGTCTAAAAAGTACTCTATACTTCTACACAAATAAATAAAATTGAAGTGTCTGTTTCTAATATTAAAATAACTGCTGTTTACTAAATATATATGTATGTATACACGGTACATATACCAAAATATAATTTTTTTATAATTTTTATCTGTCTGTCTGTTTGTTCCGGCTAGTCTCTAGAACGGTTAGATCGATTTTGACGGAACTTACAGTGGCAGATAGGTGATGATCTAAGGAGTAATTTAGGCTACTTTTCTACTAACAAAATCCACATGTAAGCGAGCAAAGCAGGCATGAATTAATAATATTGAATTTTTACGACTACATTCTAGTTTTCCCTTCGAATTCATCTTTATCTTCGTCTCAAAATACTAACATATTGAGCAGTTTTGTCGCGAACTAATCGATATAGACCATTCAAAATGCATTCGGTAACAAACGGATGTAGGTGTCGCTAGGGAGCGCGCCACCGGAACATGTGTCACGGAAGTAATTCTTGACAACTGCCCACTGAGCCGGATATGTACGGATTTCAACTGCATTCGGTGAAACGAGGTTCTTCGAGGTGTGGAAATTGTATTTCTGTAGTTCACAGCGAATACTGATCATGGAGATTGATATACGAGTAAATAGAATTCTGGTAAATAAATTGTTTTATCTTTCAACTTTGTTAATGCAAGACAGCAGACACTGTGGACACTTGATTTATGTATGTATTAAATAAAAACCACTATACATCTCTAGAAAAAAAAAAATGAGAGCTTTTTACAAAATGCATTATATATGTATACATATAACAAAATAATATTTTTTATAATTTTTGTCTGTCTTTCTGTTTATTCTGGATACTCTATATGATCAGCTAACTGCCCGTGAAAGTTCTATCAAAATCCGCCCAACTGTTTTAGAACTTTGTCGGAACAAACAGATAGACAATAAAGTTAAAATAAGTAAGTAGTTCATCTAGATGGTTGGCAGTCCACAACTGTGCGATTTTCCCGAAACTTTCTGCCGCGCACAGCAAAACTGTGGAATGAGCTGTCGCCTGCGGTGTTCCCGGACCAATATGACCTTCAAACCTTCAAGAAAAGAGTGTGCTTCTTCCTTAAAGGCCGGCAACGCACTTGTAACGCCTCTGGTGTTGCGGGTGTCCATGGGCGACGGTAATCGCTTACCATCAGGCGATACGTCTGCTCGTTTGCCCGCTATATAATAAAAAAAATAGAAAAAAATATAAGTATTTTTATGTGAGTATCGTATATCCTACTAATATTATAAATGCGAAAGTTTGTGAGTATGTAAGTGAGTATAATAAGAAACTACAATAATATAGCGCATTCATCAGAATAACACATAGGCTACAATATTTATTTATTTTATAAAAATAATAGCTTCGCCTCGCGGTTATTGTCGTACAGGTAGCACCGCGGGGTTTTTTTTTATGGAATAAGAGGCAAACGAGCACGACACCTGCAACACCAGAGGCATCACATGTGCGTTGCCGGCCTTTGGGGGAATGAGTAGAGGGATGGGGAAGGGTAGGGTGTGGACCTCCGGTAGCCTCACTCACTCGGTGAAACACAGCGCAGGCGTTATTTCACACCGGTTTTTTGTGGGGCCCTGATATCACTCCGGTCCGAGCCGGCCCATGCATGCCGAAGTGTGGCTCACCTACGAGGTTCAGCTAGTATAGAATATTTTAGATACATACGAGTACTGCCCTCGTTTTGCCCCATTCTAAAACCAACCCGAACTAAGTCCTAGTTCACTGTACTATAATTATATCTAGAAGGATTTGTAAAACAACTTTTTCGTTCAACTATATTACATGACGTCAAGACTTCAAAAGCCGACAATGAGCCATAATCTTTCACGGTCAAAATAGAACGACAACAAGACGTATCTTTTTTTATTTCTTGTAATAAACCTGTAGATCTCTATATTCGGAAGCCCCCGAGCCTTCCTAAGGTCCAATGTGACATCGGGAACAGTTTTACGAGGACTAACAATTTTTATTGCCGTGATAATCCTTCTCATTTCAAGACCTTATGTTTTGTTATGAAAGAGTGATTGTCCGTATTTTATTTGAAATACTATAACCGGGGGCAACGCCGCGAGGCGAAACTAGTATCTTTATAAATTGTAGCCTGTGTTATTCTGATGACTGCCTCGATGGCGTAGTGATAGCGTATGCGACTGCTAATATTGAGGTCTCGGGTTCGATTCCCGGGTCGGACCTAATATTTGTATGATCTGCAAATATGTGTTTCGTAGTTTGGGTGTTTTCTATGTATAATATGTATGTATTTACAAAAAAAGTATATAAGTATTTATATCAGTTGTCTAGTACCCATAACACAAGCTCTGCTTAGCTTGGGATAGACGGCGTTGTGTGTTAGATGTCCGGAATATTTATTATTATATTATTATTATGTATACATAATAATAATGTAATAATAATATATATAGCTTACCTATAGGTAAAGCTATATTATTGTAAAGTTACATCAAAATTCATTCAGTAGTTTTTGCGTGAAAGAACAATAAACATACTCGCTTACATACTCACAAACTTTCGCGTTTATGCAAATGATCAACTTATGGGAAATAACTACCTACTGCTGCTTATGAACGGTTATCTGCAGGAGTTCATAGGCGACAGTAATCAACAGTTAGTCGCTGAAGCAATTAGTCACAAATGCGTTATCAGCCTTTAATAAAAGGAGGGCCAGAAATACCGAAGGCGATAGTTTATTAGACAAACTGTGTTTTGGATTTGTAAAATAGAAAGTTTCTAAAAAAGCACACAGTGGTGGAGTCTCGATTATGTTAATATTACTAAAATCAGTTACCATGTTTTTGTAAATCTATAGCAATAAATAAAATTAAAGTGTCTGTTTGTAATTTGAAATTAACAACTTTTGAAGTAAAACTTCTTTATCGGGGTTGTCAAAAATTTAGTGTATCATTTTTCGTTACGCGTCACATTTATCCGTTACGTTACGCGTCACATTTATCCGTTACGCTATCTTTTTCTTATCACAGGGATTGGTAAATGTCTCCAATGTATATTGCGCCCCGTTTTGACGTTTGGGTTTTTTTCCTGTTATTTATAAACTGAAACAATTGTTCATTTAAAGTCTCTACTTTATTCAGAGACAATCGTTTAAATTCTGCTTGTAAATCGATGGTGGACGTTGACGTTTTTCGGCCATGATAAAATGTTTTATCATTATTGAGAGTAGTTATATACAATCCTTCAAAAAAAAATTATGAAATAAAACAAAAAACATTTTCAAACACAAACAGGACCAAATTAATACTACAATGAAATATCACATTACAAACAATATTATTTTATTTAGTCCACAATGTAAATAACTACACACATCACATTCCACAAACTTACTTCATTCACACCACAGATCGCGAAATATTTACTCAGGTCTCGCTCCTTAACTTTTATTGCACTTGAAATAAGAATTGTCACGAATATTGCTGGTTTATAAGTCTTTTGTCGTTATACCTTACGTCGACATATGATATTTATTTTTTGAAAAATAACGTCATAAAGAAGTTTCACTTCTTACGAGTGTACGCTAGTACACGCAACTTTTTTTACTACTAAATAAATATTTCGGACATCTAACACACAACGCCACCTAGTCCCAAGCTAAGCAGAGCCTGTGTTATGGGTATAACTGTTTTTTTTCATTGTATAGGGGGCAAACGAGCAGGCATGGACCACCCATGGACACCCGCAACCCCAGAAGCGTTACAAATGCGT
This sequence comes from Spilarctia lutea, assembly GCA_916048165.1. Lineage (NCBI taxonomy): Eukaryota > Metazoa > Arthropoda > Insecta > Lepidoptera > Erebidae > Spilarctia > Spilarctia lutea. The sequence goes on from OU696490.1 coordinate 4,273,912, forward strand.
TGCCGACCTTTTAAGAAGGATTACGCTCTTTTCTTGAAGGTTTGAAGGTCGTATTAATCCGGGAACACCGCTGCGACAACTCATTACACAGTTTTGTTATTAAGTTTTATTAATACATATATACTCATATTTTTTTGTAAAAACATACATATTGTACATAAAAAATCATACAAACGTTTGGTCCGACCCGGGAATCGAACCCGAGACATCAAGATTAGTAGTCGCATACACTACCACTGCGCCACAGAGGCAGTCAATACTTATGGAAGTAAATATATTACTTACATTACAAAATATTTTTTGAATTTTTTATCTGTCTGTTTTTCTGTTTGTTCCGGTTAATCTGTAGAACAGCTTGAACGATTTTGACGAAACTTTTACTTATAGATAGCCGATGATATAAAATGTTACTTAAGCTAATTTTACTTTATACTAGCTTCGCTCCGCGGCTAGTAGTTAAATATATTTGTGAAAAAAATATATTAAATCAAGTATTACGTATAGCGCCTGCCATAAATTTGACTGAGACTAGACTGCCAGTCTACGTACGTAGAGAGGTACTTTAATAGCGTAGTCAGCAGGAACAGACCGTCTGAAAGGCAATTACAACACGTAGTAGCTTCCCCACAGAAGTTCGATAATGACCCCCACTAATTGGGAATGATATAGAGTGGTTTTCTTTACTAATTATTCTTTTTTGTTCTAGATCTTACTATGGTAGTCCGGCTCAACCGGAGTGATACCACGGCCTCACAGAAAACCGATGATATCACTCAGTGAAACACAGCGCAGGAACTGTTTCACAGTTCCTGCGCTGTGTTTCACTGAGTGAGTGAGGATACCGGAGGCCTATACGCCAACCCCTTCCCCCATTCCCTTCCTCATCCCCCAAAGGCCGGCAACGCACTTGTAAAGCCTCTGGTGTTACAGGTGTCCATGAGCAGTGGTTATCGCTTACTACCAGGCGATACGTCAGCTAGTTTGCCCCGATTCCATAAAAAAAAATATCACTCCGCTCCTTATTTATTTTCTTGCCTTTTCCTCTTCTTTAAGGGCGACACAATGAGTGTTATCTTTCATTCTTCTTTGTCTCTCTTCAATGTGTTCGTGCTTACTCGATTTTACCCTTAGCCTCTTTTATACAGTTGATTCATATTTATTTTAATTTTTCCAACTTTGAAATCCAACAATATCAACTTCAACTATATATATAACTAACTATCAACTGGATAAAAAGAGCAGGTACAGAAAACTAACTAACTATGAATGTATTACAGAGCCGCCTAAGGTACCTAAGTTGTCTATTGTTAGATAGCTAACATCATCTTCTATGTAGCTGACGAGTCAGTGTAATTTTGATTTGTTACAAAACTTTGAGAGATATCTTATTATTGTAAAGTTACTCTTAATTTAAGCAAAACGTCACAAGAACTGCGATTCTAATTTATTCTAGTCTAGTTGAACCCCGCGTTGCTACCCACGGTACAATAATAACCGCGGGCAACGCCGCAAGGTGAAGCTAGTATTTATATAAATTGTAGTCTATGTGTTATTCTGATATATAAGATATGTTATTGTACAGTTTCATCAAAATCCCTTCAGTAGTTTTTGCGTAAAAGAGCAATAAACATACTCACTTACACACTCACAAGCTTTCACGTTTAAAATATCAGTAAGATTATTGTTTTTATGATCGGTGTTTTCTTTGCAATTTTTTTGTAATTTTAATTTTTTTAATACTTCAAAAAGCATGTTAAAAATAATTAGTAACTGAGTTTCATAAATATCCAAAACAATACGATTAATATTCTCAAGAACATGGTGTTAACCTCTCTATACAATCCCCGATATGTTCACTCAGGGAGCACCTACAGCATCGAGTTGTGTATAATTTTTCAACAAGTTCCAACTAATTAGAGCTCACTGCCCGTGGCCTCTGGCAATTATTCTTAGTTAAAACCTAGCAACGCGAGATGCCGATAACTTGAAGATAGAAGTAGTTTTTTATTTTTTCCTCATCTTAGCAGAAACTTTCCGTTTGCTTTGAACATCTTCTGTTGGCTACCGACATCTTTAATTACAACTTTTGTGTTATTTTAAAGAAATGTTTTTAATTAGTTCAGAAATTCATTAAGATGTTCCGATTGACTTTTGAAAGATAATTTCTTTCGGGGCCTGTGCTTTAATATTTTGTAAAGCTGTTCAAGTATTATTTCAAGGACATTTTGACGAGTGCATAAAAATAAGCATCTAAAAATATACTTCGGAGAGCCACGCTTCTGCATGTATGGGCCATCTCGATCGGAGTGATACCACTATCTCACAGAAATCCGGAGTGAGGATACCTAAGACCCGTATCCCAATCCCTTCCCCATCCCTCTTCCCATCCCCCAAAGACCGGCAAAGCACCTGTGACGCCCCTGGTGTTGGTCCATGGGCGGCGGTAATCGTTTACCATTAGGCGATAAGACTTCTCGTTTGCCACCTACTCCATAAAAAAAAATAGTAATAATATTACACGCGCAAAAATTCAGTTGCATTTTTAACGAAGTCAACAATTCATGCTTAAAAACGAATTGTTACACTTTTGATATATTTTAAAATAAAATAAATGGTGCAGTACTTTTATACTACTGTGGCTTTATTTACAGTAATGTTATTACCACTTACAGGTATTCTAGTACTAATTTTTAACGTTTATATGTATTTATATAAATTGTCTAGTACCCATAACACAAGCTCTTCTTGGACTAAATGGCATAGTGTGTAAGCTGTCCGAAATATTTAATATTATTATTTTTTATTATTCTACTTTAAAATAGAATGATTTTTTTTTATTGAATAGTGGGCAAACGAGAGACGTATCACCTGATGGTAAGCGATTGCCGCCGCCCATGGACACCCACAACACCAAAGGTGTGACAAGTGCGTTGCCGACCTTTGGGGGATGGGAAAGGGGATGGCGGGAGGGGTTGGGGTATGGGCCTCCGGTATCCTCACTCACTCGGTGAAACACAGCGCAAACGCTATTTCACACCAGTTTTCTGTGAGGCCGTGGTATCACTCCGGTCGAGCCGACCCATTCATGCCAAAGCATAGCTCTCCCACGGTCAATTGATTACCTCCTCAATTCAAATACATAATTGTGTGATCGAGTGTATATTACATAGTCTCCTCCATTTGTAATAATGGACCTTGTAATAGCCGACTACAGTATTTGTAATTGGATTGGTTCTACTTGTATATGTATTACCAAAACTGTAAAAATCTTGATAATAATAGAAATTAATACCTGTAATTTTCGAGAATTCCTCGAAGCAATGAAACCCAGAATACACCCAATTCAAACATAAATAAATTTAAAAAATATTTTTCTACTTAAATATAATTCACAAAACTCATTAGAATTACACGAAATTTACAAAGGGCTTTGGTACACCTTTCTCACATTTAAATATATTTACTATTTCGTACTTTTTATAAGACTACTAGCTGACCCACGCAACCTCGTTTGCGTCTTATATTGCCCGTGGCGTGAAAATTTTCCCCCGTTTCTGAAATATTCTTCATTGGTGCTCCGCTCCTATTAGTAGTAGCGTGATGATATATAGCATATAGCCTTCCTCGATGAGTGGACTATCCAACACCGAAATATTTTTTCAAATCGAACTAGTGGTTCCTGAGATTAGCCGGAACAAACAGACAGACAGACAAAAGTTTTAAAAATATATATTTTGGTATGTGTACGGTATATACATTCATATGCATGTAGTAGAAAGCGGTTATTTTAATATTACAAACAGACACTCCAATTTTATTTATTTGTATTGTATAGATAACTAGGTCAACAAACATTCTTGATATTTTCTAATCAAAAACAAAGATTACGTTCAAGTTTTCTTGACAGTACAACAATTATTATAAAATGTACCTTCTATTAAAGCAACGAAAGTATATTTTCTGTAAAATTTTGCATTCAAAAACATACATAAAATATGAATACGTATTTGACTTTCACCAAATTTTACAAAACAAACACCGTCCAGTACTCTACGGGTATTTACCACCCATTACATAACAAAATTCATGGAGGGTACATCTAAATGGAAACAGGGAAACCCACAGAATAGAACGTATAAAATTTTCATGTGTGTTTGTAAGCCTTTCAGCAGTTCAACAAAACCCGCTGGATTATTCCACAACGGTATTGATTCTCAATGCGATTGGACTCTTGGTTGCTTTGTATTCAGCCTAGCGTGTGGAAAGGACAGGGTTGGAAAGATAAATAGAATAACTATATTAATGTGAAAATACGACGATAAATCAATGATATGCTTTTGATGCTCTGATATGAAGAAGGCAAGTTGATGAAGTGTTTGCTTGATATACTCATTCTTTTGTGATACCTAATTTGAATAGCGCCATTGGATGGAGTATTTTTATAATCGATAATACAGTTTTAGTATTTCAGCTGATTATGACTTTTAATGTTTTTATTTATTTATAAATAAATTAATAAAATATTTTCGGACATCTAACACACAACGCCGTCTGGTCCCAAGCTAAGCAGAGCTTGTGTTATGGGTACTAGACAACTGATATGAATACATATATACCTTTTTTTGTAAATATGTACATATTATACATAGAAAACACCCAAACTCCGAAACAAATATTTGGCGATCACACAAACACTTGGTCCGACCCAGGATTTGAACCCGACACCTCAAGCACAGCAGTCGCATTCACTACCACTGCGCCACCGAGGCAGTCAAAATTTATGAATTTATTTCGGCTTGCAAAACCGACAGCTACAAAAAAGCGTATGGTTAGTTTCATACACATCAAGCCAATTACAGGTTTTTACGAATTGCAACAAAAGTTCAGGAATACTAACAATTACGACACTACAACATTACAATAAATAATAATAAATAAAAATATATATGAAAATGTCATCATTAAAAAAACCTAAGATTCAGCATATTGCGTACAACATTAATTTTGGTATCAAAGGAGTATTCTTTGCACAACTTATTGAAATCGCCCCTCGCTCTAATTATTAATTAATAATTATTTTTCTGCAGTTGGAAGATAAAAAGGGGACAGAAATGGGTGGATTAAATCTAACTGACTTTATACCTGACTAGAGACCAGGCCCGGCTTCGCACGGGAGTCTTAGAGATTATTGGATTTCCTCTACATGTATTGCACATATAATCCTTCCTCTTGAGTCACTCTATCTATTACTGAAAACTGTTTTAAATATGTTGAGTTATTTAAAATATCCAAGCTTACAGACAGCTTAAGCGACTTTGTTTCATACCTGTAAAGATTTTTATGTCTCCTTGAGTCATATCTGTTCAAGAGTACAGTAAAGACATGATCCCCGATGTGCTGCATGAAGTACTAATTACATTTTTCGTAACCTAAATTGGTGGTGGTTGTGGTGTTCTGACAAGGAATACCTTACATACTATTAATATAAAAAACTTGAGAGGTGTCAAGGGACACCCGGATGGAACGAAGTTCGAAATAGAAAGACGATACAAATATTATATTTACTTCAATATTTTACGTAATTTCTAGTTTTATGATATATGTGTACACAATAATATTAATAATAATAATAATGATAATGATGATAATGGTGAAAATGATGAAGATGATGAAAATGATGAAAATGATGAAAGTGATGAAGATGATGAATTGATGAAAATGATGAAAATGATGAAAATGATGAAAATGATGAAAATGATGAAAATGATGAAAGTGATGAAGATGATGAAAATGATGAAAATGATGAAAGTGATGAAAATGATGAAAATGATGAAAATGATGAAAATGATGAAGATGATGAAAATGGTGAAAATAATGAGTGATGAAAATGATGAAAATGATGAAAATGTTGAAGATGATGAAAATAATGAAAATGATGAAAGTGATGAAGATGATGAATTGATGAAAATGATGAAAATGATGAAAATGATGAAGATGATGAAAATGATGAAAATGATGAAAGTGATGAAAATGATGAAAATGATGAAAACGATGAAGATGATGAAAATGATGAAAGTGATGAAAATGATAAATTGATGAAAATGATGAAATGATGATTATGATAATAGTGATGATAATGATGATAATGATGATATGTATATATAAAAGTTCGAAATCTTATCTATCTATTATATATATATATATATATATATATATTATATATATATATATAGTATAGATATAGTATCTGGGTTGCTTCAAGCAATGAAAAATAAACTAATAACAAATAAAATTTAAAATAGCAAAAAGTGTCGTGACAACAAAAAGTGTCGTGACAACAAATTATGTCGCGACAATTTCCGTCTAGCCCCCTTCGTTTTTTCGTTCATATCGCGCGATAAGGAACTTCGTTCCAATAAAATAAATTAAATCTTTATGTCTTGTGCTTCCTCAATTATGGGAGATCACGACATGTGTCATTTATAGATAACTAGCTGACCCGGCGAACTTCGTACCGCCTAACAGTCAATGAATGTCGTGTTACCTTTTAGCTGAACTAATTGAGGCTTTGATGAACGTAAAACAATGATTTCGTAGTGATTCAAATGATGTTGGCCCTCGAACATGTACCAGTAACAACCGCAAATAGAAACATTCATTATTCTTCGGATGAACTGTGTAAATACGACCAAGAGCATCAGTAGAACGCATATCTGGATGACCAGGAACTGCATCATCTTGCTTCCGACGTTGGAATTTCTTCGATGTAGCGTTCCAAGTGTAATAACTTGGCATTTCTGAGTAAAGCAAAGTTCGTGCGAACGGATCGCTTTGACAAATCGCAAAGAAACTGGTCAGTGTTGTCGCTGGAGGTGTTACGGCACTTTGAGCAGCATGTCGACGCTGTGAAATATACTCTCTGACCGTTCTCTAGATGCACACCCAAATGAATAACAGTGGGATGACGTTCGTGAATAGGGAATGAACATATACGCCAAATTGCTTCATTGCAGTTCACATATCTACCAACTTAATAGCGCGTGATTACATGAAAAAAAAAAAAAAAAAAAAAAAATTGTCCGAAATTTAATGTTTTGGAAAGAAGTGGCGAATATGGAACAATCCAACTGTGGTCAACTACGAAATCGTTTCCTTTCACGTTCTACCATTATCATGGGGCGATCGACGCCGATATAATGGATAACCATCGTTGCCTGTAATGGTCTCTGCCGTCAATTTTCGTGGATACCGTTTGGAACACTTGCCGTCGACCATGCACGGTGATTGGCGGTTGATAGTGCAACACAGTCCATGAATCATATTCGTGATTACAACATCATGTAGGTCTGGATCGGTTTCAGGAGCAGGAATCTCCGCACATATGATGTCATCTATTTGATCTGTCCGAATTCTTTCGACTAACCAAATTAGAATGTGAGTATGCGGTAGGCCTCGTTTTTGCCATTCGATTGAATACATCCAGCATCTAGTATTTCCATAGACGTGTTGCTTAACAATGTAATTCATTAGTGACCGAATTTTTTGCCTGAAAACACGTGCGGTGATGTCGTGTCGATCACTTGATGTTTGTCCGGTAAGCAGCAATTGAATAATTCCTATCCATTTCGGATTACATGTAAATGTATTGAATAGATATGGCCGACCATAATGACGAACATATGTCATTGCATCTTGCTCAAATTCATGCAAATGACGCGGGCTACCTGTGTGTGTCGCCGGTAAAATAGTCAATCGACCAACATTTTCTGAATCTCCTTCTTTGCTAATTGCATCGCGTAAATGAATATACTCTTCCGAACGCAATTTAGCTTGATTCAACCGAATGAAAGTCAGGCGCTCCGTTTCGATTTTAACGTACATGTCAACGCAATATTGTTGAAGCAGTCGACGAAATCGCAAAAAATAATTGTCTGAATTTTCACGAATCATCAAACGATATGCGTAATAATTCATCGAACTAACCTTCTTGGTAGTTTCCTCACCTGAAAGAAATGCAGTAAAAATTGTATTTTAGAACCCCTATTAGGTTAACGACTCTTACAGCTACTCTGTACTAAATTAGAATTTACAACTTTTTTTGGGTGCTAAAAGCAAACAGAGTAAAATGTATATCAAGTTTAAATGAAAACAACAATATTGATCTTACCATTCAATGGATTAATCATTTTGATATTAAAGTGATATCCATCGTCTCCTTGCCAAAACATCAGCTGTTATTGTAACGCGTCATATGAACGGTGTGTTTCATATATTCTTTGTAGTTGCCCATTATTGCGTCGTTTAAGTACAATATCACGTGTTTCCGTGTTTTTACCAACAATCAGGATTGCCACTTCATCGATTGTTGGAGCATTAAATGTCCGTCCATGTGTTCCAGATGGCCTTTATCTGCTCTGATCACAACTTTATAGTCATCACTTGACATGCGCTCTAAAGCAGTCTTGAACAGCCTGACCAATGCATGATGTTCATGAAGCATTTGCTGCAGATCTTGGAGAATTGCTCTTTTCGTAGCTGTATTGATTCCTTGACGCCGGTCAAGTTTTTCTTCTATATTGCCCATGAATTATATTTGCAAGAATTTATGCTGTGCATCTTCTATAGGTTGCAATGATCCAATGCGATGGAAATCTGGCTTTGAATCTGTAAAGTCGAAGCCATATTACTTTTTTTTTTCAAATAATAACATGCCATTTTTATTTCAGAGACAAATACAGAAATCTAACAAACTACATTCTAGTTTTTTTTTGCAATAATAGAAAATAATTTTTTTAACGTAAATTACCTTAAATGTCGGATTATATCCGCGTTCTTCGATAATATCCATCCCAAATGAAGTCATTTGGAAACAGACATTGAATTTTTGAGTGTTCGCTAGAAAATGTCGTGATTCTAGTGTTTCGCCATAAAGCAGGGAGCACAATGGCTCTGGTGGCGGGACCAATAATGGCAATTTCACATTACCACTAAGGCAGCACAAACCAGGCGTTTTACCAGCAAACTTCAATGCTCCACAATGCTGGCAAACAACGTCTATACTACCAATGCAAACTAAACGATGCAAGCTTTAGTCGATGGTGCAATCATATAGAAACGCTGCTCGATTCAAATCAATACTTGAACCATTTCTTCTTGCACTTCGAAGATTATTCCTCTGTTCATCTGTACGATAAGCTCCACTATTTCTCGTTTCTAACCTAGCCGTTTCACGGGCGCGAATTAAGGCCCTTCTTTGCTTCATACTAACGCGACGCTCTTCTCGTGCAATTTCTCGTTCTTCATCAGATAATTGACTCGCGATATTCCGTTGCCTAATTGCATTACGTCTCCGCTGGAAAAGATTAGATCTTCTAGGACGCGGCATTGTTATTAATATTAATATATCTGAACGCACACATGAATAGTTGTTACAGTATTTGACAGGATTGGACAACAAATGTTTGACATGTAATAAATGTCTGAACTTTCGAGATATAGACAATAGCTCAAAGAGTATATAACCACTACTTATGAATAGCTCATCAAGAAAAATCATAGACAACCTATAAAAAGACATTTTGACATACAACGTTTGACATGTAATAAGCAAATCAGCATTTATTGAAATGATTAAGTATTCGTTACACATATCTAGTTTTCATTGTTTTTAAGATGTATTATGCTATTCGGGGCGGAGACAAATCCAACGAATCAATAACCATGAAAATTGGTTCAGCAGATCTCGAGTTATAAGTGCTCTAACAAACCCGTCTTTGTTTTATATATATAAGATACTAGCTGACTGACGCAACCTCGTTTGCGTCTTTTATTGCCCGTAGCGAAAAATTTTCCCCCGTATAGTGTGTCGCGGACTTTTTTTGTAGATATTTATAAGATTAATTAGAACATTGTATGGGTATATCTTTTATAGTTTACGCAGCTAATAAGTAACTTTTCTGGTTGATTTTTTACACCTTGTGTCCGAAAAACCCCAATATCTTACGGAACCCTATTGTTTTTCCAAAATAAAATTTAGCCTATGTTACTCGTGGATAATGTAGCTTTCGAATGGTGAAAGAACTTTTAAAATCGGTCCAGTAGTTTTTGAGTCTATTCATTACAAACAAACATACAAACAAACTTTTCCTCTTTATAATATTAGTATAGATTAATCATTGTCTGGTCTATTTTAGTAACATTCTGGCAATGCTTTGAAACGTATGTTTTGTAAAGTAAAAGGAGTTGAAAGTATTCTAAATGACTTCTAAAAAGAAAGTATCCCGACATTTCTCTCAACTCGACATACCGCAACACTACCAATCCCGTAAAAAGACTTTATTCCACGTAACTAAGAAGAAACATAGTACTACACCTATTCTAGGTAACATAGTTCTACCAACTATTTTACATGCAGTAATTTATTAAACCACGCTTTAAATTCCCGAGTAAGGTATGAACTAGGTCACATAGTACATTTATATTCTTTGCCCACGTATTCCTGTTTTATGAACCAGTGATCTTTCGTGACCATAACTCATTAGTGTTAGGACCTGACATTAGATACACGTATTTGTAATGTAGATAACGTGCATACTTAATAAATTATGAATTTAACTTATTATAACTGTGCGATTTTCCCGAAAATATCTGCCGCGCTCAACAAAACTGTGGAATGAGCTGTCGCCTGCGGTGTTGCCGGATCAATACGACCTTCAAACCTTCAAAAAAAGAGCGTACTCCTTCTTAAAAGGCCGGGTACGCACTTGTAACGCCTCTGGTGTTGCGAGTGCCATGGGCGGCAGTAATCGCTTACTATCAGGCAAAACGTCTGCTCGTTTGCCCCTATATAATAAAGAAATTTAAAAATAACTTTCCACATCTCAAATATAGTTGTTAAATCATAAATTAGACATAGCCTGTGCAGACTACTGAGAAACATAACCATAAAGTTCTTAATATACTCGTATGTAGTAGATACTTTACACCCAGGCATAGAATAAATAAACGTAATCATGACACAATCCCTTGTCCTGGGCGGAAATCGAACTTACAACCTTCTATTTGGCAGTTATGATTGCAAACCACTAAACCTACAAACCTGCCTAACAGTGAAATACACACCTTAACGTGTAAGTTTCTATTAAACTAATAAATGTATGGAAATGACATCATCTAAACGCTAAGTAACGTGGTCAAAACTAAATATTAGGGTATAATAGAAGACGGGACCAGGAGAGGTTTAGAACTCTCCCTGTCCGTCAAGGCCGGGAACGGGCCAGGTACCGGACTCGGGCGTCAGAGATAGCTAAACGATCTCCGTCCTCCATAAGCGCAAGCCTGGGGGTGACAGGTGAGGCCACCAGTCACCCTAGCATAAACAGGCCGGGGTGGAGCCGAAGCTCACTAAAGTGCTCGCGCCCTTTTCCTGAATAGAATAGGAATATTAGGGTTCCTACACAGGAGGGGGCAACGTGCAAACAGTGGGTGGCCCGAGATACGTCGGGGTTCCTGGGATTTCCTTTCTAGGGTGCATCAGGTTCCCTGGCTTCTAGTACCTGAGACGGTGTGCGGTTTATAGTCGGTTCGAGTCCGTCATAGCCACCTGTAGTTGGCATACGAGGGGATGATTCCGCACAAAAAAAAAAAACAAGGATATAATAGAAGAAAATATAGACGTTAGCGATTGTAGATAGATAGCGTGGTAGATTAATCCTAAGCTACATTTCTACGGAGGGACCTATGCACAATAGTTGCCAATAAAATACTATGGGTTATTTTGAGACTAAAGGAAGTAATGTTTTAAATTTGCATGCGCATCATTAATTATTTACATAGTATTTAATAGTAAAATGTTGCAATATCACATTAAATATCATGTTCAGTCACGAATTGATAACGTAATGTTTTGTGACGTAATTATATAATGTACAGAATGTTACTTGTTTCATTTTATTATATTTAGATTGCTTGACAGAATACCTATATCCCTATTTTTTTTGTGAAATACACACAATTTAATATTATAGGTACAAATAAAACGCCCAAGCTATGAAGCAGATGCGCGTTAATGACACAAACATTTAATTCGGGACGTCGATTCGCGAAATCGAACCCGAGACGTCAGCACAGCAGTCGTATATGCTACCGCTGCGCAATCGACGTAGTTAAATCAGGAATTCTCCTCTGGCCTAGCAGTTACAAAATTAACTATAAATCCAATACAACTGAAGTCGTTTCGCATTTAATAATATTACAATTCGTGAAATAAATTAATATTAAAACCAGTTGTTATACTGTGCATAATCGATTTAATAATACGGTCGTAGTAATGAAATGTACTAGAAATGATTATTTTTTAACTCGTAAAAATTTAGTTTCTAATCAAGATGTTGGTTGGTCTAACGTTTCTTGCTTTCGCTGTGAGTTCTCGTAAATATGTTTCTAATTATAATAGTTTTTTTTTTGTTATAAGTGAAGTGGTTTGTGAAGAGGAAACTACTAATAGTGTATGATTTTTATATTGTGCTTGATGGGTATAAAAATGGTTTCTTAGCGATGATGGTAACTAGTTTGATGGTTTAGTGGCTTTTTTTTATGGACTAGCGGGCAAACGAGCTTACGTATCGCCTGATGGTAAGCGATTACTGACGCCCATGGACACTCGCAACACCAGAGGCGTCACGAGTGTGTTGCCGGCCTTTGGGGGATGGGGAGAGAGGAAAGGGTTGGGGTATGAGCCTCCGGTATTCTCACTCACTTAATAAAACACAGTGCAAGCGCTATTTCACACCGGTTTTCTGTGGGTCGAGCCGGCCCATTCATGCCGAAGCGTAGCTCTCCCACTTCAAAGAAAAGTAAAACACCTATCACCTAATATGTATTACTATGTAAAGATACTTTGATACAAATGCACCTTTAATAATACGAATCTTGACATTATTTTAATATTATATTTTACCAAATTATGATAGTTGTTGTGATTCAAATTATAATTTTCACTTTTTTATTTACTGTGAAGAAGTCCTTTGCATTTTAAAAATATTGTCTGTAATTCAAAAGACACGATGATTACTGAGTTCATTCTTAAGACATCCATGAAATTAATAGGAGAAATAACACTCCGTTTCCATCCGTCAAGACACGGACAGATACAATAAGTAAGATTACTAACTTCAATCAAGATCTATGAGCGTACTTCTTGTTTAAATAAATAAAGTAGATTTGCAGCCCTCCAACTCGGCAAAAGTATTTGTGCCTTTCGATATCTGAGTGCAAAAGCCGTTTCACCCGCAAGAGGATAAAGTAAATTGAGTTAAGAACATCGTGTGCACTAATTTTGTGAAATCAAAACATAATTAAAAATATTACACTCAACTTAAGTAACTGTAGCAATGTTACTTAAAATTTTTCTTAATTATACCTAAGTATTATTTGAAATAATTTAAAGATTATTCTGTAATACTTACCTATCATAGTGCAGTGCCTAATAAATATTAATACCTAAACTGAAATAAAAGTTTCTTGTGATTCTATTTTTTTTTTATTGAATAGTGGGCAAACGAGCAGACGTATCACCTGATGGTAAGCGATTACCGCCGCCCATGGACACACGCAACACCAAAGGCGTCACAAGTGCGTTGCCAACCTTTGGGGGATAGGAAAGGGGATGGGGGGAGGGGTTGGGGTATGGGCCTCCGGTATCCTACCAGAGGCGGCTGCCGGCGGGCTGTCCTACGCGGCCTTCTTTAAGAAGGCCCGGGACAGCCTCGCCGGTGAATTTGGAACGGCCGGTGTCCGTTTGCGCCGCGCCCAAACGGGAGCTCGAATTCTCGAGTTCCCTGGGGCTGATGGCGCAAAGACGGCGGACACCGCTGCTGAGAAGTTGCGGGAAGTGTTTGCCACCATGGATGGTGTCAGGATCGCCAGGCCCACAAAGTGCGCGGAACTGCGCATTTCGGGCCTGGACGATTCCGTGACGGTCGATGATGTCCACGCTGCAATACAGATGAAGACGAGCTGTAGCGCGGACAACGTCAGGGTCGGCACCATCCGCCCCGGTCCAGGAGGGCTTGGCGCCGTTTGGATGAGTTGTCCCGTAGCGTCGGCCAAAATTTTGGCTGATGCCGGCAGGCTCCTCGTCGGCTTCGTGAGTGCCAGGATCACAGTCCTGGCCCCGAGGCCGATGAGGTGCTTTAAGTGCCTTGCCGCGGGACACACGCGCTCGAAGTGCGCCAGCTGCTTTGACTGCAGCGGACTATGTTTCCGCTGCGGTCGACCGGGGCACAAGGCGGCAGAGTGCTCTGCGGCCCCTCACTGCCCCGTGTGTGCGGCGGGCAAGAAGCCCGCCAATCACCAGATGGGGCAGGGGGGCTGCAAGCCTCCCCGTGCTTCTCAGCAAGCGTCGGAGGCTAGCCAGACGACCCTGGCTGCCTCCGACGACGTTCGTGCGACCACGTCGTCGCCCATGGAGGAGGTTGTAGAGACGATCCAGTAAATGGATCAAGTCTCCAACCTTCTTGTCCAGACGAACCTCAACCACTGCGCCGCGGCGCAGGATCTCTTCCTGCAAACCATGGCGCAGTGGTTGATAGGTGTTGCCGTAGTCGCGGAGCCCTACTACGTCCCTCCCCGTCCAAACTGGATGGGTGACCGGGACGGCTCCGTGGCAGTCGTCGGCTCCTCGGCGGCTCGGTCCCCGCCCTTGTCGTTAAGAGACAAGGGCTCTGGATATGTGGCCGCCGAGTGGGGGGGAATCACCGTTTACGGTGTGTACTTCTCCCCCAACCGGAGTTTGAGCGACTTCGAGGTCTTCCTTAACAACTTGGAGACCTCGATGCGGCGACTAGCGTCTGGGCACGTCCTCGTGCTGGGGGACTTCAACGCAAAGTCCATTGCGTGGGGTTCCCCGGCGACGGACGCCAGGGGCGATGCCGTTGTGGAGTGGGCGGCTTCGGTGGGCCTCTGTTTGCTGAACAGAGGCGCCACCAACACGTGCGTGCGACAGCAGGGGGGGTCGATAGTGGACCTTTCGTTCGCTACCCCTGCTGTTGCCGCACGAGTATGGAACTGGTGTGTCCTGGATGAGGTTGAGACGCTCTCGGATCACCTGTATATCCGATTTGAGCTCTCCCGGTCCCAGGGCCCCAGTAGGGGTCACGTGGCGCGGCATACCTCCCGCTTTCCGCGGTGGGCAGTTGCCAAACTCGACAGGGACCTGCTAGAGGAGGCGGCCATTATTCAATCTTGGCTGTCTCCGCGGGCCCCGGCCGAGGAGGTCGACATGGGGGCTGGCCGCTTTCGCACTGCGATTACGCAGGTCTGCGATGCGGCCATGCCCCGCGTTCGGGGTTGTCGACCTCCACGGAACGGGGTCTACTGGTGGTCCCAGGAGTTGGCGGACCTCCGTGCGGCCTGTACTCGTGCCCGGAGGTCCTACACCCGATGCCGGCGGCGACGCCACCGCGTAGACGGGGAGGAGGGCCGGCTTCATGAGGAGTACCGCGAAGCGCGGAAAACTCTGAAGCTGGCCATTTGCCGCGCCAAAGAGGCAAAAAGAAAGGAGATGCTGGAGAGTCTCGATCGTGACCCCTGGGGTCGCCCATATCGTGCGGTGCGACAAAAGCTCCGCACGGCGGGCCCCCCCCTTACCGAGACTCTCCAGCCCAGCTTCCTGCAGCAGGTGGTCGAGGGCCTTTTCCCGCAGCGGGCGGAGCACACGCCCCCGTCGATGGCCTATCCAGTGGCTAGAGACGACGGGGGCATAGAGGACGATATTCCACCCGTTAGGGAATCGGAGGTAGGGGCGGCTGTTCTGCGGATTCGTTCCAAGAACACCGCCCCTGGGCCGGACGGGGTACCCCCCCGAGTGATGGCCCGAGCCCTCGACCATATGTCGGACCGCCTCAGGGAGGTTTTGGACGCCAGCCTGGCGTCCGGACGCTTCCCTGAGTGCTGGAAATGCGGGAAGCTGGTCCTGTTGCCGAAGCCGGGACGGCCGGCCGATTCGGTCACGGCCTATAGGCCCATCGTGTTGCTGGACGAGGCGGGCAAATTGTTCGAGAGGATTCTCTCTGCCCGCATCGTCCAGCATCTCAGCGAGGTGGGGCCCGACCTGTCGGACGCCCAATTCGGGTTCCGAGAGGGGCGTTCGACGGTCGATGCCGTGATGCGCCTTAGGGCCGTGACCGAAGAGGCGGTTGGCTGTGGCGGCGTGGTGTTGGCGGTGTCCTTGGACATCGCCAACGCCTTTAATAGTCTGCCATTCAGCTGCATCAGGGAAGCACTCCAGTATCATGGGGTGCCAGAGTACCTGAGGCGGCTGGTGGCAGACTATTTGGAGGAGCGTACCGTCGTGTACGAGGATCGAGATGGCGTCTTGAGACGGCGACCCATGTCGTGCGGCGTTCCGCAGGGGTCTGTCCTTGGACCACTCCTGTGGAACGTGGGGTACGACTGGGTCCTTCGTAGTCGTCTGCCCCACGGGCTGGGCGTAATTTGTTACGCCGATGACACATTGGTCACAGCTCGTGGGGCCAACTTCCAAGAGGCGGCGCGCCTGGCCACCAGGGGTGTTTCTCTGGTGGTTGGGCGCATCGAGGCGCTGGGCTTACGGGTGGCCCTTGACAAGACGGAGGCTCTGCTATTCCATGGGCCCCGTCGTGGTCCACCCCCCGGCGCCTCTATCGAAGTCAACTCGGTCCTCGTACCGGTTCGGGCCCAGATGAGGTATCTGGGCCTGATCCTCGACGGTAGGTGGCTCTTCGACGACGACGAAACCCCGGCGGGGTGACGGCCCGAGGGGGTTTCCACACGTAAAAAAAAATAAAAAAAAATGGGCCTCCGGTATCCTCACTCACTCGGTGAAACACAGCGCAAACGCTATTTCACACCAGTTTTCTGTGAGGCCGTGGTATCACTCCGGTCGAGCCGACCCAATCATGCCGAAGCATAGCTCTCCCACGGTATTTTGCTTATTAGCATTTAGTTTAGCATTTTTAATCGCTCGTTTAATCGTGGTTAAATTTTTGAATCCTTCGCTTTCTTGGTCATCAAATATGAGCACGCGGTTAAAAAGCAACTGTGCACTCTTGTATAACATAATATAACTATTAGTAGTAGTATAGTGAGTATCTTTTTCTATATGACAATTTTATCTATGTCCAAGTAGCTAGGTCCAATTTTGTTTGCGATTCTGGTCCGATTGAGTAACAAACCTCATCGATTTACGCTTTCACAATGGTAATACCTAGTACCTACTGCGTGGTAAAATTACATCAACGATTACACCTCGTTTAATTGCATTTTCTCAATCTCTAAGAAATTATACGGTGTTATTGAGAAATTACGATGTCTATAATATTGACGTCCATTTCTATAACTTTTTAGTGCGTGCTTATTAACAATGTGTACTGAAGATATTCTGCTCAGCAAGTGATAAAACGATATTAATTATGTTATATTCTATGACTAAAATTAATAATAAATGTATACATCCATACTAATATTATAAAGTTGAAGAGTTTGTTTGTTTGAACGCGCTAATTTCAGTAACTGCTGGTCCGATCTGAAAAATTCTTTCAATGTTGGATAGTCCATTTATCGAGAATGGCGCCAAATAAACATATATATATATATATATATATATATCATCACACCAAGACCAATAGGGGCGGAGCCTTAATGAAAAATGTTTATAAAACGGGGGAATTTTTTTATTAATTTATAATAAATTTTATTAAGGACTGGGCCTCCGGTATCCTCACTCACTCGGTGAAACACAGCGCAAACGCTATTTCACACCAGTTTTCTGTGAGGCCGTGGTATCACTCCGGTCGAGCCGACCCAATCATGCCGAAGCATAGCTCTCCCACGGTATTTTGCTTATTAGCATTTAGTTTAGCATTTTTAATCGCTCGTTTAATCGTGGTTAAATTTTTGAATCCTTCGCTTTCTTGGTCATCAAATATGAGCACGCGGTTAAAAAGCAACTGTGCACTCTTGTATAACATAATATAACTATTAGTAGTAGTATAGTGAGTATCTTTTTCTATATGACAATTTTATCTATGTCAAAGTAGCTAGGTCCAATTTTGTTTGCGATTCTGGTCCGATTGAGTAACAAACCTCATCGATTTACGCTTTCACAATGGTAATACCTAGTACCTACTGCGTGGTAAAATTACATCAACGATTACACCTCGTTTAATTGCATTTTCTCAATCTCTAAGAAGTTATACGGTGTTATTGAGAAATTACGATGTCTATAATATTGACGTCCATTTCTATAACTTTTTAGTGCGTGCTTATTAACAATGTGTACTGAAGATATTCTGCTCAGCAAGTGATAAAACGATATTAATTATGTTATATTCTATGACTAAAATTAATAATAAATGTATACATCTATACTAATATTATAAAGTTGAAGAGTTTGTTTGTTTGAACGCGCTAATTTCAGTAACTGCTGGTCCCAAACCAATCCGTATCTGACCTGCTATAGAAGAGGTCCATGTCCAGTAGTGGTCTATTGAGGTTGTTAATTATCTAGATGATGATATGCACTAATAATAATACTGTTAAGTGTTAAGGTTCCATGAATTTGCGAAATAAACCTTCTGACATGTAAAAGAGACTTTTAAAGGCGTTTTTAAAAGTATAATATCGTATCGTATGTATAACAGTCCTTAATCGTCGCCGAGGTCACTAGATTAATCACTGATTTTACCTCAATATTTTTCGTACTGTAGCTCAAGACTGAACTAAACTGCTGTCGATGAAGCACCTTTTATATTCAACGCCAAAGGAACCAGAAATTTCTAGTCGATTCCGAAATATAAACTGATGAGCTTAGCACTTATGGCAATCACGTCAAATATTAATCCATATTCGTCTTTATGTCTATTGATGTAAGGTTCATCATTCTGTGCCTCAAGAAATCAAAGAGAACTTTCTGACATTTGGCTTTGTCTCAATTCAAGCATTGTACTGACATATTTCTTCGTAACAATATAAATAATATACACCATGTTCTTTTAATTCTTTTCAGGCTTTATCGTTCGCACACCTGCAGGCACCCGTAGATGAAGACATGTTCTTATATTGGAGACGGTGTAAGTTTAACAATGTCATACCTTTTAGTTTATTTCAGTTTTTCCCTTTAATCCATAGCTGCCAGACACGACAGCTAAACCGTTGAACCGATTTGGATGAATTTCGGTATAAAGATAAATTAGACCTTTAAGGAGGATATAGCGTAAGATATACGGTATGGTTTTTTGTCGTAATAACCGGACTCTCGGTGTACTCTCTCAATTACAGGAGACCACAACACTAGTAACAAGATATATTAAATTAAAGAAATTATAAATGTATGCATGGGCCGGTTCGACCGGAATGATACCACAGCCTCACAGAAAACCGGTGTGAAATAGCGCCTGCGTTGTATCCCACAGAGTGACTGACGATACCGGAGGCCCATACCCCAACCTCTCCTCAGTCCCTCTCCCCGTCCCCAAAGGCCGGCAACGCGATTGTGACGCCTCTGGTGTTGCTGGTGTCCATTGGCGACTGTAATCGCTTATCATCAGGCGAAACGTCTGCTCGTTTGCCACCGACTATCGCATTGCTGGCCCGTGCATGCCGAAACGTGGCTCTACCACGGTAAGATAAGATATGACAAAAAGGGTAATCTTATCCATTCTGACAATAATACAATACCATCAATACAAATTTTTATTACATTTATGAACCATGCAACTTTAAAAGAGCAAAGATTTAAGTTAAAGGTGTTATATAATACTTTATCTTCTCACAGAAACTGCTTCTAAAAATGTAAAACTTCATTTTTCTTCACCATTTAACCTATCTTATCTTACCTGACCCATAAGTACTCCGGGGGATGGTGTCTTCTTGCCTGTATCAATACAAATGGCGCATCATTTCCTCCAGTCGAAGACTTTACAACTGTATCTCAAGTGAAGCGTGGCAAATGGTCTCAAAAGTAGGGTAATCGTGTGCATTGAATATCTAGTGTCATAAAAGGCTACCTGACCTCTTAGGTATATTTATATTTGTTATGGAATATTTGGAGTGATAAAGCCACTAAATACATACTTACACATATAGTCTACGTAATACAAAACAAATATTTTTCGGACATCTAACACACAACGCCATCTAAGCAGAACTTGTATTATAGGTACTATACAACTGATATAAATACATAGATACTTTTCGTTGTAAATACAAACATATTACACATAGAAAACACTCAAACAAATATTTGCAGATCATATATTTGGTACAACCGACCCGGGAATCGAACCCGAGACTTCAAGCACAACAGTCACATACGGTACCACTACGTAACCGAGGCACCGAATCCTCAATATCTGATGATTATTTAATACTTTTTATTTGTTTATTTTCTTTTCTTTACAACTGATACAAAATTGTAGATTAAGTAACTATCTCTGAGGAAAAAGATTATCTGTACTAAATATCCCTACATTTGAACCTACCTTATATGACATCAGTTATGATAGTCAGATTTCGCTTCATCTGTGATTTTGTTTGCATAAAAAACCTTTTAAAAGTTCCATTTTATATTTGTTTTAGCTGAGCCCAACAAATGTGAGCCGTTTACAACACAAATGATAAAATGCAACAAATGCGTTTGTAGCGCCGATGGGACTTCATACTGCACACGAATGGTTTGCATCAATGTCAAAGACGAAGTATTAGATAAAAGCGAAGGTACGAGTACATGACCGTTTAACTATATTTAAGTTATCTAAGTAAAATCTTTTGTATGCATTCGGTCATTCTGTGATCTCACATGATTATTTTGAGATATTACCTAGGGCCTAGTCCCATCTATAAACTTCATGGGTAAAGAATTTAAAAAAAAAATTTTGAATCATTCGAATGTATTACTATAGCATAATCATATGCAGATTGAAGTAAATGATGTTCTGTTAAAAGAAAATTTTAAATAATGCGACAAGGAACCAATCCATACACATGTAAAATCAAAGAATTATCCTTATCTACTTATAAATAGGGTTCTTATTTAGATTTTGATATGTTAGTCGATTGGTTCCTTGTTGCATAAGTAGGTCCGATTGTGGGTATGTGTGAAGAATTCGTACCGAAAAAAAATACTGACTGTTTTGTATTGGAAACAGATGCTATTGGTTTTTCCTCCGTTCGGTGGCTTGTGTTGCTGTACGATTCCAAAAAATAATGATGTTCAAATTCAAAAATATGTTTGATCATTACTCAGAAGATTTTAAGATTTAAAAAGTGGCAATATTAAAAAACTAAAACTATTAATGACAACAGAGCTCCTAATTCTTATAAATTGCTTACGACGAAAATTTTTCACGTATCATACCTAATATACTCGTACATGCTACATTTAAAGCATTCTCAATTTTACTCAGCCTAAGACTCAAAACAAATTTTGCTAAATAATAGAAGTCTTTTAAAAATATCTAAATCTTTAACTTTTTGAATAGGAGAAATAAAACAGAGAAGAAAATCACGTAGGCGCATGTCAAAGACAAATCACATCAAAGGTACGGCTAATATTTCAAATTAAAACTAGCAGAACAAATTTAATAGAGTTTTATAATCAATTTTATTTTCTAACAGCATCAATAGCGAAGATTGAAAATGACGAATCATTTCAACGATAACATAAAAAGATAGTTGCGAAAACTATAAGGTAAATTTAAACCCACACCTTTGACATAGATTTAATGTTGGCAATAAGCTAACTGTTTCAGAAACTTTTGTAGAGGAATTATAGCATGGGTGTAGATAATATTGATTTATGTTTACCTAAAATATAATGCTCAAATATATTTTTGTGTTATTTTTTTCAATTAAAATCGTTTTGTTTCAGAGGGGACAAAAAGTGAAGCATACATTTACCAAGACGACTCCAGATAACTTACAATTATTTGTTTTTCAATTTTAGTCGCTAATTTTGTATATATATATATATATTATATTTAAATGATAATTCCAAATAAAGGTAGAGTAAAACTATTTTGGTTTTCGATATAATTGCAGAGAAAATATTTAAAAAGAAAACAAAATATGCAGAGTGAAAACGGAACGAAGGACCATTGAATATATGCTGTCGACCTAGAAAGAGGATTCGAGATATTTTCATTATTTGTTTTTATTACACTAACAACTCTTCTTTAGGGAAAATATAGTATAGCCTATGTTACTCAGAGAAGATGCCGACGTCTTCAACAAATATCGTTATATTTTATTCAATGTACCTACTCAAAAAATTAACAAATTATATACAAAAATCTTCCTCAAGAATCATACTACCTAGCTTAAAACGTAGCATTTGAGTTTAACGCCAACAGACAAACAGACAGACGCGACGGAGGACTTCGTTATATAATATACTAGCTGACCCACGCAACCTCGTTTGCGTCTTATATTGCCCGTGGCGTGAAAATTTTCCCCCGTTTTTGAAACATTCTTCATTGGTGCTCTGCTCCTATCAGTAGTAACGTGGTGATATATAGCCTATAGCCTTCCTCGATAAATGGACTATATAACACCGAAAGAATTTTTGGAATCGGACCCGTGGTTCCTAATTAGCCGGAACAAACAGACAGACAGACAAAAAATTTAAAAATATGTATTTTGGTATGTGTACCGTATATACATTCATATGCATGTAGTAGAAAGCGGTTATTTTAATATTACAAACAGACATTCCAATTTTATTTATTTGTATACAGTATAGATAGTGACTACTATCAAATAGCAATGTACAGAATAGTGTTTTATAACCATTTTCATCACAGGCGTTCATATTAATTTCATACTTACAAAGCTTCCTAATCCTATAACTTTTATGATGGAGATCGTTTTTTGTTTTTTCAAAAGACGGTCCCCATTTCATGTCATCCACATTTTATATATTTTTTATCATTAATTTCATCACGACGAAGACTTGAGGACTCTAACACTTATAATTGAAGACTATAGATACTTGACATTGGCAGAAATAACTGATCCGAGTGATCCGGCTGGTTGCCATTTCATCAAAAGAAGAAGAACTCTTATGATGTTTATTTCTAAGGTTTTTATCATTGATGATAATTACCGGTGTGAATCTAATATCTTTTTTTTTCAGACCTTACAACTTACAAATCGATTTTTGTGCACCTTTTTCGCTCATTACATTACTCATGTTTGTAAATTTAATTTATTGTAGCTTTTGAGTTATCTAGAGATAATACATTAATGATATGACGTGCCATATATTAGCGTTTTATGTTTATAATAATAACAATTGTAATAATACACCAATCTGGTTGCCACGGTGACGTAGTGGTAGCGTATGCGACTGCTAAGCTTGAGGTCTCGGGTTCGTTGCCCGGGTCGGACCAAATGTTTGTATGATCTGCAAATATTTGTTTCGGTGTTTGGGTGTTTTGGGAAGTGCTACGAGGAATTGTTCGGAACCCTTCAAACCTTCAAGAAAAGAGCGTACTCCTAAAAGGCCGGCTACGCACTTGTAACGCCTCTGGTGTTCCGGGTGTCCATGGGCGGCGGTAATCGCTTACCATCAGGCAATACGTCTGCTCGTTTGCCCCCTATATAATAAAAAGAAAAAAAAAGTATTTATATCAGTTGTCTAGTACCCATAACACATGCTCTGCTTAGCTTTGGACTAGATGGCGTTGTCTGTAAGATGTCCGGAATCTGTCTGTGTGGTGACTCACAAAGAATATAGAGGGCCATCACTCCTATTCATCATATAAGTATCGTAAAAGCCGACTAAGGGAGCAAAAGCGTGACAGCGACACAATAATAATCACAAATGTTAACAACAACAGAAAATCGACTTCAAGAACTGGACCAAATTGGACCACACGGGGAGCACCATCTTTCAAATGAAAAAAATAATCATCAAAATCCGTTCACCCAGTCGAAAGTTATGAGGTAACAAACATACAAGTGCTGGTCACCATGCTGCACTGTCCTTGTTTGCTTTGAGAATGGTGACCACCACTCTTGGATTCTGCTGGTGCTTTCCATCAGATAGGGCAGAGTCATTTTGGTAGCTAAAGTATAAAAAAAAAAAGAAAACAGTCGAATTTAGAACCTCCTCCTTTCTTGAAGTCGGTTAAAAACAAGGAAACTAGACACGAACTTTCTGCTAACCCAAGGCTAGTTTGGTGTAGGAGACTAAAACCTTAATTCCTAAAGAGAGACTTATGTCCAGCAGTTGACTAATAAACGCTCTTGAAGATGATTAAAACTAACACTTTATTGTTTAAAAGTTCAATGCTTATTTTAAATCTAGCAGTACCAGATGTTGGTTTAAATTTAGTTTAAAGAAAACGTAAAGTAAACGTAAAAAAAAAGAGAAAGAGCTGCTACTGCTTCGTCTCAATATGGTATATAATCGTTTACATTTACCAGATGCTACATTTGTCTGAAAGTATATATGATCTGTTCGCAAAATTTTAAAATGTTGAAATGAACAACTCAGCATCGCTTACATTTCATACTAATAAACTTTGATTTTTATATACATACCTTTCTGCCTCGCACAACAAAACTGTGGAATGAGTTGTCGCCTATAGTATGCCCGGACCGAGAAAGGAGCGTACTCCTTAAAAGGCTGGCAACGCACTTGTAACGCCTCTGGTGTTGCGGGTGTCTATGGGCGGCGGTAATTCTTTACCATTAGGTGATAAGTCTGCTCGTTTGCCCCTTACACAATAAAAAAAACTTACTTAGGAACACCATTTGTTTTGTCTATGTAGTATTACGTTTAAATTGAATTGAGGTTTGGACCTATTGTGCCACGCTGATCAATTTTCCTTCTCTTTGCAGATCTGTTGTCCTTACAGATGTTTTTATTGTAGAAAAGATTGTCTGAACGGCTACTGATATCATCGCCACCATCATCAAACTGCGCAGTGTCGTATTCTGTCGGGAGGACCGTCCACTTGCTTTACTCTAAACCATTTTGAGAATATGTTTCTTTGCAAATAGGACAATGGAGTTAATGTCGGATATGAATAAAGGAGGTCAAAACTAGAAAGTAGAAAGCACAGGCAAGAGAAGGCTCAACTAAAAGGCTCAGGTGGGAAAAGGAACTGACATAGTTATGTACCTCTAGTACTGGGATAGGTCGATTATAAACAAATACCAAAGTCAAAAGCAAGTGTAATGGTATTAGCAGTCATTCAATGTAGCATTTAAACTACTGAATCAATTTTAATGAATGAGGCGTTAATAGATGCGTAATAGACAAAATACATTTAATAAAATGTCTTAACGTAACGTTCTTTTTTTAAAAATATAACAACTTGACAAATGCCACAGCTGTTTGATTTAAACTAGGCGTGTACTATGGTAACCGGACTGCTTTATAATACTTTTAAATTCTGAATCTTACAAATTATAATTTATAAACACCCCAAAGAAATGGTCGTGCTCATCACACAGCTATTTGCTCTGGGTGGGAATCGAAGCCATGAACTCTGGTTTAAGTTTAATATTCTCTTAAAGCAATCACATCGAGTAATAATTAAAAATGTTAGCAATATCTACGAAGTACTACTAGATATAGGTACTTAGTTCGGTTTATTTAATACAGATATGTATAGTATATATTTCATTGTGGTTTCAAGTGATATAAATATAATGACATCCGATTTTGATGATTCACGTCGAATTGCGCAGCGAATCAAACTCAAGGTCATTACGTCATACATAATTTTGGCAAACTTGTACGATAGTGCGTTCGGGGATTCCCCGAAATTGAAACTTGTTAGATTAGTGAAATTTGTATAACTGATCTAGTAGATACAAATTTTATGATTGCTTAACAACAATCAAAACTGTAACTTAACAGATATCGCTTATGTGGATGAGGATAATGTGAAACATATATATCACCTGCTTCTTTCATTGATATACTCTGCCTGATGGAAAGCATGAGCAGGATCCAAGAGTGGTGGTCACCATACTCTTTGCGAATGCAGACAATGCAGCATGATGACCCACACCATGACGACCAATTGAGATGCGTCTGCATCATTAGGCCTCTGGTCACTATGATACTCGTATCTCCTGCGTAGTTAGTTGGTCTCCATAGAGACTCACCGCCCGCGCCGTTGCCTAAATCGACCAGAATTACCATCGCAGTTAAGATATAAAATAAAACACAAATAGATATGGTATAAATTTTACTTGAATGGTAAAATGTTTAAGTACAAATATACAAAAGAGTAAGTAATAACAAATTCCAATGGTAATTGACGTCTTTAACAGTTGATAGCTAGACAGACAGCAAGGAGGTTTGGCAATGATATGTGATTAAACAACTTATTTTTTAATTTAGGTACCATCGACAATGTTGCAACGTGACCCACTTTGCTCATAAATCGTTTGAAACCGTCAAAACAACAAATATTTGCCTCCTTTACAGTGAATGCCGTACTTAGGACGTATCAAGTAAGCCACGTCTATACTGATTGGAGATACATGCAGTTTTACTTTTATCATTACTGAAATTATTATATTTTGAATCCATGCTCCTTGGAATTAACTAACTAATTAACATAATTTACGAGAAATACTCGTATCTCACAAATCACTGCAAGAAATAATTCTGTATGTAATTAAAAGACAGATATCAAGGTCGTTATCATGGAAAGGAATTGTTACGAGAATGTCGACCTAATTGTATTTGAAAGTCTTTAAAAATTAAACTTATTATAGGTCATGATTCAAATTTGTCAATAATACGCAGTAACACAGTATAGTCTGGAAGTACTACATAATCTTGTTTCATAAAGGTTGTTTTATCGTACTAACCTTTTCAACCATACGTTATTAAAGTTTTAGTGACTGAGCATGTAGGATTCCTTTTTTATTACAAATTATCTCACATATTATCCTTTGAATATAGCTTGATCTCTGGGACAGTTATACCTAGTATCATTTTAGAGCTTGCAAGTTACATTTTAGGTGTATATCATATATATCAACAACCCATAAAGTTTGGGGACTGTCAAGACAACGTTGTAGCTACGTAATCTTGCTGTTGGATGTTTTTAAGCCGCCCAAAGGCTTCCAACTAAGCTTCACACCTGTTATACTATGACAAAAAACGGGACCGACTGTTTAACGTGACCTCCAAATCATGGAGACTCTCATGGTAACATGCCACCAGCGGTCACTTATCCAGGTACTGACCGCGCCGTGAGCGCACACACACACACACAGTGCAACTGAGCTATGAGCGCCTCATTTTAGGAGTGAATTTTAATATTTATAATGTATTGCTCCTCATAGGTGATGAATAAACGTTCTCGTTGTCATCTGTCAAAAAGATCAAGCTGTATTTTAAGGAGTAATATTAAATATAAATTGTACAATGTAGACTTTAACTTTTTTACTTCCTTAAAGCTTTAGGCACTTTTCACGTGATTCAGTAAAACCTACAAAGTCTAGATTTGCAGTTAGAACAACATCTATTCATATTATGCAGTTACAACAACATCACAGTAAAAACTATTATAATACATTTTTTCTTATTATTACAATTATTAACAGCGTTAAAGTCATATTATAAGTACTCCTTAATAAAGAGGTTGTGATCAGACCAGGAGTTTCACAGGATTTGATTCAAATTTCCCTTCTCTTTGCTACAGTACTAAAGTACTTGATAGTTTCGTATACTGGTGGATCAGAATTAACAACAGGGCCTCCATTTAATTAACATTATTAAAGGTTTTACATATTTAATAGTTAAAAAACAGATGGATATATAATCTTAAAAAAACAATGTGCATAAAAACTTTGTACCTATATAAATAGACTAATGGTTATTTTCTAACAATAAACTTAGATCTAAAGATATTTAAGAATTCTTAAAGCACCTTTTGATAAAATATTTGCAATTCCTATTTTTAATCTTTCAGTTAATAACACAGACAGAAACATGATAGAAACATCTAAAACCCTTATTGTATTTTCTCTAATTTAAATAGCATCGAGTGTAAACTATTTTTGCAAGCATATTCCTTACAACTAACAAATTTAAAAACAACTTAATCCGAAATGATACCATATATCTATTGAGGTAACACAAATTATAGATTGTACTTGAAACTTAACCATTAATGATTATTTTATTTTATAATGTTAAAGTAGATAAATGCAAAAGGCAGTTTCGTAACCTTCAGCAGTCTTATATTTTACTAGCTGACCCACGCAACCTCGTTTGCGTCTTATATTGCCCGTAGCGTGAAAATTTTCCCCCGTTTTTGAAACATTCTTCATTGATGCTACGCTCCTATTAGTAGTAACGTGATGATATATAGCCTATAGCCTTCCTCGATAAATGAACTATCCAATACTGAAAGAATTTTTCAAATCGGACCAGCGGTTCCTCAGATTAGCGCGTTCAAACAAACAAACAAACTCTTTAGCTTTATTATTAGTATACTCGTAGATTATAGTAAACAAATATTAAATCTATCGCAACAAATTAAAAGAAAACATTAATTTCGATTCCATACTAGACATCCTCGATTTACTCACAAAATAAATATCATTTATCATAACTCAATTTAACCAAAAAGAAATAATTAATAATCTGTAAGATTTACTTTTGAATGACCTCCCGCGAGTTGGATGGACGACCTGGTTTAGATCGCGGGGACTCGTTGGATGCAGGCCGCTACCGACCGTTCAATGTGGAAGTCAATGGGGGAGGCCTATGTTCAGCAGTGGACTTCTTGTGGCTGAGATGATGATGATGATGAAGATTTACTTGAAAATTTCACGTATGAAATCAGGTAAATGACGTGGTATCTCTTCTACCAATGTTACTAAATTTTGATTATTTCCACTAAGTTGAACTATTCGATTGGTTAGTTGTTGAACTGGTTCAACAATTTTAACTATTGTATCATTTGTAGCTAGATTACTTTGAGGTACATTTAAAACTTTCAATAAAGCTTCACCATCAAGGTTTTTAACAATTTTTACTATATTTTCGCTTAATTCTGACTTAGAAGGGTCTACAGCTGCAACAATTTTAGCACTACATTCTATAATTGTCATCACTTTATCAGCATTATTTTTGTCAACATTTTCCCGAACACTTCTCATTAAAAGATTCGTTATGTTAACTAATCCTTCGTTAATGGCAATATTTAAAGCATTATCGGTATTGGAGGTACCGGCATCTCTTTTTTTATCCGATTTCAAAAGTAAATCAAATATAATTCTTTCGCACTTGTGATTAGACGCTGCTTCCAATAGTTCAGGATTGTATTTCAATTTATATTCGAAAGCATTTCTTAATGACCGTGGACTATGTGCTAATACCATATTTACGAGAAAGTCCCACACAGAAACAAGTTGTGTGTCATCAAAATCTCCTCTTTTAACACGCTTCAGTAGATCGGACAGAGTTTCAACTATAAAATATTCCGCAAACAGAAGATGATAGAATTTAGGAACTCCGTTTACGACAGAATCAATTAGATCTGTTTTCATTTCACCGGACTCTATCATATTAATTGTTTTTTTCGCTTCATTAATCTCAAGTGGAGTGAGGATTTTTACAATATCTTTCTCCTTATATATTGCATAGAGAGCTAGTTTTTTATGATTTTCATAAAACTCTATTCGTCTATCTTGTTCACTCCCAGACGCAAATTCGTTTTGCATTTCACAAATTCTTTTAATATTTGCTTTTAAAAACCGTTCGTACAATATAACTGTATTTATATAAATGTTTGATTTATTTATTATCGTGTTTTTCTCAAAATTCAAATCAAATTTATCTGTTATTTGAAATACAAAATAATTGGCAGCTATGTACATATGTAAAGGTGAACCATTTAATTCTAAAGATTCATTTTCTTCACAATTACGAAGATAACGATCGACCGCTGTAAAAGAATTAAGATTGAACTCTTTTTTAATTTTATCACGGAAATAGCATAGTGATAGACTGTGTGATTCATTTTTGAAGTAATGGAGCAATGAAAGATATATAATGTGTAGTGGCACACTTAGGAAAGGTAACTTACGTCTGTCACCAAAGTCTTCAGTAATATGTAACTTGTTATTAAAAGTTTTTAATATGTATTCAAGCAATATTGTTAAATTATTGCACTGATCATAATTAAGCTTTTCTAGTTGAAGATTAGTACTCCAAAAACGATCAAGGAAACCTTTTTGTTGCATAGTCGTTAGTCGATGTAGTTCATAAGGCATACCGAACTTACGTTTAAGTATTTTTATAACATAGCAGTCACTTGTAATCCACATGCGTTTCTTAGCCCGTTCAAGTGTTGTGAATAGTTCTAAAGCTTCGTCTGTACTCTGAGGATAAATTTTGTCAAACCCATCAAATAAAAATATAACATTACCACTGTTGTAAAAAGAAATAAATAATTGTAATTCTAATGAAATATTTTCTGAATATTTACTGTTAATGACGACTGTTTCCTCATTAATTTCTGTAAACAAAACCTTTTCTACTTCCTTAGGCTTTTTTAGTGCTATCTTACTCAGAAAGGAAATAATAGATTTTGTATTTTTCATTTTTATTTTTTCTAGTTCTTTGACACAAGAAGCCATATCAATAATAACGATCCAGAGCTTAGGATCTACTTTTTTAGTTTCTAATGAAAGACGTGTTAATAAAACTGTTTTACCCATACAAGGCTTCGATGAAATTAACACGATCTTATCGTCTATGTCATTTAATGTGTTTACTTCATAACTTTCTTCGTCTCGCGTTAAGTTGCGATTAATGTAACATTTTTTTATCTCGTTATATTTTTGACTTTCAATTGCTCTACCGATTTCAATTTTTTCCTTATTTATTAATGACCACAATAATTTACCATTGAATATCTCTATTGAAACGTCATCAACAAACTTACTTAGTTTAACTTTTTGTCCTTGGTAAACAATTTCGCATGTATTGAAAATAAACGTTTGTGATTGAGAAGTCAAATCAATTAAACTAAAAGTATCATCTTTCATATTAAAATCATCACAATACTGAAATTTTTGTTTAAAATCAACATTTATTAGCTCGCCTGTGATAATAATTATTTGCTTTTTCAAATTAGTGACGTGCTTACAAAATGTGTCTATAATTTTAAGTAGAGTGTCTTGTAATGTTTCATTTAAAGGAGTCTCGCTTATAATTACAAGAGTAACATCATTTAATTCTTCAAGTTCTGATAGCATTGTATCGTAATCATTCGGTGGGAGAACATGAACATAATCTACGTTTATATATGTGTACTTATTTTGATGTACATTACATTGCATTATTTTCGCTGCGCTTAACAGCACAGCATCACTTACGATATTTAGTACTCTATTTTTATTTTTTGTAAACCAATTGTACAAATTAAGATTATCTATGGCATTCTTATTGAATTCAACCCCGAGCGATTTGATCTTTCTTATGAACATAACGCTTAGGACTGTAAGAAGGGGACTATCGACAATATCTTTCTTAGCTTCTTCATAAATTGTGGTATTTTTAGATAGATATTGTGCATCTGTTTGTCTCTTCCACCACTTTTGTATTTTATCATGAAATCTAAGAAATATAGCGTCTGAATGAACATGAAAGAGAAATTGATTTCGTTGCTTATCAGTGTTGTAGTGGATATTAATTTCCCGTTTTAAAGTGGTTTCAACTATTTCCTCTTGAGCTTGATTAGTGTAAAACCACAATCTTTTCAAAAAATCTGACGCAATGCTTTTGTCACACTGATAAATATCAAAACAAATTCTTGGAAAGCTGTCAATCATGATATTAATTTTATATTTGCTCAAGTCTTCGTTAACCCCTTCTTTGATTTTATCTAAAACATATTTAGCGTTTTCGCCAAGTTTTTCTCCTTCATTGAAGGTGAATGATTCACTTTGTTTATCAAATTCTAACAAATTGCCGACTGCTCCACCGATACCACTTGAATCTAAATGTGAAAACTCGAGTATTTTACCGGGACCTACAACGTCACTGTTAATATGAATAACCTTCATGTCTTGGTTTTTATTCTTTTCCGAAAAGTATTCAATTAGTTTCAGAAACTTGCTAGCCAGAAAATTCAATCTATCTAATCCTTTTTTCTTATTTGTTGTCAAGTCAACATTACCAAAGCTCTGAGGCAGTTGAAAAGTAAGCGCTTGTAGTTTTTTCCAACCTGCTAAGTAGACGGCATCCCTGACCATAGTCCTCGTAACTTGTACATTTTGCAAAGAAAACATTATCTGTTGAATTTCGTTCTGCTTAAACTTATTTTTTGGGAGTTTATTTATATCGAGACTAAGTTTGTCACTCGACTCATCATATTTCAAAGGAGAACCGATTAGCTGACTTATGGTTTCTGCAGATGTGTGATCGACTACATCTTTTATTTTTTGCTTGAGCTCTTCTTTTGTGAGCCCTATTTTCACGCTATGAGTGTATACTATTTCCCTGTAAAACGTATCTTTTAGTTTCATCAAGTAATCGTTATCGGAATAAAAGAATTCAGAACGAAATTTACCTATATAAATACAATTGTTGTTTGAAACATTTTTAACATTATTAGAAGGCATTTGATCTTCTTTGGAAATTAAAACGACTTGTCGAGCAAGGGCAGGGTGATACATTTTCACTAATTCACTTGCCATCATAGCTTCAAGTTTATTCTTTGATAAAATAAATTCCAAAAATGTTTTTGCTAAAGTTTTTATTTGTTCGTGTTTAATAAATTTCGTTAAAAAATCTAAATCACGTTCTTCGAAATCGAATTGAAATATGTCCGTAGTTTTACCGTTTTGATTTTCGTTCGTATGAATAATTTCATTCAGCTTATTGGATATTTCTTTATTTCCGGTTAGTTTTCTATCAAAACTTTCTTTAAGTGGAGTATAAAGAATAAAATAACTATCAATTTCATCAAATGTTCCCTGAAACATAGGGTCTGTGGCATTCGGTGAAAACTTGCTCCGTATTTTTAAAAAACTATCAAAATATATACCCAAGCCTAACTTACCTGTGCTGCTTCTGACACTAGCAACAGTTAGCTTTGCTTTATCGGTATTTTCCCTGTGTTTACTTTGCATAAAGCAAGCAACATCATTGAATCGAAAACATACATCATCGAAGTCTCCGATATCTTTGATGTTTGCTGCTAGATAAAACTCCTTAATGTCCTTATCATGTAAAGCTCGATATAGAATTAAACTCAACAATTTAGTTTCGTAGAACTGCCCGCTCACTCCCGACGTCCCGGCTCGTTTTTCATACGTATGACCCTTAAGTATGTTGTTATCCTGGGGCTTGTTGTGGCATTCATCAGGTGATATTAGTTGTTTACAACAGCTTTCACATACTATTGACTTTATTTGATTATCTTGAGTAGATAAAATTTCTACTATCTTCTTCCCAACAACTGTATCTATCTTCAAAGCTATACCTAAAGCTCTTTGCTTATTTTCAACAGAAAATAAATGTTTATATTTTTGGAAGAGGTATGAAACAACATCTTTTTCCTCTTTTTGGACAGCAATGTGTAAAATGGTGTTATTGTTATCGTTCCCATCGTTAGCGTTAATGTCAGCACCTTCTTTCACAAATTCTTCAATTTTCGCAATGATTTCAATGCCAGGTTTCTTCTGTCGTATATACTTTCGGATAGAGAAAAACATTTCTCCGTTTAATATAAGTTTATCTTCATCACTGATCTCCATGTTGAGTATTGTTCAATTTAGTTTATTATCAAATATATATATATAATTAATAGTTTATTTACACTTTAAGATACACATAGTTTCACTTATTCATTAGCAAGATGCGTCGTGCTCTTAAATAAAGTTACAATCACAAATCACTTGCGCGAACAGATAAGATAACAAATAAAACATAAACGAATAATAATTTGAATTGAAAATTTCTAAGCGCACGTTTATTCCTTTTAGAGTTCAATGCTTTGTTAGTGAAACTATTATAAATATGTGTTGCCAGACTCGGATTCACATTTAATACAAATTATAAACATTCATGTTTGTAAAGTTTCAAACTTTTAGATTCTGTGTATAGTAGTTTTTAAAATTAACCAAATTTATTAAATTTCATATTAATAGTACATAATTAAGTAATGAATGGATACTTTTATTATAAAATATATATAAAATTTAAAGAAAGATTATATTAACAGTACTTCTTACTGTCAAGTATGAAATTGACTTGCTAACTTTACCTCCTATACTTACGATAATAAACACATATAGTTTTAACACTTACAAACGTCGGTTACAAACAAACATACAGGCGAAGCTAATACGAGCGTGTTACAAATAGAATTCGCGTAAAGGCACGCGTTAATGTCAGTATTCATCAAAAATACCTGTTTAAACATAAAATAGTAACTGTTTTGGAACACGCAACGTATAAAAGTGTATTTAAACATTGCTCGATACATATAAAAAAAATACCAATTCAATATTTTTTTAATGTTGGCAACTCCTTAATCGGTGTAGTGTCCCTAAAATAAAACCTGTTTGGATGTGTGCGCTAGACGCTCTGAAGCATGATGTGATAAAGATTCGCAAGTTGCTTTAATACTTGTAGTTCGTTCTCATTGCGGTCCGTAATATAATTATCAGAAGATTAAGGACTTGACAGTCAGAGTAAAGTGATAAAGCGATTATTTATTGGTCAATATAAATATTTAAAGAAACCAAGATTAAGAACAGTAAGTGTAATAAAGAAATGCTTTAAAATGTTTTTTTTTTGTGATCTACTAGCTTTTGACCTAGGCATAGTTGGCACTCGCGTTTATATCAGTTATCGCGATAAAGATTATAGGTCCTATGTCCTGAGCCTATGTCCTTCCTGAAGAATCAAAGTACCCCCAAGCCAAATTTCATTGAAATTGGTGTTTAGCCTTGAAATCGTAATTTAAACAGAGTTATTTTCGAATTATAACATTAATATGGAATACTACGGATGTGCTAAATCTACAGGCAAACTGTACCATTTTAGTTATTAATTAGGTATTAATCTTCAGACAGCACAATTATACAAGCATTTTATCTTTGGAACCTACATAAACCTTTAAAAAATTTATACATATGAAGGTTTTTAAATAAAAATACACCACAGCATATTATCTGTCTACTTTTTGTATCTTATTATATTATATTATGTATCTACTTTTAAAAAAATAACTTAGCTGACACTCATACAGTTAAACGCTTGGGAAAATAACAATAATTGTATAATTTATTAACCACATTTAAAAATATCTTGTCTAGCGAACGTGATGTCGAATTCGTTCACTTATTAAACCAAGGTCATTTGACGCGAACTGTTTATTGGGAATTCCCCGAAAATTAAAATTGTGTTAACACTTTGCGGTATTAAATTAGGTAGGTAGGTACTCAATTTACAAAACATACTTTATAATGGGTAAAATAAATTATTATTTAAAAAAATATGCAAATTAATCCAACTTAAAAGCTTTCTTGTTATATTAATAGTTATTTTGTATGTCTTTTATAATAGGTAGTATATTATCATAAGAGAAGACAAAGAAAACCGCACTGCAAAGAGAAAGAAATCTTGAAACCAACCCTATACCTACCAGTCTGACAAGCGTGGTATAATAGACCGAAACATCCTTTCAAAGGAGCTGTTCAGTAATGCAAAATTAAGGGCTGGTGATGATGGTGATGCGATCATAGCCCAGTTAGTTAGTGATTAACAATTACCGAGGGTAAGCAACGATGGCGCGGTCAGTACCTGGATGGATGACCGGTTGTGGCATACCATGAACGTGTCCGTGATTCGCACGTCACATTAAGCAGTCGGTCCCGGTTGTTATCATAGGATAACAGTTGTGAAGTTAGTTAGAGGCCTTTGGGCGGTTTGAAAACATCCAACGGCAAGATTACGTAGCCCCACAACACACAACGTTGTCTTACTAGTCCCCAACCCGCACTTGGCCAGCGTGCCTTTACCCTCTTTTAAGAGGAGACTCGTACCCAACAGTGGGATGTTATGGTTATATTCATAAATGTACTAGCTGAACCCCGCGGTGCTACCCGCGGTACGACAATAACCACTAGAACGTCGCGAGGCGAAGCTAGTATCTTTATAAATTGTACCCTATGTGTTATTCTGATGTATAATCTATATTCTTTTAAAGTTAAATCAAAATCCATTAAGTAGTTTTTGCGTGAAAGAGCAACAAACATACTCACTTACATACTCAAAAGCTTTCGTGTTTATAAAATTAGTAGGACTCAATGCGCCCTGCGGCATTATTCGCACTCTTATATGATAAAGGTATACAAAAATAAGCGGATAACACTAACGGCACGAAGCTACTTCTACATATAAACCTTCCTCTTGAATCACTCAATCCATTGCTGAAAAGTGAAATGAAAACCGTTAAGTGGTTTATAAGATCTAAGTGAGCTAAGAGATAACGTAAGCGAATTCATTTCATAATATCACCAATTCAGTACGTTATTTACTTTAGTGCCTATCAAAAACATGTCTGCAACCCTAAATGCGATGGAACCGTAGGCGCACACAACCCACGAATAGAAATGTTGTCCTTATGTTGTAAAAGAAGAGAAGTAAGTAACTTGGTAGCACCAGCACACAGAACAGCTCAATAGAAGGAAGGCTTTAAATCCTCTGCAACCAGGATGTGGGACTACGGTCCTTCATCTCTGCGGAAAAACATATTCCAATGACTTAGAAAAAAACATTTGCATAATAAATTCCTAAGCCGACTGAAATTAATTTACACATAATTTTTGTTGTACAACTTGATTTATTCGTGATAAAATTATTTAAAGAATTACATTGCGTTCAAAACGTCGCGAAATAGAAAGTATTGTAACATTTTAAATAATTTTATTGCGAATAAGTCCCACTGTACTACAAAAAAATTTCGGACATCTAACACACAACACCATTTATAGTCTGGCCACTGAGAGAATGCGTCTCTGACAGGTCGTGATCCAATGGGCGATGTAACTTTGAACTGGCGTACAATTTATGGCAAAATTTAAAATATCTTTTATTAACCTTAATAATGAGTAATAACCTTAAAAATTGAATAATCATGCCAATGTAAAATAAACGTTTTATTTTGGGCTAAAGTTATTAGCAATTAATTAATTAATTAATTTAAGAACAATAATTTTTAAAAGTCTAACGACGTCAAACTGCGCTGTTTCAAGGTTATGTCAGCAGTGTGTTTCGTGGTGATGAGACAAAATAATAGGTACATAGTTGTAACTGAGTATTTTTGTAATCGTAATATATTCTGTCGGTCGATATATTGTTAAATAAAACGTTCTAATTTTATAATACATAATTTTATTTATTTATCTTTATTGAATACACAAAAAAACAGTATAACAAGATGAATTACAAAGTATGTAAGGATGTCGTACAGTCGAATGTTGTCACCATTTCAGGGAAATGTGCCGAAATGATTTGGGCATTTATACGAACGACATTAAAGTTCCTGGGGACATCGGAGAAATTATTCGAGAGTGAGTATAATGTACTTAATACATATTTAATATAGATTATAATACGATAAAGGTACGACCAAACCAAACTTAAGAAAATAATTGTCGTGATATCAGTCAGCTGAATTAATCGGTAAAGGAGCACGTCTCATAATATGCCATGCTGGTTGTGCGAAGTATGGTTTTGTGGAAAATGGTTTATTGGCATTTGAGTCAAAAACTACTACTGACTACTACGAAGAAATGAATGCGACTGTATTCAAGGAGTGGCTCCAGGATGTGTTGCTACCTGGCCTTCCAGAGCCTTCAATTATAATAATAGATAACGCCCCTCATCATTCGGTGCAAATAAATAAAGCACCTACTCAAGCTAATAGAAAAGAGGAATTGGTGGCTTGACTGCAAAGACTGGATGAAGGTGGTTGAAAAAACTAAAAAAATTATATTTGATGACTTTGACCGCGATATTCGTATAGACACTATGATTGATAATAACAAGCGAATCAGAGTCGGATTAAATTTTGATTTGACATTATTGAAATCTTAAAACTATTTATTTCATAATATATATTTTCCAATAAATACAGTATTTTTATTTTCTTTCCCTTGGTTTCATTCAGAAATTACGATTAAATTTAATTCATCCATCAACAATTTTGTTAATATTGTGTTTGAAATATAAAATATATATAAATTGAATAATTATGCATAATGAATGTTATAAATACTGTTACCAAATATTATTAATGATATTCATGGTACATCATTACTCATGACGAATTTACAAGTGTCAGAAACGCAATCTCTGAGTGGCCGGACTGTAGTTAAATTAGCAGAGCTTGTGTTATGGATACTAGACAACTGATGTAAATACATATGTTATATACATACATATTATACATAGAAAACACCCAAATTCCGAAACAAATATTTGCAGATCATACAATCATTTGGTACTACCCGGGTATCGAACCCGAGACCTCAAACACAGCAGTCGCATACGCTACCACTATGCCACCGAGGCAGTCATTTATGTATAAAGATACCTAATAATAATAATTAAATATTTCGAACATATCACACACAACGCCATCTAGATTCAAACTAAGCAGAATTTGTATTATGATAACTAAATTGACTGATAGAATACTTAATTACTATTTTTTCTAGATGTATTTTGAAGATTCATAGAAAACACCTTAACTCTAAAACAAATATATGTAGATCATACAAACATTTGGTCCGACCCGGGAAATGAACCCGACACCTCAAGCACAGCAATCGCATGTGCTACCACTGCGCTACAGAGACAGTCGTGAAAGGGTATACAGAGAAACAAACAGTGTGTCTTTCATACTCGCTCTAGTTATTTATAGAAACCTACACAAGTTGTAAACTTAGATACTTTAATCATATTTTAGTGTTTTTTCCTCACAAACAATTATAAAGTAACAACTTGTAATAATTGAATCGAATTAAGTATTTACTTACTTTGCACTAGTTATGAAATTGTGCTTTGGATTTAGATTGCGTTTTTAATGAACTTAGATTTTTAAGTGTTGCAGATTCACTTGTTTAAGTTCCCTAATATTTTCATTGAAAACGGTTATCGGATTCTTTTCCTTTTTCTACTTCTTTTTAAGATATGGCAACCAGCTAATCAGCTATTTCTGTCAATATCAAGTATTTACAGTCTTCA
This sequence comes from Spilarctia lutea, assembly GCA_916048165.1. Classification (NCBI taxonomy): domain Eukaryota; kingdom Metazoa; phylum Arthropoda; class Insecta; order Lepidoptera; family Erebidae; genus Spilarctia; species Spilarctia lutea. The sequence continues at coordinate 4,313,201 of OU696490.1, forward strand.
ATTCTAAGTCTAATGATAAAAGATAGAAAAAACAAAAAACAATTCGATCCTTTTCCTGCGGGACGTAAATGGCCATGGTATATTTGGCAATGTATTAATAATAATAATAATAAATAAATAATAAATATTTCGGATATCTAACACACAACGCCATCTAGTCCCAAGCTAAACAGAGCTTGTGTTATGGGTACTAGACAACTGATATGAATACATACATACTGTTTTTTGTAAATATATACATATTATACATAGAAAACCCCCAAACTCCGAAACAAATATTTGTAGATTACACAAACATTTGGTCCGACCCAGGATTTAAACCCGAGACATCAAGCACAGCAGTCGCATTCACTACCACTGCACCACCGAGGCAGTCTTACTGCTGAGTTGTATCAAACGTCAATAACACTCTTCTCTATGGTCAGTGTGATGCCGTCAGCTTATAAGGGAACTCATACTACAATTCGAAAGAGATTTTTCAAAAATAAATTAATTAACACTACAGGTATGTGAGTTTATTATTCTAAAACTTCTAAAGTCATCTACATTGCCCCCAATGGATGAATGGAAATTAGTGCTGTGCTTCCACAGTGTGAACTGAGCTGGTAGTTCCTGCTGCACATGTGCAAATGTTTGATTAAACGAAGGACGTGTTTTCAGAATATGGTTTATATCAGCGTATGTGCCATGTATCTTTACAAAAAATAATATTAAAAGTGAAATCATCATCATCATCAGCCCGTTGCAGTCCACTGCTGAATATAAACCTCTCTCAAGGAACACCACAGAGCACAGTCTGTTGCTTTTTGCATCCAGTTGCTGCCAGCCCTCCTACGTAAGTCGTCCCGCCATCTGGCCAGTGGGCGTCCCACATTAGGTTTGCCAAGACGCGGCCTCCATTGATAAGTGAACTGATTATGACCAATTCATTTAGCAGAAACATTGCTTGTGGATAACCAGACGTGGCAGCATTTTTGAAGATTTAGCCCGTTGGGATATCTCCTTTTCATTACAAAGAGAATCATCAAAATCGATTAATAAACGACGAAGTTATCCGCGAACACACATAAAAAATATATTTATACGGTCGAAATGAGAACATCCGTCTTTTTTGAAGTCGGTTAAAAATAGCTAATTTTATTTAACTCTTTTCTAAATATTACTAAATACTAAATAATATTCGTTTCACAAATACTTACTAAATTCTTAACTTAGACTAAACTTAAAAATGAGAGCCAAACAGAAATACAAACTTTTAATTTCTAAATTAAATTAGTTCAATCTTAATATATATAAATCTCGTGTCACAATGTTTGTCCTCAATGGACTCCTAAACCACTTAACCGATTATAATAAAATTCGCACACCATGTGCAGTTCGATCCAACTTGAGAGATAGGATAGTTTATATCACAATTTACTAATTGGGAAAAAAATATTTCTTTTGAAGAGAAGCAGACGAAGTTGCATAAGTCAGCTGGTAGCTGTATAGATTCTATATAAGTCCTAGCTCAGTGAAACTTTCAATTAAATCAATAATTCTATTTCTAAACCGAGTTGTAGAATCATCGTCTAACGATGATACTACAAATTCTTGGGCATCTCGTTTATCTTCGTTTTTCATGGCATCAGTCATCTTGGCTGCATCTTCTGACTTCCTTATTAGCACACTGGATAGAAGTACACAGAGTCCAAAACTGAGTTTAGAGTATTGTTTCAAATCAACATCCAATTTATCTCGAGGATAAACTAAGCTACATTTTAAATTGTAGTTGAAAAGAGAGTTTTCTAGTTCTGAATGATAGTAATCTATCCAATCGTTAAAGTTTTTTTTTCTCGTCTCGTGGTCCGTGCAGTTGAAGATCATGTACAATAGATCGTTAACAGGACTTGCGTTTCTCGATAGTTGGTAGTCGATCATCACTGAGTCTATTAATTTTTCCTCCTGAAAAGAAAAGAATAATTTATTTATATGTATGAAATTGTTAAATATAAGTTATACTATTAAGTTGTACTTCGTGCATGACAACTGAAAATTGTTACTGAAGTATTACAATCATAAACAATTAATTAATCCGTTCTATTTCCTTTTAACATCGTATTTGCCTTCTCTAGGACAAGATTTTATAATAACAAATTACTGTATTCTAACAAAACATGTACAAGTTCAAATATGAATTAATGTCATGCATATTGTTTTTTTATTTAAAACTTCATGCACTTATGTACATCGACGTACTTAATGCCTTAGGCATTCTCTACCAGCCAACCTTTGGGGGGTATGGAGATATAGGAAGGTAGGTGCATCGAGGTTATAATTGTCCAGAACAGCGCATAATTGATATAAGTTAAGAGTTACTACATGTAAACATATACATATATACATAAACATTTACACACATATAGGTATAAACACAAAATACAAATAGCACACTGTGGAAACATAAAAATGGATCTTGGACTTCTGCTTTTCTCTGCACTACCCGAAGGTTGGCCGGCAAAGAATGCTTTAGGCATTAAGTCCACCGTCATTTTATAAGTACCTACTTAAAATAAACAATGTCATTTCAGACAAAAGGCGGTCACACCTGGACTAACGCTGTCACTTAATTTTAACTCTTAAAATAGCCAACAAATAATAATAATAAATTGTCCAACTTCATACATAACTTTCTGATCCAAAACTAGACAACTAAATTGTAGCAATCATACTACACATACATAAATAAAATGAAGTAAATAGATACAAATTTTAGATAAATTTCTGAACGGGAATTGAACTCACAACCTTTAACTTACTAATTATTACTACTTTGGCTTACTAACCACTGGACTAGCAGTAATTCTATATTTATATAACAGTTATATTATACACAAGGAAAGATTAAAAAACTAGAACTCGACTAGTTTAAAACTTATAAAAAAAACATATAGCTGATGTTAATCGGGCCATTGTGACTAATCTATTGTTTACGACCTCACCTCGATAGATGGCAGGCGCGTCTACTTACATTGCGATGTTGTTTGATTCAAATTGTATTTAGTATTAAGTGAATTTTCTATAAATGAGATCAATAAGCCAGCTAGATCAGATTACAGGTTGTGCATTTGCCATTTAATAAACCCTCTAGTAAATTTTATTAGGGCATCAGTTCAATATTAGTTTAGCTAACATCTATTGACACCTCGTTCACTAAAATCAATTCAGTAGTGTAGACGCTACGCTGGCACATACATTGTCTGTCAAAACTATTGCTTTTCCTTTTGGCTGCCCCCTAATCGGGTAATAAAATTAAAATATGTACGTACCTGAAATTTGAACAAAATATTATTGGTCCAAGGATCACCTTGCAGGATTACAGTGTAGTGGTTTTCGGCATCAACCTTATCATATTTTACTGCTAAGTTTGGAAGTTCACTAACTTTATGACGCACAAAGTCTTTGTATTTTTGGTCTTTGACAATTGCACTGGTATCATCCTCTAATAATTGGAAAAATCCGTGTGCATCATCTGATTCAACCACAAGTGTCCACATGTTTGTCAAGCTATTTTTGAATTTGTTATATGTTTCTGGCTCTTTGTGCTTTAAAACAAATGATAGTGAATGCAACAAAGCAAAATTTTTCATCATTGTTTTTACACAATCATTTGAAAGTGGCGTAAACCTATCCAACATTATATAATCAGATGCCATCAAATCCTCTAGAATTATGACTTCGTTTGGTTGTTCCAAAGAGGATCCAAACCACTTCGCGTATTTTAGCTGTTCTTCTTCGGGGATATTTGCATTTTTCTGATATTGTATTAACTTTGGCAAAATTTGAGAATACATCAAATGTTCATTCTTAAACAGTACATGAGTGTTCATGGCTTTTCGCATAACTTCAAGCGTGGGCGCTATTTTTGCAATCATTTTAATATTTCCATTTGCACCTTCAATTGTAATCCTTCTCACACTTGCTACATAGTTATCACCAGCTTTTCCAACAGCTTCGAAGAATATTTTACTATCATTATATCCATGTTCTAAGATTGTTTTATTTATATATTCTAGTTGTCGTTCAGATATATTAGCTATGTCGCCTTCAAAATTGTATACTGCCATTGCTGAAACTTAATATGCACTGGTTATAATTTAAATTTGTAATTATTATATAGCTAAAATTTATCGAAGTTTAAAGATAAAGTACCTAATGCTCAATTTATTACAGTTATCTGATAAGACTGTAACCGTGCATGAGTCAATAAAGTCATTGAAATACATTCTTGTACAATAAAAATATTATTTTATCACATAATAACATTATTTTCCAGTAATTATTACTTTTGTAATCATCGATAGTTGCTGTTGGACTTTACTTATTATACAGAAACAGGATTTTTCCTCATTCATAAATGATTCTTGCTCGGTTCTCAAATTTTAAAACACCTTGTCTTCACCCTTAAGATTTATGGTAATATCCGAATTTACCTTTTTTCTTTCTTGAGTTTGATAAACTAGAATCTATATATATATAAATAAATATATGCTTTCTCTTTTTATGAGAGTTGTGATGATTATTAAAAAATATATAGTGTCATTACAGTGAGTATCTTTAAAGCCGACTAGGTAGGTTAATCTACGCAAGATTGCAGAGCAAAGAGATTGAAAACTTGACACAAACCCTCTACCACCTCAAGTGGCCAGTGTAGACGCGGGGCACAGTAGACCCAAACCCCCATTTTAAGGGCAAACCTATGTCCAGCAACGGACTGTTAAAGACAGTTGATGATGATGATGAATTTTAGTCTAATTATGATGAGGGATTCCCGCTACCAATGGACGCGTATTAAGCAGTAGTTCCAAACTTTTGTGATGAAACTTAGAATTTTCTTTAATGGTACAATGTATCAAGCAATACTATTGTATTTCTCACCGAGTGAGTCAGATCACCGGACCCCAAACTTCTGGTATTTTCGGGGTTACAATTTAGGAGAAGTCGCAAACATCAATGAGTAATGGTAAAATTCAACAATATTTGTATAAATGTTGTCTTTCAATAAAACTACAACTGCAAAGATGTTTTGTTTATGATAGTATGACTATTAAGTATGTCAATGATTAGATAATGCTATATGAGTAATGTGACGATTAGGTACTTAAATAATTATGTAAAATACGTATATCTTCTCTCTTTACGTGACCACGTAAGTCATTGTAATCATGACTTGCTTGATCGTATAAAGATTACACCTTCCATTTAAATATCCTGCATACCTATATGAACTTCTTGGAGTGATAACGTGGACACCTGTTACTTGGTCTATATATATTATATTCCAAAAGTATTTGAAACCCCGACCTACGATAAATCCTAAGATTTACCAATAAAACCTATGTTATACCAACTCCTTATAGCAAAAGACCGGACATTCTGTGATAATTAATCGTTTATTTCGATCTTTTAACACTATTTGCAGTAACTCATGTATATTATTTGAAAAAAAAGGTTTATGTTCAATAACGAACTACAAAAGGCTATTGAATATGATGATAAGGCGCCTAAACATGGTTTTACCAGGGTGTACACCAACTTCTGAACCACTACAGGTTAAAAGTAAAGGGGCTTTTAATCAAAAAAGCAACGGTTCATGTCTTAAATTTTTGTTGCGCCTGCGCTTATGGAATACGGAGGCCTTTGCCTCCACTAACACTTGATAAATAACTATCTTTTGAGACAACAATACAACATTTAAAAAACTATTACCGTTAAACCTTTTGATAAAATTAAATAGCCAATATCAGCTGGGCCATTATTTAGAATCTACTGACATCTCATTCATTAAAATCAATTCCTTAGTTTAGACGCTTCGGTAGATCTTATATGGACTGCTAAAACTTAACCCGTCCTTTAAAAAAATAAAAATATTCTTTACGGATTAGTACGATATCCTGACAATAGTATACTGTACCCAATTATGGTGCTATATGCACTACCACTAAGGTATATTATTGTGAGAATACTGTACTAAAGCTATAATAAGGATGCGCAAAAAGTATTGTCTGACCAAGCGATGGATGTGATACTAAACAATCTGTTACTTTTGACAGATTAGAAACGTTACTGATTTCTTTGTATCTGACATTTATATTTCTATCTAAAACTTGTGAAAGCGAAATCTGTAGTTATTTGACAGATAACTTCATATTAGTCTATCCGAGAGTTTACCAGTTTCTAGTTCTAGTTATCAGTTTATGATAAAGTTTCAGATTGTTATCTAACATATAACACCAATAACAGATAATGGTTGCTTATATTTATATTGTCTCTATTCGAGACTGGTGAAACCGAAGCCTGTAGTTATCTATATGTATATATAGTGACAAATAAGTTCTATATAGTTTATAGAGGATTTTCTCACTTAGTTGTGACACATAGCCTATTAGGTACGTTAGCTATTTACTGCATATCTTATCATTCTTCAATTTTTATTGCCTGCCTCGGTGGCGTAGTGGTATCGTATGCGACTGCTGTGCTTGAGGTCTCGGGTTTAAATCCTGGGTCGGACCAAATGTTTGTATGATCTGGAAATATTTGTTTCGGAGTTTGGCTGTTTTCTATGTATAATATGTATGTATTTACAAAAAAAAAGTATTTATATCAGTTGTCTAATACCCATAACACAAGCTCTGCTTAGTTTGGGACTAGATGGCGTTGTGTGTTAGATGTCCGGAATATTTATTATTATTTAATCACAATTTAGAGTTTTACTAGATACAAAATTTCAAACCTGTTTGATAGCAGTGTTGGCAAAAAGTTACTCTGATTAACGAATAAAAATTACGAATAAAAAGTTAATCGTAAGTTTTGCGATTAAAATAATTAATAGTAATCAATATTTTGCTCATTAAGATTATTAATCATAATCGTTATACACGATTAAAAATGTACGATTTATAGATACAGTTTGCACAGGTTCAAAAACAAAATAAACTTATTTGCACCAATGAAATTCACAGGAATCGAATAGCTCCGTAGTTATTATAATTATAGGTAGGTACAAAAAATTGGTAATAGAAGCATAAAAAGCTAATTATTTTGATAAATGATTTAAATTACATTTCATAATCACTCGTCTAACATTTTGTGAGACCTCATCATCATCATGGGGTGCCATCTTCAAAATGAAATTAAATTTGTGAGACCTAGGTAAATTTAACATGGTTGCAAACGAAAACATTCCTTTAACAGAACCGGAGGATAACATGATTGTATTATATTTAATAAATAATTCCTTTAAAGTTGGGTAGCGTTTCAAAACGTCTATTTTTCGACCACCTTCAGCAAAAAAATAAATAAATGATTAGATCTGCTCTTTTTAGCAGTTACGGCTAACTTGCCAAATCCGAATTAAATTAAAAAAAAACATCGTTATTATGTGAATTATTTCCGCCAACAGTTTGATTTTCAGCATTCTGCTCTGGACTTTCACTGACTTTAGGTTGGAAACCAATCTTTCATCCTTTCGGAACTATGCGCACGGTTATCTAGCGGTCACGGATTCGATAACATTATATCTATAATAATATTATTATATTATATAATTTTACATTGCGTCGTCAGGCTACACCATTTAAATGTGCAACAGAGAGGGATGTCATACGCCTGCATCTACGCGTGCTACCTGACTCACTCTCTCCTTAATATTAGTATAAATACCGGTTTTGTTTTTGTATATAATCAGTCATCAGTCATCTTTTGAATACAATCCTTCTATCATACATCCCGCTGTTTTACTCAATACATTCTTACGGTCGTCTACATTTAAAACTGGTTTGGTTTTAACACTGGTGGCGAACACAACATTTGTTAGTGGTTTTGTTTACCCGACCTTAACCACTACAGTTACACCATCTAGCGATCCCAGCTTAAACTAAATCGGTAAATAACACTGATGCATCGAGGCGCGAAGTTTAAAGTTATTTTTTATTTGAGCTATAGTTATCCTTTAGAGTCAAAGACACCCGACCTTACCGGTGTAAATATACATACATATACACAAATGTATTCATAAATATACATACATACATAGATAAAAGCAGAAATTACAGCTAAGACTGCAAATCGAAGTAATAGTTCCTCATTCATCTACTCGTAGCATGTAATCTTTAAGCTTTTGGCTTCAAATATAGACCAAAAAATTTATTGCCTGTAAATAAAAGTCAAATTAAAATTAATCCGTAATCGTTAATTTGATTACACATATATATATATAAATAATCGCGTTTACAAATAATATTTTAACTTCATTAATTTAGTCACGATTAAGTTTAATTCAATTAAAAATAATCAAATTAAGTAATCGATTAATGCCAACACTGTTTGATAGCTATAGTTAACGTACGAGTATATGCTTGTTTCGATAATTTTTTTACAATTGTATTTTTTAGTATCGTAATTATACGACAGATAAAAAATTATTTTTATTAATTTGTTATGTTATCTTATCACTAATGTGTGAATAACATATTTATCGCTTATTATTGTAAGGAACAGGTGTTTTCGCATGTTTTCTACTATAGTTTCTATGACAACTAAATATAATAATGTTTTGGTAATACTTATAGGGGTTGTAGTTTGTAGTAGTAACAGTGTAGTTTGATATATGAGTAGATAATTTTCTCGAATTTTGGTTTTATTGCTACCGAATAATGCATAGAATTATGTGTTTCAAGTTAATGCATAAGTAACATGAGTGCAATACAAACATGTTCACGTAAGCTACTTTCATTGACTATTATAAATGTACGGGTTTGCTCGTATAGTACTTATATGTATGGGATTGCCAAAGTGATTCTCCTCTGCATGATGGAAAGCAAAAGTAGACTCCAAGAGTGGTGGTCACCATACTCATTGCGAATGCATACAATGCAGCATAATGACCAGTGCCAAGGCCGCCTTGTAATGCTTCTGCATCGTGAAATCCTCATTTATGTCAATATTAAATTTCATTTAAAAACTAACTGTGCCTGCGACATCGTCCGCGGAATAATGACTTTGGGTTGCATATTTACAACCTTTCATCATCGCCTTACAACCTCTTTTTCGCATTGCAAAGTAACTTACGTCATTTCTCAGGCTCCAAACTATCTGTGCACCAAATTCAATTTTAATCAGTTCAGTAGTTTTGGCGTCAAACAGACATCCGTGCCGTTTGGGAAATAAATCCATACTAATATTATAAAGCTGAAGAGTTTGTTTGTTTGTTTGAACCCGCTAATCTCAGGAACCGCTGGTACGATATGAAAAATTCTTTCAGTGTTGGATAGTCCATTTATCGAGGAAGGCTATAGGCTATATATCATCACGCTATTACTAATAGAAGCGGAGCACCAATGAAAAACGGGTACTAGATTACTGATATAAATACATACATATCATACATAGAAAACACCAAACTCCGAAACAAATATTTGTAGATCACACAAACATTTGGTCCGACCCAGGATTTGAACCCGAAACCTCAAGCACAGCAGTCGCATTCACTACCACTGCGCCAACGAGGCAGTCGAAATGGTAAAAATTAAATGTCAATACAGACCTTTAGCCCATTTGGGAAAATCAAGCGGTTTTATGCCCAGTTCCTATATTTGAAAAACGATCCGTTCTAGTTACGAATAGTAATATATTATACGGGCGTGAGCAAAAATCGTTCATAAAAAAAAAAAAATTGAGGAACGGTATTTATATTATTTACGACTCGTAGTCGGTTGTAGAAAAATTTTACACGATGACGATTCGTTAAATGAAGGAACCGGGCATTACACAGTAAACGTTCACATTCAGTCTCTTTTATAATTACAACAGCGCCGTGCCATCTAGCGATACTCCTCAGTACCAATACGACTTTGTATTAAGTCAATATGATAAAAAAACACATCAGCTCAATAGATGCCACTAATAACTACAAATAATATGCCAAAACGATAATGAATGAAACAAATTAGAAATCCACTATCCTCTTATGTCACTATTTTGATATAAATTCGTAGTATTTTCGTCATTGCATTACGATAACTAATGTTAGTATTTTGTTTTAAGTAATTAATAGAATACATTGAAATGCAAGGGGTCATGGTAACTATGATACTATATATGATAACTTAAGATCATATTTATGCTCTTATGAGCGCTCAAGGTCAAGGACACTACTCGTCATTAAGGGGCACCCGTCTTGTTTGTATTACTGCTGTTCTTAGATGCTAGGATAGCCTATTAGAAAATTATATAATATTGGTCTAAATACCTACTTTGAATCGCGAGGGTCACTTGCCGGGATCGTTAACAACGAGTATACTAGGATTCTTCTAGGAGTTGGAGAAGCACTAATTAATTATTTAAATTCTCAGTAACACTAACAACACAACTAAACAAACGAATGACAAGCTGGAATTAAGTACAACTACTAAAGCGGCGCTTGCGCACGTTTATTTGATTGACCAGTAGCGTGAGTTAATAAAAATAATTTATGAAGGCCAGATTGAAATACATTTTAAAAAATTTTAATTAAATATGTATAATATATGTACAAATGTATATTGTAAATACTACGTCTAGTCATATACCGACCTCACTCGAGGATAAAACTGGTAGGTAGGTACAGAAAAAATTTAAGCTAGGGATTATATATAAATTTTATTGAAAAAAAAAATGTTGTACATTTGCTATTTATGCATACTAATTTAATTTAGCCTTTGGTTCATTGGCAAAATTCAGAAAATTGCTATATATTGTATCTAATATATTTCAAAATTAGTCTTTTAAAAATAAATGGTTCACAGTGATAATGGCTAGATAACCGTTATTCAATCAAAAAGTTTTTCTTTGCCTAACGGGTTGTTGTTAATGGAAAGAGGTTTCAAAAAGACCCGTGCACTGAAGGCCAAAGAATAACTTACTCAGCATACAGCCTAAGTTTATACTAACTTAAAAGAATCATTGAAAATAGAAGACAAAGTGACTAGCGAAAAACCTTTTGACTAACAACGTTTAATATCATTACAGAGATGAGTACGAAAAGCCACAAGGTTACCGGCTTTGTTAAACCTAGTATCGTACACCCAAAATAGATAACACGTAATACTCTTGCGCCTGCGTAACACAAGATCAGGCTGGAACTATTCAATTCATTCGACGCGGCTATTCGAGCTTGTTAAGAGTCACATCACACTATTACATTACCCGATAAACATACGTGTTGGTCCAAAATTACTTGTTTATCGATCAATAATTGCTTATCGAAGTCGTGCAGACGACATAAGTGTATATCAGATACTTTTGTCAACGTGATTCAAAATTTTCTGTGTGTTTTTTGAAACAAGAGCGTGTGGAACTGTGAATATAGTCGTTACAACTCATTTAGATTCTGAGAAAGGTATACATATACTTATTTTTTGTTTTATGGCTTTTAACTTAACAACAACTTAAATACATATTACGATTTTTATTACCTATATTTGCAGTGCATTTGATCATCATCATCTTCCTAGCCTTTATTATTCCCAATATTTGGGGTCGGCTACCAGTTCAACCGGTTTTACCTGAATATCAGTTTTTTACACAGAGCGACCGGCATCTGACCTCCGCAACCCTGAGGGCGAACTGAATTCGAAGGTTGAACTAGTTGTCAGTATATTTGAGGGCACTGACTTCCCAATAACGATTGCCATAGATGTTCATGACAACCGGGACCGACGGCTTAACGTGCTCTCCGAAGCACGGGCAGGAAACACTGCCATCATCCATACTCCGGGCTGCTATTAGGAATTTCTTGTAGGAAAAACCCAACAGCAGTCCGACCCGGGAATTGAACCCGAGACCTCTTGATTTGCAGTCGCTTACGCTAACCACTAGACCAACGAGGCAGTATTTGCAGTGCATTTGATAACTAACCATAATTGTATTAGAGCCATATTTTGACGCATATGTACCGGCCGGCTCGAAGATAGTGAGTTTAACAGAAAAATCGTGGCTATGCTATTTTTTGGCTGCTTTTCACCGATTAAGTATATTTGGTAATTGTATGATGTCGAAGCTCTTTAGGATGGTGTCTATGAAAGGGGAGCAACACAGAGATATAATGCGATGTAGCCAATATATGTCTGCGTACAAACATCCGAAAACCATTCTATTTATATACTAGTTTATCATTATATTAGTGATACGAAAATATATGATAATTTAGTTTGTAGTAAATACTACAATCTGCGTTTTATAATTTTATTATTAACAAAGTATAACTTTTATCTTTCAGATCCTGAAACCAAGTTTCATATTCGACGAATCTATCTAAACAGTTTGTGTTTATTTATATTTTTCCTCAATATACAATGATCATAATAATTTAGTATCAAATAAGATAAGGTTCACGGATGTCCTGGTAGACGTCCAATTGCGCAAACCAAATCTAATCTACAACTTAACAGAAACACATATATTTATCAAGTGAAGTAATACATATAACAGTCACTGCGTTACATTCTAAGATAGTTGTGTACGAAGAATTAATCAATTTAAAATGGCAGAATATAATTTTGAAGGTGCAATAGAAACGATAGCTGAACCACAACTACAGTTCATACACAAAGTCATCGTAGAAAATGGCTTTGAAAACAGTAAAGTAACCTTCGAGGTGGTCGGCAAACCTGGTGATAATTTTATGGCAAATGTTAAAAGAATTAAAGTAGAAGGCAAAAATGGTAATCTACAGATGATAGCGAAAATAGCATCTACAGATGAAATGGTACGGCAAATGTCGTTAACACCCATAGTGTTTAGAAACGAGGCGACTCTTTATACAGAAGTCATGTCAACATTTGCGCAATTGCAACGTGATGCAGGTATTCCTGAATCAGAGCATCTAAAATATGCAAAATGTTATGGTGTTCAGTTAGACCCACCAAATGAAGTAATTCTTTTAGAAGACTTGAAAACATCAGAATTCGAAATGTTGGACAAATTCAAGCCGCTTTCGAACGAATGCATACGAGCTGTCTTGAAGAATTTTGCGATACTGCACTCCTTGTCATATGCATTGAAGCACAAGAATCCAGAAAAATTCGATGCTTTGAAGGGAAATTTAGTTAATACTTTTGAACTTATGGCTGGAAATGATTTTATGAAAATGTACTTGATGGAAGTCGGCAAAGACGCGGTTTCTGTCCTAGAAGATCCCGCACTTAAAAGTTGTTTTGAAAGCAAATTTGCAGAAGCATTCATCAGTGGTGCAAAGTTGTCAAAATCCGATAATGACAGCAAGTATAATGTGATTCAGCATGGTGACCCTTGGACAAACAACTTCTTGTTTAAATTTAAGGCAAGTATCTATATGATTAATACAAAATTTAGATGGTAAAAATATGAACTAATTGATTTACTCCAGCCAAAATCTTACATTTTCTGTGTGCCTGTTAATAAAATGTGTCTACACTGGTTTATCGGGTTGCACTAGAAAGTAGATGGAAATTATCGATCGAAGATAATTTAAACTTAAACAATAGTGATATTTATCAAATGTTTCTTGGTGCTTAAAATCTTCGGTAGCGAATAAACATGTTGTATTTATAAATTGCTATTGTGTGGTATTAGTCAAGAAATAAGAATTATACACTAGAATATTGTTTATACTCATTTGGTCTATTGTAGTTCAAGTTCATAAATACAATTCATACAAAATGAAGTTCATGCTTAATCAAATTTATATTTTGCTATAAATTGGGGCTCATTTCTATTCTGTTAAATGTAAAAATTTACAACATAATGAATTGGAAGAGACAGCAAGCGGAGCATACAGGAGCACGATAATGTACTAGTTAGAAGCTATTCACTATATACATTTTAAGTTTATTCAATTTATATCAAAGTAAATTCCTGTAAAATAGATTTTTCAGTATTGAGTTTTTTAATGAACCAATGAGCTAAGTTAGGATCTTATTGTTTTATTTCAATCATATTAATTAAGTGTCCTAATTTCAGGATGACAAAATAGCAGATTCGATCTTGATTGACTACCAACAGACTAAGAACTACTATCCTGTCAGTGATATCTTGGGTTTGATTTTCAACTGCACAGACTACGAAACAAGGAAACAACACTTCTACGACTGGTTAGATTATTACCACACGGAGTTAGACCAATCTTTGGCTAACTTCACTCTAAAGGCCAATTTCATATATCCTCGAGACAAATTAGACGCTGACTTAAAACGTTACGGAAAACTAATGTTCGGTCTCTGTGCACTTATGGCCAGTATGATGTCCAGGAAGTCAGAAGAAGTTGGAAAAATAGTGGATGTGATGATGGATCCGGATAAGTCAGAGGAAAAATTTCTAGAAACGGCACAACAGATGAGTATTCAAACCAGTGACAATGATGTTAAGGAGATGTATAAAAATAAAATCATTGGGTTGATTAACAGTTTTACTGAATTCGGGTTATTCTAGATACTGATGATACCTTAATGTATTGTGTTGCATTTATATACTTAAGTTGTTGTACACATTCGAAATGCACAAAATCTTTATTTTTTTATATTGCACGCATGTGTCGGCATTTGTATTTTTGTCTTAAATTTTATTTATATACAGAACTCTTTAACTATTAAAACTAAAACCTAGAAAAGTGTGTCTGAGTTTACTTTAACATCAAAATAACCCAAATGTAAGTCCCAGCATCTGTCCGAAGCTGGATCTGGCTAGATGAATGTTTTAGGAAGTTTTGTTTTAGGAAGCAAGTCGCAGTGATACCTAAAACAAAATGTGGACCATCCTTCCCGAGATTGCCGCCTGTATTGGTGAGATTCCATGAGAAACTCAAATAACTGAAGCCTCTGGCCGAACCACCCACTTATCCATCTCTTCCCTTCCCTTCTCCAAAACCAATGGCGCATAGCCGAACCGTGGCAGCGCAAAACCACATCACGGGCCGACACAGCCCTGGGGCACTAAATTCCCCTAAAAAGATGTGACGCACGTGCAAGGGCAAGCAAGCTATTAGTTAACATCTTCTGCCCACCACCTTAAAATGGCAGCACAAGGCAAGAATATATTATCACCAACAAAAAAAAAATATATATATTTAAGCGATTACCGCCGCCCATGGACACCCGCAACACCGGAGGCGTTTCAAGTGCGTTGCCGGTCTTTTAGGAAGGAGTACGCTCAATTTTTTTTTTGTGATTTTTTTTTGTATTCTTATTTTGTATATTCAGGAATCGTCAATTTTTAGAATTTCATGTGTAATTAATAATTTTTGTTAATCCTTGACATATAGTTCGTTGATTGACAGAACAAAACAACAAGTAAAACTCACTTTTTGTGATTTTTACTTTAATTTAGAGAGTTATCCTCTTACTATTTAAGTTACCGAACAATCTAGATCCTAAACTGTAATTTTGTATATTAATACTCATATGACCCATTTATTACTTGTGTGTATATTACGATGAACAATACATAACTTTATCAGAGTTTATACAAGATAATTCACTGATAAACCATATTATTTTATTGCATTGTCGTAACTGCTACAACATAAAATTGTAACAATACATTTTTACGCTTTCAACCCGTCTTCGAAAGAAGGGGGTTATGTTTCGAGCCCTAAACGGCTTGTCGTATTTTTATGTGAGTGTTGTCAACAGATTCGTCTGAGTCGTGAGAGTGACCCTGAGTACATCAAAATTTGCGCAAAACACGCTAATAATTAGATTACGGAGATTAATTAGACTACAGGGCAAATGTCCAATAAGCATTTTAAGTTGGACAGTGTAGCCATGATACAAATCAGAATCGTGGTTCAACTGACCTACTTTGAAAAATTTAAAATTGAATAGCAAATATTAAATTAATATTTTATTATAATTAATGTTACATCACCTTCACTATCATTACAGGTAGACGAGAGAGAGGCTAACTCATACATACTTATATTATAATACGAAAATGATCACTTCAATGGGATAGGATTAATATTAATTAAAAAAAAAAACAGTTGGTCCACGGGTCTGGTAAAGGCCCCATTTCCAACTAAAATAGTGGTTTGACAACAGTAGGCACCTATATCAAAAAAAACTCCTAAATAGTCCAACTGGTTCGACATCGTAGTTGAACCACGACCTCGAAACGGATTTAATCTAAAGGCAACATTGAAAGTTTAATCTATACAAATAAATAAAATTGGAGTGTCAATATTAAAATAATCGAATTGTATATGTATACACGATACATATTTCAAAATATAATAATTATTTTTTGTCTGTCTGTCTGTTTGTTCCGGCTAATCTCTGGAACGACTGGACTGATGTTAACGGGACTTTTACTGATAGGTAGCTGATGATACAAGAAGTAGCTAAGGCTACATTTTAGACTAGCTTCGCCCCGCGGCGTTACCCGCGGTACGACAATAACCGCGGATGGCACCGCGGGGTTCAGCTAGTACTTTATAAGATCGTAAAATATATTAGTTATATAGTTGTACAGTACAGTAAAATATTTGTTATAAGATAATTATATGACAAAATTAATTACAGTCCTGAGAAACTACAAATTTGAATTTCAAATTTGTCAAAGCTATTGAATTGCGTTTTGGCAAGATTTCGCAACGTTTGTCGAAGCTTTTGCGTTCCTGTTGGTTGTATATGTTCCAGAACATGTTCGTTAACGCTTTTGAGGCGATTACAAGAGATTAGTGCAGGATTGTATCCAGAAATTCACCACAGAATTACTAACAAATTGCGAGTTAGTTTGCTATGCTTTATTTTGTATCTTTACTATAATGAAGATATACATCATTTCATTTATTGAGAAGTTTCCATGGGGGGGTACTATGCCTATGTTCTCCTAACCGATTACGGCCACGGCGGCCAGTCTCAACAGAGACCAGCCAATTACGCAGGAGATATTATAGTGCACAAGTGTGTACGCAAACACAGGTGCACTCTCTTTTCTCTCTCTTTCATAATCCGATGGGACGGTAAACCGACACGACTGGGGAGAGATCAAGCGCAGGACCGACAGCTTGACGTGCTCTCCGAGGCGTTCAGACCCCAACTTCCAAACTACGAGCTGTTATGAAGTATTTCTAAAATCATAATAACTCAATAATACTTGGCCCAACCGGGCCGAACCGGGTTTCGAACCCGAGACATCTTGACTGGCAGTCGCGTATGTCAAACCGTAGACCAACGAGACAGTAAAAATACATACAAAAATAGCATTTTGGAAGTCGTTTTACTAAAACGAATAAGAAAATTCTTAGTTAGTTAAGGGATGCAAAAACCGAATAAGCTTCAATGTTACATCCATACCAATATTATAAATGCGAAAGTAACTCTGTCTGTCAGTCCTGCTCTCACGGCTCAACCGCTGCACCGATTTCAGTGAAATTTGGCATGGAAATACTTTGATTCTTGAGGAAGGACATAGGCTACTGGCTGCGATAACCGACAAACACGCGGGCGGAGCGCAAAAGCTAGTAATATATAGGTATGTCACTAGCTGACCCACGGTTGGTGCTCCGCTCCTATTAGTAGTAGCTGATGATATATAGCCTTCCTCGATAAATGGACTATCCAACACTGAAAGAATTTTTCGAATCGGACCAGCGGTCTATGAGATTAGCGCGTTCAAACAAACAAACTCTTCAGCTTTACTATGTGAATAGATAAGTTTTTACATATTTTTTTAATGTCTACCTGCCAAAGTTACATTATAATCACTTTCCTCAAAGCAAGTACTACGATAATATTATTCTTACAGATGTGTTGCAAGATTTCTAAACAAACCGAACTTATTTCCACGACAGTAAATAGACTTATTTTATTAGAAAGCTTTGTCGAACGTAATCCACGTCCCAGTGTCTCAGGGGGCTTTCCGAATCATATCTGCGAAATTTCTACAGGGACCTCCTTCCCTTCTCATGTTTTATTTAATACAGGACGCAAGGTAACATAACATTGTAAAATGTTACGTCATTGATAAATAGAAATAAAACTAAATCATTATGTTTATTACGTTAGTTAACCGACTTCAAAAAAGGAAGTTAGTGTTGGTGTAGTTACATGACCCCACCTCTTCATGCATCTAGGCCCCCCATGCACTGTCATGGTGGCATAGTGGTAGCGTATGCGACTGCTGTGTTTGAGGTCTCGAGTGTGATTCCCGAGTCGGACCAAATGTTTGTATTGTGACGACTTCCACATACAACACAACAGTAACATACTACAGCGTCATCTACCGAAGATACACTGAACTACGGAGCAACTTACAACACGAAGAGACTACCAATCCTAAATCGCACAGTAGAAATTCTCGCGCCGATTATCATATATACAACATCCCAACATCAACTGTTGGGCAGTGGCCCGCCAGGCATGATCACCTCGTCTGGCCGGAGGATCCTCCCTTTGTGTTGGGTGGAATATGATACCCGTTCCCCCACAGTATAATCTACAAATATTTGATTCGAAGTTTGGGTGTTTTAATATACATATCATTACAAAAAAAGTATATATATTATTTGTATCATTTGTCTGGCACGCATAACATAAGTTCTGCTAAGCTTGAGACTAGATGGCGTTGTGTGTTAGATGTACGATGTCCGAAATATTTACCTAAGCTTTAAGGTACTTTAGAAGACTTTGGGTACCGTAGTCTCTCTTCTTCTCCATTTTACACTTTACCTATTTTTATCTCTTTCTCTTTGCACTCTGCAAAGGAAACTGATCATGACAATAATAATCATACAGGGCCAGATATGACGACAAAACTGAGGTAACAAGAAATTTCTTGCTAAGGGCCGGTTTTTCAATGGCCAGATAAAACTTATCGGAGAAATAAACTATAAGACGGCACAATTATGTGGACACTTTATTTGTAGGAGTAAGTGTCAGTAGTAACGTGTCCTTATTTTCGCCGTCTTATAGTTTATTTCTGCGATAAGTTTTATCTGGCCATTGAAAAACCGGCCCTAAGAAACATAAATTCTTTTTTTTTAAATGTGTATATTTCCGACGTGTTTAAGATAGAATAGTTAATATCACGCTTACACCAAAAGGAGCCGAAAATTATTACAAAGAGACGTAGACGAAGTTGTGTGGGTCAGCTAATTATAGATAAACTAGCTGACCCACACAACCTCGTTAGCGTCTTCTATTGCCCGTAGCGTGAAAAATTTTCCATGTTTTTGAAACATTATTCATTGGTGCTCCTATTAGTAGTAGCGTGATGATGATGATATAGCCTATAGCCTTCCTCGATAAATGGACTATCCAACACTGAAAGAATTTTTCAAATCGGTCCAGCGGTTCCTGAGATTAGCGCGTTCAAACAAACAAACAAATAAACAATACATAATTCTTCAAAACTCACTACCGTCAACTACTGTCTCTCCGATACATTTTGATCCATCCTAAGTTTACCTGGAAAAGATTGCTTAAGGCAATAGTGTCACCCTTTGTACATTATATATTTGTCATTTTCTGTACTCTCTTTTAAATCTGTAATACGGTGTACAAATAAAGAGTTTTCTATCTATCTGTCTATAGTTAAATGAACCTACTAAAACAAACTAGGTGTGTATATATAGTGTAGGTTCCTAATACAAACATCAGCTTTGCATGTCTTTCCATTCATACAGACGACTAGTAACTAGCTCGAGGTCGTAAAGTATCATCTATCTCCTAACCTTACCTGTCATCTAAACATCTTGAAAGAATATAACTAAGGCCCTATTTGTACATATGGTGTTTAAAGAATCATCCTCTAACGTGAGTTAGAGAATGATGATGGGAAATCGTTTTACTTTCTATAATCAAATCATGTTAATAACTGAAAGAATACATATTAAGGACTATACGTACGTGTTATAATAAAATCATCCTCTAATCCCCAACTGTTCAAGAGTTTTACCTTCCATCATCGTTCGTTCTCGGTAACAGAAATGTTGCATCTCAACATAATTTTGGAGACTATGGTCAGTTTCAAAACATCTTCAAACCATGACTGTGATATGAACATGAATGAATTATATGAACGACTTCAACTTACTACTTACCTACGATTGTTTGGGCTAAAAATAAAATTGAAAAATAAAAACTTAAAAAATTACCAAACCGACTTCAAAAAAACATCTAACGAAAACTCTCTGCCTAGAAACACTAAAAAGCGTAAAACAAACTGGCTCTTCATAAATCGTTTTTTGACAATTCTTGTCTATACCTAATTTTTTATTTTTTAAATAATAGTATTATGTGTGCTAGGTACCTAAAATCTATTTGAAGCCGGTGCTAAACCAAAAATAATACGAACAATTACAAAAATCTAAGCGGCTATCAAAATTAAAAAGACAATAATGATCGTCAGGGTGGCCAAAATATGTCAAAAGATCTAAATCTCTTCGAGGCCGGCCATGTAATGGAGGTTCAAGATACATTAAATGAAGAAAATGTAGGCTGCGATTACTAGCAACATTTTAGCACAAACTAAAATATTCATTGCATATAATTTCTCCTGATAGCGGCAAATCAAAAACTAGCAACTAATAGATTGAAAGGCTGTGTGTAATTACAAAACTTAGTAATTTTCACTATTAATACATATTATTGACTATGTCTAAATATTCAAAACCCATTCTAACGTCTATACTCGTCGCATATTTAGCCTATAGCCTATAGCATGATTAGCCGGAAGTAAAATTCTGTTTACTTGTCATAAATGTCAATTCTTTCTTCTTCCTAGCCTTTATTATTCCCAATATTTGGGGTCGGCTACCAGTTCAACCGATTTTACCTGAATATCAGTTTTTACACAGAGCGACTGGCATCTGACCTCCGCAACCCTGAGGGCGAACTGAATTCGAAGGTTGAACTAGTTGTCAGTATATTTGAGGGCACTGACTTCCCAATAACGGTTGCCATAGCTGTTCATGACAACCATAAATAATTGTCATAAATGTCAATGTCAGGTATTAATAGAATACAACATTCGGCGACGCCAGTTGGCGGCATTTTTAACCGACTTCAAAAAAGGAGTTCTCACTTCGACTGTTTTTTTTTATGTTTGTTACCTCATAACTTTCGACTGGGTGAACCGATTTTGATGATTCTTCTTGAAGTCGGTTTCTTTTGTTGATAAAATTTGTGATTATCGTTGTGCACGTTCCCTATACTTATGTATCAAAGCCTGGCATCCAAATGAATGCTCGATTGGCCTAGTGGTTTAAGCGGTCGCCACGTCGCTCTCTACTGCGTCAATTGTTGTGGATACAGTTCCCACATGTGTGTGGAACAACACTTTGTGTGATCCACAAATTGTGTAAAAATATATATTTTCTTACGCGGAGCTCCGTAACGAAAAAGAAAAAAATATCTACCTTCAATATAAGTTATTCGTACCGACGACTAAAAGATAGAAAATACCTTTTATATAATCCTTTTAAAACTCCTTATTTCTCCCGACTATATTATTGTACCCAATTTTAATATTACATATCGAAAATATTCACACAGAAGAATTTCCACGTGAAACAATATTTTTCTGAATAAAAAAGAGAATGCTTTTTGATAAATCAACGGTCTGTCCTCAGGGGAACAAGTGGGTGAAATCGCGAAATCGTCTCAAATGAAATTTCTTACTTCGAGGCATATAGCATACTTGAAAATTTCTAACCTCCACCAATGAATGTCAACTCTAGGTTCCTTAATATAAAGGTCATTTTTCTATAGCTGATACTTCAGGGATTTTCACAAGGCTTTCACGCGTAAGATGTATACGGGAGAGCAAATTGTACTCCAAATATAGTGGGAAAGAAGTCACAGTACGGATTCGAAACTTGTATCGAAAACGGCGCAACTATATTTAATAATAGTGCAATAAAATGTAACAAGTCGGTATTTGTAGTTCGTTCCTGTGATGTAAATATACACAAGAAATAGTTGATAGGTATATGTGCTCTTATCATCAATTATTCAATATTACTGCGAATGAACAAGTTTGTAGTGCCATAATTCATGACTGATTACGAATCTTCGCTTGTTTCTTAGTAATTGAATATACAAAGCTAGGGTTTTTATAACAATAAACCCACAATATTATTCTACCGGAGTGACACCACGGCCTCACAGAAAACCTATATTTTAAGAAGAGGCCTAGCAGTGGACTTCTCAAGGCTATTGCTGTGATGTGACGTAACTCATTGACCACTACTTTTTGAACATTACTATTGGTCCAGCTGGACTGGTTTAACATTGGTTCCTGAAAGCCTTCTAGGAACCGACATAAACACTTCTTTCGTCGCTTAAGCTTCTCTTAATTCTGAAAATTGTCTCTAAAAAGGTGGCAAGTTTATTTTTTATAAAGACGACTCCCGCACTAAAAATAATAATATATATTCCTGTGTCGCAGGAAACTTTATAAACTACATGAAACGGATGAAAAGAACACCTAGACTAACAACAATGATTTGTGGAACACACAAATCATTGTTCTGTGTGCTGTGTGGTGTGTGGGCTGTGTGGGCTAAAATGGTCAGCGCACTGGAAGCTAGCAAAGTGACTGTTTAAACTACACCATACGTGCTATCGTACTTGACAATGTCCCCTTGAAGATAGTCATAAGTTGTTGTCAGGGAGGACGAGAGGTGAAACATATGTTAGTTTGACCCGTCCTCCCTGAAAGAATGAGAGCTCCTCGTAAACGGATTTGAGCTAATACGAGTGAAAAGCGGATCTGATAAGTATAGAAGAGTGATGACATAACTTCATTTCTGCATATAGAGTATCCGCAACAATTATCGCTTTATCAGTTGTATCGTACAATAGATAACGAGTATCGATTTATTGTATAAACTCTTTTATCTACCAATGTTAGCAAATCTTTTAAGGTAGCTTTAACCTGCTTCTAATTATCATCGAAATGAATATTTATATACATTGGTAGTTTGAATGGCAATACTCTATTAGCGGTGTTTTATGCCCGTGCCTCGGTGAGCACGTTAAACCGTCGGTCCCGGTTGTCATGAACATCTATGGCAATCGGTACTGGGAATTCAGTGTCCTCTAATATACTGACAGCTAGTTCAAATTTCGAATGCAGTTCAATCAGATAATTATCTGTTTCTGCTATGCTACTAATGTCGTCATACCGGTATCAGCCAACTCTCTCATGGCTTTTCACCGAGTGACTGAGGTTTCCTAAACCCCAAACCTTCCTTCACTCTAATTGTAGGAGGAGACTCGAAGATTTGCCTCATAATTAAGGACAGAGACGTCAGATCGTCTTCTGAGTTACAGGTTTCTATAGTTACTTTATCTTTAGGTGATCTGTCTGCTGTTTTAATCATTATACTATAAAACAATAAACCCACCTTGAATTCTTAAGACGTACCTGTTATTACTTGTCACAAAGTGATAAATGTCAAAAAATAATTATTAAGTAAATAAATAGACAAACATATTTTATACATATATATAACCCTTCAAGAGAACAAATAGCAATTAACAAACTTTTATTGAAAATAAACCATAATGAAATGTTCCAGCACAAGTATCTTCAAAAGTAATAAATTATAAATAAAAAAATAAATATTCCGGACATCTAACACACAACGCCATCTAGTCCCAAGCTAAGCAGAGCCTGTGTTATGGGTACTAGGCAACTGATATTAATACTTATATACTTTAGTTTTGTAAATATATTAGTCCGGTCAATTTAGACATTCGAAGGTACATAAATTCCCAACAAGCTGAAAATGAGAAAAATTGTTCAAAACATAATTATAAACAATACCTGAAAGTTCCCCATCATTAAGGAACCGTGTAAGGAAAAAAAATATTCAAGGTCATAGGTCAAAAAAATTAGTTTTTGGCGATTTTCAGCAAAATGGTAAGTTTTATCATAAAAGTATCTTATTCAAAATTGTAGATCATAAAATTATCTATAAGAAATGGATGAATACTTTTTTCCTACAAGCCACCGTTTCTGGGATATAACGACTCAAAATTTGCACATAGAAAACACCCAAACTCCGAAACAAATATTTGCAGATCATACAAACATTTGGTCCGACCCGGGAATCGAACCCGAGACCTCAAACTTAGCAGTCACATATGCTACCACTACGCCACCGAGGCAGTCGATTTGCATATTTCAAATTTAACCCTTTAGTGAAGGTCACGTCCTTTTCCTCACACGCTCATACTGCGTTCTTGTGGGAACTACATAAGTCCGTGTGAAACAACGAACAAAATCTATTCCAAGCGCGTGGGAACCCTCAACAAGGGATGAAATGAATACAAAAAAAAATATTGTGTCCAATGTTGATTCGTATTAGTTGCCTACTTTTCACCAACTGTAAAAAAGAGGTGTTTGTTTTTACCAACAATTTTTATTACCTATACAGAAGTATACAGTACTAAAATGTAGTACCAAATGATTCGTATAGCTTTTTCAGTTTGATGAAAAAAAAATGTTACTTTCATCCCACTTCAAAAAAAGAAGAGGTTCTCAATTAGACTAGGTTTTTGAAGTGAAAACTTCTTTAGCGGCGCTGTGTACTTTTTTGGAATGGGTAAAAATGTATAAACTCGCGTTAGGTCACGTGACCTGATCGAAAATTCGTAAGACGGATGGAGAGAGAACAGGCGGCGCAGGGCGCTTGCGCGAATGTTCGTGTGTGTATGTAATATAAATTGTCATGTTTGTGTACGATAGCGCAATAAATGAATATTGTATTCCACCACATAAATAATAGTACTTTTATACTGATAATGAAAGCAATTCGTACAAAATTATTCTCTAACCATTCCAAAATATCAAAAATGCACAACGTTTAAATTTATGTTTGTTACCTCAGGACTTTCGAGTGGGTGAACCGATTTTTATGACTATTTTTTTATTTGAAAGCTAAGGCTTCTCGTGTGGTACCATTTCGATTTGGTCCAGTTCTTGAAGTCGGTTTTTTATTTGTTATTTTTTTTCATTATTTATGTAATAAGTTTAGTTAGTAATTGGTGTATAGAAATAAAAATGTTTGAGCAATGGCCAAATCTTAAATATTTTGTTAACTGCGTTTATTGAAATATGTACCAAAATAATAAATTATATTATTAAACACATTTGTCCTTTACTATGTAAAACAGCCCTATGCCTCTTACAGAAGGTCAACCTAAAGAAAAAAAAACCTATATAGAATATAGATACTGGACCAGGTATTATGCTTGCCGTGTATCATAGTAGATCTGGTCTGGGCCTTAGTCTACTACTGGTTATAATTAGGCACCTTTTCAGAAAGAAGGATGTGACCTATCATACCACCCTGGACAGATGGCTTGGGTTGGTATGGGGTTTGTGTATTTTTTTATTTCTCTTCAAAAATATACTAAATAAAAAATATGAACTTAAAAAAAAAGAAGAGTGTCAGCATTCGTACTGTTGTGTTTCGTTGGGACTGCGAGACCGGAGGCCCAATGACTTGGAAGCATCTCAATAGGTCGCCATACTATGGGTCAATATCAGGGCAAAAGATCGTCAATGCACAGAATGGTTGACAGTTATAACAAATATTTGTGTACTACTGATCTAATGGCAATGCGTCCGAGCTCTTTTAAAAAGCTATTACTTAAAAACCTTAATGATTAATATGTACCTATTCACTGTTAAACGCATAATATCGCTAAGGTATGTTATGTCTATTGTTCTCAAAGGAAGAAACCCTATGAATGTTTTCTTACTACTACGTGGTAAATGTCGCTGATGGCACAATTATCAACACTTTTATGTAACTGTATTTATACCCTTATATTGTGTTGCAGTTAATTTACCTAAATAAAAAAAATCATGCTGTATTTTTGTATTGTCTGCATTCGCAATAAGTAGGCACAATGACACGTGCTTGCCCAAACATGCTCACGCTGCGTTCTTGTGGGAACTGACATTAGTCCGTGTGAATTTACAACGTACAAAATCTATTCCAAGGGCGTGGGAATCCTCAACAAGGGATGAAGTGAACATTGAAAAAAATATTGTTTCCAAAGTTGATTCGTATTGGTTGCCTACTTTTTATCAACTTTAAAAATGAAGGAAGTTATTCGTATAAAAAAGTTTGTTATCTTTAGAACTGTATAATTAGGGTCGATTTAGGTTTTTTATCAGTATAAGTATTTCCCCTTTGGGCCCATTTCAGTTTAGATATATTATCGTTCATGTAAATCACTTTATTACGTCATTATATACATGGCAGGTTACAATTATATTTTAATACTACGTGGTAAATGTCGCTAATTACACAATTGCTTATCTAATATATATAGTCTATAGTCTTTCATCTTTAATAGCTTATAGTCTTTCATCAATTATCAAAGATTTTTCATATTAAACTTCACTGAACTCAGATTAGCCGTGATTGTGTGACAGATTACTTTCGAATTCATAATATTAGTATGGACCTATCAAAGTTAAGAATTACCTAACAATTCACTCGGAAGGATCGTTAACCAACGGAAACAAATTAATACTTGTGGGAAGTTAGGGTCCCGTGTCGAGTGGCACGTACCAATACCGGTAGCATGTAAAGGGTTCCTTGTCAACTGAGACGGGAGCGTGACTTGAATAATTTAATGTTTTGTCAAATTAATGACGTACACTCTAACATTTGTTTACAGCTTATAGCGGTTAATTTATATTGTACTAGTTATTTATTAACTAGCTGACCCACGCAACCTCGTTTGCGTTTTCTATTGCCGGTAGCGTGAAAATTTTCCCCCGTTTTTGAAACATTCTTCATTGGTGCTCCGCTCCTATTAGCATTAGCGTGATGATATATACCTTATAGCCTTCCTCGATAAATGGACTATCCAACACTGAAATAATTTTTCAAATCGGACAAACGGTTCCTGAGATTAGCGCGTTCGACGAGGTTGCGTGGGTCAGCTAGTATATTATAAAATTGACTTAAAACGAGGTATGTAGGTGCAAGTGGTGGCCTTATTGCTCGAAGGCAATCTCTTATAGGAAACCATGGGATAAAGAGAAAATTAAGAAAAGGAGAAAGTACAGGGTAGTTTCGGGTGTTTGCCAATAGTGGGCAAACGAGCAGACGTATCACCTGATGGTAAGCGATTACCGCCGTCCATCGACACCCGCAACACCAAAAGCGTCACAAGTGCGTTGCCGACCTTTGGGGGATGGGAAGAGGGAATGGGGGGGAGGGTTTAGGGGTATCCTCACCTCCCCTCAACCCTCAAACCCAAAGGGGGTAATGCAATTGTGATTCTTAGTTGCAGGTGATCCCACTTCTTTCTCACTATTATCATTGTTTAATAATATATTTACATACTCGTAGTATAAAATGATGTCGCTTCAGCTTTCTATTCTTTTAAACCTTTTAAAATACCCAACGGATTTTAATGCAGTTTTCATCAATTGATAGAGTTATTCAAAAGAAAGGTTTATATGTGTAATACATGTATATTAAAGTAGAGGAAATCCGGAATTTTCAAAGACTTCCTTGCGATGCCGGACCGGGTCGCTAGTTGTCTAATAAAGCAAGTTACGCTTACTTATTATTTTTAAATGAAATGTCAAGTTTGCTGACATAAATTAACTAAAGTCTTTTTAATATTCATAATTACATGACAATTATTAAATTAAACGGATAAAATTATTAAATCAATAATAAATGTATAAGATAGATTGTTTTAGGCATCTTTGTAAACGGAGCGTTTAAAAGTGTCTTCGTAAACGCTCAAAGTTTCCTTTTATTGTCACTGGTGGCGCTGTTTTTCTTTTTGGATTGAAGACCACGTGAAGTCGTTAAGTGCTCAATATATTAACTCTTAAAAAGAAACCTAACATTGGTTTTTCATTGAAATATTACCAAAACACAACAAAAATAATACATTATTTGCATTATTATTAAGTACCTAAACTAAGTAATACTCGTATACTAAAAAAATAAAAAATATTCTGATAATTTAATTAAGTAAGTAAGTTTCAGCTAGTCTTGAAATTGTATACAATTTAACACAATGTTAAAATGAATATGAATAACAAATATGATTTTATTTTCTCTAACAAATATTAATTCACTTTATTTAGAAGCTCAAAGCATGTTTGCACCTAATTTAACACCTGCTTGGCGTTGCAGCGGTTACAAAATAACATACGCTATGTACATATTTTCACTATAATATATTCCTGTGGGAATTCCTGCAACCCGTTGTGTGAGAACAACGGATATTTATTCTCTGCATTTATAACTGCTTCGGTGGCGCAGTGGTTGTGAATGCGACTGCTATGTTTGAGATTTAGGATTCGATTCCCGGGTTGGACTGTAGAGATTGGGTGTTTCTTATTTATAATACTCGTATGTATAAATTTTAACAAATAAAAACGACTTCAAGAACGAGCAAATTGACATGGGACCACACGGAAAGCACCAGCTTTCAAATAAAATAAAAAAATAACAAATGCACTAAACGCCCTACGAATTTCGAAGGTTCCCCTCAATTTCTCTTGGATGCCATCATCAGATCCCAGTCTATCATGGTACCACCGTTGGGATATCTCCTTTCCATTAAAAAAAGAATTATGAAAACCGATTTTGATCATTCTTTCCGCGAAACACACACAAAAATATAAATACACGGTCGAATTGAGAACCTCCACCCTTTTTTGAAGTCGGTTAAATATATATGTATTAATATCAGTAGTCTAGTACCCATAAAACAAGCTCTGATTAGTTTGGGCCTAGATGGCGTTGTGTGTGAGAATCAGATGTCGAAGGATATTTATGTATTCTACATTAAATTATGTTAAAATGCAAAAAATATGTAAAATAATGTAAAAGTCTCAGAAATTAATCGGTTAATATGAAAATAACTGCATAATTATCAATATTTAAATGTGATTGACCCTACAACTGCGATAAGCATTGCCACGCGACATCCCAATTCCCACCCTAGTTCTTTCCGATGGGAAACCGTATAGTTTCATGAGAACCTATTTATTTTTACATTCGGTCTGATGTGCTATAAAATATAACTTGTATAGGTAAGGATGAAGTGAGTATTATCAAACTGGTGTAGATTTTATCCGTGGGAGAGCTATGCTTCGGCATGAATGGGTCGGCTCGACCGGAGTGATACCACGGCCTCACAGAAAACCGGTGTGAAATAGCGTTTGCGCTGTGTTTCACCGAGTGAGTGAGGATACCGGAGGCCCATACCCCAACCCCTCCCCCCATCCCCTTTCCCATCCCCCAAAGGTCGGCAACGCACTTGTGACGCCTTTGGTGTTGCGAGTGTCCATGGGCGGCGGTAATCGCTTACCATCAGGTGATACGTCTGCTCGTTTGCCAACTATTCAATAAAAAAAAAAAAATTTAAATAAATAATTTCTTTTACAAGACAGTACTAATTATATTGTGTTGTCATTAATTATACAATCATGTTGTTTTAGCTTTTTATAGTTTAGGTATAGAATTTTTATTATTCAAATATTAAAAAAATAAATAATTCTCCACATTATACCTATAATTTAACTTCTATCTTCCATATATATAAAAATGAATTACTGTTCGTTAGTCTCGCTAAAACTCGAGAACGGCTCGGCCGATTTGGCTGATTTTGGTTTTAAAATATTTGTCGTAGTCCAGGAAAGATTTAAAAGGTGAATGAATATAAAAAAATAATATTGTGTTTCGAGCGGAGCATCAGTAGAGAATGTTAAAAAACGGGCAAAAGTTATTACGCTACGGGCAATAGAAGACGTAAACGTTGCGTGGGTTAGCTAGTTGTATATAATATATATAATTAAATATCATATAATAATAACACAAAATAAAACTTACATTCACTTTTATCCAACTAGATCAATTAACAGAAAATAATACAAAGACTTTAATTAATTTTCACTTTAAACTCTTTATCTGATCATCTTTACAAAAATTCTCGCCTCCCTATCTTCACAAACCGTTATTTTGTTTACAGAAAAAAAAAACTTCAAACGTACTTAACCCTAAACCGCGACGTTTATTGGCACGTGTCGCCCTTAGTTCCGGTGGGAACTCGTAGCTTCTCGTGTGAAGTATAAACGAACTTTATAAAAACGTCGCGACACAGTGCGTGAGAATTTTGTTACGATAAAGTACAAAAAAACATTACTGCTATTGGATTTGATTTAGTGAATGAAACTGATCCTTTTTTCTTGTTGACTTCTACGTTTAACAAGTAATAAATATGTTTTTGGATAAACGATCGGTGATTTTTAAGGAACAAAAATACAAATTAGAGTAGTCGTTTAATCTCATTATATTTATTCATTGTTGTACAACATTAATAATGTTTGTATTATTTATTGTAGTAGTATTTAGATTATTATTAGAAATCTAGAAAGTTTTAAATTCTAGCTGTTATTGAATCTACGTGTTGACAAATAAAAAAACTTTAAAAATATAATATATATATCGTCTAATTTAAACCTCAGGCTATTGATACTTTTTGTTGATTCCTAAACAAACCAAACACTGCAAACAATAAAATCTACTAAAAAGAAAAAGAAGTTAAATATTTTTATACCAAAGCTTTTAAAACGATTCCCATTCTACTTATCTCTGCATTATTCATGGCAACGGCCAGATAATTTTCTAATTGATACCCCAAGTAAACACTTATCTACTTAACCTTGTAAGCGACACGTGCCTCCCTAAATTCCCACCGAGGCCCTTTTCGATGTGAACCAGAGAATTCTCACGTGAACCGAAAATTATTTTATAACCAAACTATGCCGGAAAAAATATCGTGAGAACGTCACAGAGACAAATAAATTAAATTGCTACCTGATTCACCAATTTTTTTGTCGATTTTTTATCAATGTTTTAAATTTATAGGGTCTGTGTTCATCCATCCCTAAAGAGTTCTCTTTAGGGATGTTAACTTTTTAAATCTTAATACTCGTAGAATATACTTACTTGTATGTAAATAAGTATCTACTCATACTATTATAATTATATATAATTCAATCAATGACAGTACCGTGTTACACATTGTTAAAAATGTGCAAATTAGTAAGGTTCACAGTAAAAATATCGTGTCCGTGTAGACTGAGAATTGTTCTCTTGCGAACTAATTTCGTATTTCATACCGTGGGATAGTTTTAAGGGATCGTTATAGTCGCTATAAAATCAGCTTTAAAATATACCATCAAAAGGTATTTTTATATTTCAATCTCGTAATAAACACAATCGCTATGTATTCCCAAACTAAGCACAGCTACTACGAGTACTAGATAACTGCTATAAATACATATATTTATATTCTTTTTTGGTTAATATGATAATAAATAAATGATAATAATAATATACAAACATTTCATCCAACCCGAGAATCGTACTCGAGACCTCAAGCACAGCAGTTGCATACGCTACCATTGTGCCACTGAGGCAATAATGTTATTGGAAAACATTTTCACGCAAATGCGGTTGTTGTTTTTTAAATAATTTGTTTGTTCTACTTTAACAATTAATCTTATATCACAAGAAATAAAGCTACAATTTCCATATTTAAAAAACTAAAAATTTAAAAAATTTAAAAAACTATTGTATAACTTACGTATTCCTATTTTATCATTTATTTAAATACTTCCCTTTAAAATATACTCTCCTTATCGACACAGAATTTTTTTGATGAAAAATTAATGTGAAAAGTGGTTAAATAGGATATCCACAATTAAAAGATATCTCAATAAAGACCTCTCCTGTCGCCCTACCTGATATAATCAGTAGCCAGTTACGAACCCTCCACAAAAAAACAGCTCACACGGGAAATTGACTTGTATTGTGTGGGAACACCATTTTGTGGGAATTTCTTGTGTTATAATTTATTTATTGAGATAATTTGAAATAGATCAACTGTGTTTATTGCGTCTAATTTGTTATGAAGATATATGGTTAATATGTGGTTATTAAAACCAGAGCTTCCATGCGAAACCAAAGCATTAGTTTTTGTTTTTTATTATTGAATAGTGGGCAAACGAGCAGACGTATCACCTGATGGTAAACGATTACCCCCGCCCATGGACACCCGCAACACCAAAGGCGTCACAAGTGCGTTGCAGACCTTTGGGGGATGGGAAAGGGGATGGGGGAGGGGTTGGGATATGGGCTTCCGGTATCCTCACTCACTCGGTGAAACACAGTGCAAACGCTATTTCACACCGGTTTTCTGTGAGGCCGTGATATCACTCCGGTCGAGCCGGCCCATTCATGCCGAAGCATAGCTCAAGTTGACACTTAGACCTTTTGCTTTAGGTATTATAGTTTTTGTGTTACAAATCGCGTTAATACTGAAATCAATAAACTTTTATTCTATTCTAAGCAAATCGTGTTCACGCTGCGTGTTAAGGGATAATCAAACAAAATAGGGGTATCTGTTTGTAATATTAAAATAATCGCTTTTTACTCAATACATATGTATGCACACGGTACATATACCAAATTAACATTTTTGCAACGGGACGGGACTTTCACTGAGAGGTAGCTAATTTTTAGACTAGCTTCGCCCCGCGGCTTTCCTTCGCAGAGTTAAGCTAGTTGCTAAATGAAATATTGTTTTTGTTTTAGTAGAACGGCTTCGGAAGAGATATGAGTATATAGACCTTACTTACTCGTGTGGTGTAACATTTGGTACGATAAAATTAACACCCTAGGTACAGCAACTTCGATTCCCATAAATACTATAGGTATACAGTAAAAGCAGTTATCGATGCATATATTTTTTAGACTAATTTCGGCCCGCTGCTTCACCCATGGTACGACAATAACTACGGGTAACAAATCACTTCAAGTAAATCTCAGGAGTTTATAATCATGAGATTTAAATAGATATTAAAGTAGTATCAGGAGTATCACTTTAAAGATGCAGAAGCATCACTAGGCCGCCCTCTGGCCAGATAGCGAGACGACTTGCGTGGAGGCCGGAGGTGACTACATGCAATAATCAAAACAGACCGGGGTATGTGATGTGTCAAGTTTATGTTAAGTAAAAATCTAAACGAAGTTCGTAATAATCTAAGTATACAAAGCTATCGAATAAACCATAGCAAATTAATTTAAGTAATAAAAAAATTACCAATAAGTTACAAAAAATAGACAAATCACTCATTGCCAAGTTAACCCGTCAATGGTCACGGCGTATCATTGGACAATTTTAATTCATTTGGGGTCGTGTGCTCCGAGCCGGAAATCCATTACAAAGCGATAACTTCAGTGTAGTGAGTCAAGCGAGCGTGACAAAATTTTTTTTTGATAGTTTCGTACCGAATTGCGAGTGAAATAAATCGATGCGAATGAAATAAACCCTGTGTCGTTTTCACAAATTTTCAGCATTATATAGGGGGCAAACGAGCAGACGTATCGCCTGGTGGTAAGCGATTACCGCCGCCCATGGACACTCGCAACACCGAAGGCGTTACAAATGCGTTGCCGGCCGTTTAAGAAGGAGTACATATGTTCAGTATAGAATTATTTTGTATGGTAATGTTTTTCTCTATAATAACTGTATTGTTTATTACATGTAAATGTTAAATTAACTCAATTTATTTACTTTTAAATCTAAAGATTATTGTCAAAATATATTTAATTTGTTCATCTCATATTAGGAGGAACATTTCATTTTAAAATAAAACACGTTGCAAGCAATCTTTAGTGACAATTTTGATGGTTCACTTACTGATAAGTGATCACCGCCGCAAAGTAAAGAAAAAACTTCTTGACATCGGTTTTTAGTTAGGCCATTGTATCACTCTGGCCCAGCCCGTAAGTGTCGAAACATGAATCACCGACAATAGCAATGTATATTCCATTGTAATTCCAACAATGAAACTAACAAAAATATGCTACCTCGTGTACGTATTATGTACATTTACAGAAATCAAATATTCCCGGATCGTTCTCGTAACAGATATTATGCGTAAGTTGGCATGAAGCGACCCGACGCGTGGGAATTTTTATGAACCACCTAGAGCATGCGGAGGGTTAACATGTTTATTACGTGATACCCGCAAGCCGACATATAATATTAGTTGTTATAACATATTTGTTTTTCTATACATTTATACAAATAAATAAAATTGGAGTGTCTGTTTGTAATATTAAAATAACCGTTAATAATATGTATGTATACACGGAACATTTACAAAAGTAACATTTAAAAAAAAAATGGCAGATGATGTTTAATATGTCAAAAATTTCAGCTTTAAGGAGGTAAATCGGTAGCCCAGCGGAAGCGTACACGACTACTGTGCTTGAGGTCTCGGGATCGATACCCAGGTTGAACCAAATGTTTGTATCATCTGCAAAAATTTCAAGATTTGTTTCGGAGTTTGTGAGTTTTCTATGTAAATACAAAAAGAAATACATATTTTACAAAAAAAGTACATATGTATGTATACAGTATATATATCAGTTGTACTACCCATAATAATACGAGCTTCTCTTAGTTTTGGACTAGATGGCGTTGTGTGTTTAGATGTACGAAAATACTGTCTGAAATAAAAAAATAAATAATGAATGAACCTACCGTTTCACACGTTGAAAACGAAATAAGAAAATCAATAGCTACTTAAAAGTACCTATTGATTTTGTTATTTCAAACCTTCAAGAAAAGAGCGTACTCCTTCCTAAAAGGCCGGCAACGCACTTGTAACGCCACTGGTGTTGCGGGTGTCCATGGGCGGCGGTAATCGCTTATCATCAGGCGATACGTCTGCTCGTTTGCCCCTATATAATAAATAAAAAAAACTAAACGTGTAAATGTATAAAAAAACTTTTACGTGCTCTCCGAGGCACGGGGGTTTAACTTTAGACCCCAATTTCCAAACTCCAAGCTGTTATTAAATCTATACTAATATAATAAAGAGGAAATGGTTTGTATGTAAGTATGTTTGTAACGAATTGACTCAAAAAGTACTGGACGGATTTTAAAAATTCTTTCACCATTCGAATGCTACATTATCATTGATTAATATAGGCTATTTTTATTGTAAGAAAAAAAAAAGAAAAAACAATATGTAAACTAATAACTGCAGGTAACACCGCGAAGTTCAGCTAGTATTTCTATAATCAGAAAACTCGATTACACTTTTGGCCCGACTCGGGATTCGAACCCGAGACCTCTTAATTGGCAGTCGCATACATCAACCGCTAGACCAATGAGTACTAATACTTTTATCATAGTCGTCGCACGTAAGTATCTATTGAATGTAAATTTTTATTGTTTGCACTTCAATATTTTAACTATTCATCTTCGTACTTAAAACATGTATTCTGGAAACATGCTTCCTTGCGCCATATTTGCGCTACATTAAGTCAAAAGAATTGTATTAGTTTTAAGACAAACTATATTATTCGTCTTTACCGTGGGAGAGCTATGCTTCGGCGTGAATGGGTCGGCTCGACCGGAGTGATACCACGGCCTCACAGAAAACCGGTGTGAAATAGCGCTTGCGCTGTGTTTCACCGAGTGAGTGAGGATACCGGAGGCCCATACCCCAACCCCTCCCCCCATCCCCTTTCCCATTCGCCCAAAGGTCGGCAACGCACTTGTGACGCCTTTGGTGTTGCGGGTATCCATGGGCGGTGGTAATCGCTTACCATCAGGTGATACGTCTGCTCGTTTGCCCACTATTCAATAAAAAGAAAAAAAAAAAATATAACTACACCGTTTTGTAAGTTCTTTAACCATCGTTTTCTTACACGATTGTAGTGTTAAAAGCGATCACATTGCGGCTTTTCTACTGCACTGAGTGTAGTAGGTTCGATGTACTGCGTCTACTTAATAATAATATAATGATATGAAGACCTATTCGGGGATAGAGACAAACTTCTTAGCACTCCATGGATTCACCGAGCGGGTGCCGGGTCTATCGTGTGGCAGAGGGAGAAACTCAAAGCAGTTCCAGGACTTACGACCTAGGTATAGGTTTAAGGAGGCCCCCTTTAAGATGCGCATCAACGCTCACCTTCACTGCTCGAGTTTCCAGCCCTACATAGGCAAATTTGGTAGGAACCTGTAAGTGCAGCCTTGGATACTCGTTCTAAAATAGAACTTACTGCAGATCTCGACAGGCCAAGGTCTTTCAGTAGATTATAGAGAGATTTAGCTGGTATACCTCTCGCTCCTACTTCTACCGCGTATAAATTAACCACATAGCCATTTTTGTTCAGTTCAGTTGTTAGATCGTAATATTTATTTTATTGTATGGTCTTTAGGAATATTAGTTTCCCACGGAACAGTAAGCTCTACTAATATTATGTGTTTAATTTGTCTAGAGAAGAAGAATATGTCCGGTCTGGATGACGAAACACCAACATCCTCTGGGATTTTATAGTGCTTATCATACGTATCCATCAAAATAGTCCAGTCAGGTGCAGTACCTAGGATTGAGAAAGGCTTGCTTTTAGATTTGGTAGTTGAGCCATCCTTTATAAAGTTAATTTGTCGTTTATTTGTAGTCAATATATAATACGTCTACAGACGTAATAAAAAAGGTGTGATTAACACTTGTGTGTGTTGCATGCAAATAACATTCAAAACTCCACCAAAAAAAATATTTACCTACATCAAATAAAGTTAGAATTGCTGTAGGTACTAAAACACAACAAACAATATACATCTATGAATAGAACCATTCAAGGTTTCCAAGGTAATTCACATAAAGGTTACCAGCAAAAAAACTGCAACCACTTATCAACAACAAACATTAAAAATTTATGAACACCAAAAAGAAACCTTATTACAATAGTGTTTCCGTTGAAATTCCATAAATAAGTGCGTTATGTAAGGGCGTTGTGTTAGCTCTATATCTTCCCACAAAGAATTTGGTCATATGGGAACATAAATACTGTGGGAATAATTTGTGGGAAGGGAATTGAGGCGAACCGCCACGTGCCAGAGGGGTCTTAAGTTAATCTATCCTGTTAGTATCGCTGATAAGTTTATATAGTAATATGGGATTATTATGATTGAAGAATATAAAAATAGATTTGCCATTGTTTTGAACGTTGGTTTAACCAACATTCACATCCTTAGCAGTTTACTGCAGAACATAGGTCTCCATCAGAAAGGCAATTTCGCTTACTATATCACCGTGGCCTGATGGAGTACAGGGTGTGTCAAGTCTCTCTCTTAGTCGGCTCTTCAGCCTGGTGGAAAGCATGGACAGAATCCAAGAGTATTCTCATTGCGAATGTAGCTAATATGCAACAATCTAGCATGGTGACCCACGGTGTAGTGATGCTTCTGCGTCATTGAGCCTCCGGTCTCTCACTCACCAATGGAACACGACAACACGAATGCTATTATCTATACTAATATAATAAAGCTGAAGAGTTTGTTTGTTTGTTTGAACGCGCTAATCTTCAGTGTTGGATAGTCAATTTATCGAGGAATTCTATAGGCTATATATCATCACGCTACTACTAATAGGAGCGGAGCACCAATGAAGAATGTTTCAAAAACGGGGGTAAATTTTCACGCTACGGGCAATATAAGACGCAAACGAGGTTGCGTGGGTCAGCTATTCTGATATATAGATTGATCTTCTGTAAGAAGGTAATACCGATCCAATAAATCAAGTCCATTCGTGAGAAATCATAAAAAAAGACAAAACCTAAATACCCGTATAGTGACTACATAAAAATTCGAATGCCCTAACTAGATTTGTTACTTAGTATGAAAAATATAACAACTAAATAAAACAAATAGTTACTGAATACTACGAGTACACTACAATGTACTCGTAGTATGCAAACACAAACCCTAAATCGACCTATCGACCGGAGTGATACCACGGCCTCACAGAAAACCGGTGTGAAATAGCGCTTGCGCTGTGTTTCACCGAGTGAGTGAGGATACCGGAGGCCCATACCCCAACCCCTCCCCCCATCCACTTTCCCATTGCCCCAAAGGTCGGCAACGCACTTGTGACGCCTTTGGTGTTGCGGGTGTCCATGGGCGGCGGTAATCGCTTACCATCAGGTGATACGTCTGCTCGTTTGACCACTATTCAATAAAAAAAAAAATAATAATATGAAAACATTTAACAGCAAAACAGTTTAAAAATACAATTTCTCTTGAAATAAACACACACTGGGCCATCAGTCACTTAATGCGTGTGAAATTATACAACTGTCAGGAGTCCCATTTAATTTTTTGCCCTAAATACCATTATCACGAGGTCAACCGACAAGGTCTCCGCTATCCCATGGGATTCCCCGTTTCCTATGTGAAAGGGACGTGGGAACATTTCCGATGGGAATAATGGTTTATTTGCAGGATGTTTATTTTTACACTGTTAATTTAAGAGCGTAATTTTTTTATTTTTTTATTTACTGCCTCGGTGGCGTAGTGGTAGCGTATGCGATTCCTAAGCTTGAGGTCTCGGGTTCGATTCCCGGGTCAGACCAAATGTTTGTATGATCTGCAAATATTTGTTTCGGAGTTTGGGTGTTTTCTATGTATAATATACGTATTTACAAAAAAAAAGTATATAAGTATTTATATCAGTTGTCTAGTACCCATAACACAAGCTCTGCTTAGCTTGGGACTAGATGGCGTTGTGTGTTAGATGTCAAGAATATTTATTTATTATTTATATTTATTTCCACGAAATTATACTTTATTTTAATGATTATTTAAAAAGGGCTTGCTGGTCTAGTGGGTGGACCTAGACTGCTAAGTCGGAGGTCGAGAGTTTGATTCTAGATCAATTCC
Organism: Spilarctia lutea; assembly: GCA_916048165.1. Taxonomy (NCBI): domain Eukaryota; kingdom Metazoa; phylum Arthropoda; class Insecta; order Lepidoptera; family Erebidae; genus Spilarctia; species Spilarctia lutea. The sequence continues at coordinate 4,352,008 of OU696490.1, forward strand.
AATCCAAGACAAATATTGTGTAATGAGTACCGTCATTTAATATGTATCTGAGTGTATTCATAGATTATTGATTAATAATAATAATAAATATTTCGGACATCTAACACAACGCCATCTAGTCCCAAGCTAAGCAGAGCTTGTGTTATGAGTACTAGACAACTGATATGAATACATACTCGTATATACTTTTTTTTGTAAATACATACATATTATACATAGAAAACACCCAAACTCCGAAACAAATATTTGTAGATCACAAAAACACTTGATCCGACACAGGATTTGAACCCGAAATTTCAAGCACATTAATCGCATTCGCTACCACTGCGCCACCGAGGTAATTGATAAAATATAAATATATGTCTTTCAAAATACTTATTTAAGAATGTTTATCAGTTGTTTTGTTATCATAGTACGGGTACTGCTAAGTTTAAGATCATACTACTGTATGAGAGTGTCTAGTCATTATTAAATACAACATTTGCGAAAAAAAAAAAAAATTGCCTAAAAAAGTCTTTGTACGTTTCATTCATATTCATATCAAAATGTATTTTATTTAATTATATTGTTACTTTAAGCACTAATTATGTAAATTTAAGTAAATAAAAAAAAAATTTGTAAGCATTTTCTCCGCCCGAGACACAGATTCAATCTAGTTCGGGCAAATAACAATTAACATACTATATTTATAAATTTAAGAATTTAATTGTAAATTATTGTACCTTTTATAACTAAATAAATGAATATTGAATTAAAAGAAAAAAATAATTGTTACTCAATGTTCATAAGAGTGTTTAATAAAATACCTGATTGTCTCAGATAATTACTAATGTGTCGTTTTAGGAACTGTATCATGAGTTGGCTTCTGGAAAAGTCATATTATTCACTATAATTCATTGTAATTTTATTTCGACTATTTGCAATGTAAATAAAATTAAATGACTTTTACGGACACTTCCAATTTTTTAATTAAAAGTTTATATAATTAATATGATTTCAAATAAAATAATTTTCACATGCCACCAGTAGCTAAATAGACGGTCTCTAAAGTTTACACAGTAAAAATACCTGTAAATGTACTCTATGTATGTGAAATAAATCATTTCATTTCATTTTAAACGCACACTTAATGATGTTTATTATTTACTTCCCTAAGTTCCCAAAGTAAAAACAATTTTACTTACTACTTTAGCGAACACACGTTCTGAATAAACTAGACAACCTCACTTTAAGAAACAGGAAAAAATACCCTGTGCAGTAATTTCCCACGCATTTAAAATTCCCACGATCACGTAGTGATATGAAACTGTACAAAAAGATTTGCAAACCATACGAAAATCTACCTTATTCCATCCTGTTAAGGTCTTGGGAATATTTTTTTTGACGAAAGCTTAAAGTGGATGTGGTTTTATAGTAGAAATTCTCACGATATTTTTTTGGATTCGTGGTAGAAAAGATGCGAAGTATATATAAGGCGGTAGAAAATTTCGTCGGCCATTAGCCTGTAGGGAGTTAGCAAGTGTACACACGGACGGTACAGACTGATTATACGTGTGTATTTGTAGGGATATATCCTATGGTAGGTCACGTTCGCTACGTGTAAATAGGCTTCGGTATCGAGTGTAATGTAACGTCGGTTTTATTTCAGTCGTTGTGAATGTAAATTTTACTGTAAAACTTTTGACGAAATATATTCGAAGCGAGGTAATTGTGCCACTATTTTTGTTCCTGTAATTTAGTACAGTGAGTTAGTCGAAAAAATTTAAACAGGTTTTTTTTTTAATCCGTAATAATGTTCTTTTTTTAAAATGCTATATTCTAATAAATACTTTAACTATTACTATTATAAAGCTGAAGAGTTTGTTTGTTTGTTTGTTTGAACGCGCTAATCTCAGAAACCGCTGGTCCGATTTGAAAAATTATTTCGATGTTGGATAGTCCATTTATCGAGGAAGGCTATAGGCTATATATATATATTATCATCACGCTACTACTAATAGGAGCGGAGCACCAATGATGAATGTTTCAAAAACGGGGATTTTTTTACGCTACGGGCAATATAAGACGCAAACGAGGTTGCGTGGGTCAGCTAGTTTGGTATATTAATAAAAAGCGTATATTGTATTAATTGTAATAAATAATTAAATGATATAAATTTATTATTCAAGTGATATAACTAAAGTTGAATATTTAAATAACCCCTAAGGCTATTTATAATTATCTAAATAAGACGGGACTGCTTGAGTATAAAGTTTGTGTTGTTAAAACAATAGAAAGTAATGAAAACGGCTCAAAATAAATGAAGTTTCGATAAAAGTTAAATGAGTAAAAGTAATTTAAACTCATCGTGAAAGTGTTTTTAGATTCAATATAAAATTTGACAGATTTTAATCTAGAAATTTGTGTAATCATTATAATCATTTCAAAACTAGATTACAAAAAGTTTCTAATGTGTTTTATTTTTTTAATTTCTTTTTTACATATACGTATATATTTTGGACATCTAACACATAACGCCATATAGTCCCAATATTAGCAGAGCTTGTAATAAGAGTATGTACTAGATAATAGATATAAATTTATAAATACTTTTTTTTGTAAATATTATGCATAGAAAACACCCGAAAATTTTCATTTTTTTTTTAAAGTGTGTGGCGAAAAGAAAGCTTAACAGTTTTAGCTAGTCTATGTTTTTTTTTAATAAATGAGGTTATTTTTATTGAATTTCTATATTCTTCAAAATAAATTTACCAAATTTATTTTATGGGAGAGCCACGCTTCGGTATGTATGTGCCGGCTCGATCGGGGTGATACCACCTCACAGAAAACTGGTGTGAAATAGCGCTTGCGCTGTGTATCACCGAGTGAGTGGGTATACCGGAGACCCTTCCCTCATCCCCAAAGGTCGGCAACACACTTGTAACTCCTCTGGAGTTTCGGGTGTCAATGGGCGGCGGTAATCGCTTACCATCAGATGATACATTTGCATTTGCCCACTATTCAATAAAAAATAATAAAAACAAATAGCAGTTTCAACTTTTATCCATAATTTATTATGTTCTCTTCTCCATAGGATATTTTAAAACTGCGCAACTAGAGTATTTTATGTAATGTTTCAATAGGGCCTGAAATACCATACTTGAATTTATAAGCTGTTTGATTATGATAATTTCGACATAAGTATATCTCCTCGTAAACCGTAACCTTCCTTCTGATGATGTCTGGTTGTAAATATCATTAAATTATAAACAAAACAATAGTAGTGTAAATAAAACTAACAAAGTTATTTTAATTAAAATATGTAATCAACTCCACTCATTTCCAATTTAAGTAAATAAAGGATTCATTTAAATGTTTATCATAAAAACATTTATAACTGTTTGGAATGCATGAGCGCTTTAGTGAGCTTACTATAAAAACACCTGTGAAGTAGCATGACATCAAACCGAATTTACATCGACATACCCTAACCGTTGTTAAAGCTATGATATTTTTATACTTTAAGAAAGATTCTAACACCAATATCCCCAAAGGAATGAACAGAGGCATATTAAACACTATACACTAGGCCAAACCCTCATTTCTAAAGAGATACCTATGTCTGACAGTAGCTTGCTAAGGTTATATTTTGCCGACTTAAATTTTAGACCCACTCAAGAAATAGAGAATTAGCTAATTGCCGTGAACAGGTCTATTCGGTAACCAAACTCGTCATTAACAATTCTGAACTTTGAAAATGATGAGGTCATAAAACAAAATCCAAAACAAAATATATGTATATTCCTGCATCGCAAGATTAATTTGAATATACCAAACCTTGTAAGAGCCTTGTTTCGTCTCAAATTGCTCATTTGCTCTGGCTTAACCGGCATCGTAGTACTACCTCAAATCTATCATTATTAAGCTTATCACCAAGTGACGGCGGTTACCGGAAATCCAGCATTCTACCCACCTTCCTCTTAAATCTGAGTGAATGGACACTTCTTATAGTGTCGATAGAAAGTAGACACAAAAGAGTTGCAACAAATTTATCTGTGTCTTTTTTGTTTTTACTGAGTAGGGGTAAACGAGCAGACGTATCGCCTGATTGTAAGCGATCACCGCCGCCCATGGACACCCGCAGCGCCAGAGGCGTCACAAGTGCGTTGCCGACCTTTTAAGAAGGAGCATGCTCTTTTCTTGAAGGTTTGAAGGCCATATTGCTCTGGGAATACCGCGGGCTATAGTTTTGTTGTGCGAGGCAGAAAGATTCGCGAAAAGCGCACAGTTGTGGACTGCCAGCCATCTGTCTTGTCGATGTCCGTGGTCTCGAAGACAGCAGGCACACACAAGTTGCGGTGGCAGCGCAGTGGGGTGATAATGTACAAGTAGACTTGCCGCCGCTCCCTGTCAAAAACGTCCCCTCTCCTTCGTCAATCTATGCAAAGTTAGAACGCGCCGTCGCCATTAACGCCCCGGTTCCGCTGACTTCATGGCCACACATTTACAGTAACGGTAGCAGTTGCTTGTTTGTTTCCTATTACATAAATAAAACTGTTTATTTACAATCAAAATATATTTGCAAAGAATTTTTTTCTTTAGTTAAAAATGTCATGTGTTCATGTGTCGCGTGTGGTTTTATAATATATTATATATACATATGAAATCAACACAAACGACATCCAGTTTCAAAACAACAATAGGTACGTAAATAACGAAGTATATTAACATATAACTTTGTTATTTGTCAAGCTCCACCTTTATTAATATCCCATTTTCCTGTTCAGGTTTCCAGGCACGATCGAGCTGGTTTGCATAACAGTGTGACAGTGGAACAAAAAAGGAGTGAGTTGAGCACCGAGCGGTGTTGTTTGCGTAGTACTCGGAGCCTCGCACACTGCGATTGAGAGGACAATATTGTTCCTCTATAATGAAAACCCTGAATGGATTTTTGATTTTTGCATTTTTTTTTTGTATTTTTGTTGTGTAACGATTCAAGAAAAGAAGAAGAAAGTTCTCGAGAGCATACGTCTCATTTGAATTCTAAGAAAATAATGCGGGGTAGTCTGTGTTTTTGATATAATGAGGTGTCGTTGAATTCATCGTTGAGACTGCCTCGGTGGCGTAGTGGTAGCGTATGCGACTGCTAAGCTTGAGGTCTCGGGTTCGATTCGAGTCGGACCAAATGTTTGTATGATCTGCAAATATTTGTTTCGGAGTTTGGGTATTTTCTATGTATAATATGTATGAATTTACAAAAAGAAAAGTATTTAAGTACTTATTTATATCAGTTGTCTAGTACCCATAACAGCGCAAACGTTATTTCACACCGGTTTTCTGTGAGGCCGTGGTATCACTCTGGTCGAGACGGCCTCTTCATGCCGAAGCGTGGCTCTGCCACGAATAAATAACTCCCATTAAATCCAACTACACTTCTTAATATGTCGACAACGCACTTGTGACGCCTTTGGTGTTGCGTTCTGTGGTGTTTTGTTTTGCCCTCAATCTCATAAAATAAAAGTAATATACTCGTAATATAACATATTTATTCAAAATACAAATTTGAATTGTAATTTCTCAAGTTCAGTACAAGATACATATTAAATGCGAAGGTCGTGTGGCAAAGTTCTAATCCCTCAAGATTTTCCTGTTAATATAAAATCAAAGCGTGACGCTGTGTAGGGTCCCCATCAAGCTTTACTGATATAAGACTTTCTACACATCTAATATTTTCGTCATAATCAATAATTAAAACAAAATAAATCCTTAACTTGTATGCAGATACTTACTTACGTAGAGCAAATAATATTTTAAGAATGCTTTTGTTATCTTATTTATACTAATAAATAAAATTGAAGAGTTCGTTTGTTTAAACGCACTAATCTCAGGAACTACTAGTCGTTTTTGAAAAATTATTTCAGGGTTAGATAGCCCATTTACCGAGAAAGGCTATAGGCTATATATATACACGCTGAAATCAATAGGAGCTGAGCTTCATGCATGTATATTTTTAAAGTCCCCTGCAACACAGGGTTTAAATTGCTAATAAGAGAGATGTTGAAAAAAAATATATTCCTCTTTAAACTTCGATTAAAAAACTACTGAGTCATGCAGATCTTAGGATATTTAATTATGTAAACATAATTGTAAAGATTTCTGCGGTCTTAATTTCAGTCATACGTTAAGCGGGATTTAATTTCAGTCGTAGGACGATGTCGTTATCCACTCTTATTTCAACTTGCAGATTCAAATCGCAAGGAAGTGAGAATATTATTATATTAATATTTGACTGCCTCGGTGGCGCAGTGGTAGTGAATGCGACTGCTGTGCTTGAGGTCTCGGGTTCAAATCCTGGGTCGGACCAAGTATTTGTGTAATCTACAAATATTTGTTTCGGAGTTTGGGTGTTTTCTATGTATAATATGTATGTATGTACAAAAAAAAAGGCTATGTGTATTTATATCAGTTGTCTAGTACTCATAACACAAGCTCTGCTTAGCTTGGGACTAGATGGCGTTGTGTGTTAGATGTCCGGAATATTTATTATTATCATTATTAATTAACATATAAACTTACTATATACAATATAACTATGCAAATCATCTCAAAAGTTAATACGTATAAAATTCAATTAGATATGCACATAATATGCATATCTTGTCAAAATTAGGACTAGTCCGAAGATCCCATGAATATTTATGCGTCCTATCTTTTAAAAGGACAGCCGAAAGACAGAGAGCTTTTTCAATAACGCACAGAGGGTCCATAAATTAAGGTGTATCCAAGAAAATCCACTCAAAAAAGTCAATTTCGTCACTCTTTGCAATGATTAAAGTTAAAGATGGCAAATACTTATTCTGTTAAATGACATTTCGAAATGAAAATGGATAAGAAAATTTGAATTAGGGTGTTTTAATACTAAAATGAACACTTATATAGTGGACAACTGTTTCATTACGTTTATAGCAACTGGTTCACTTCTAAGGGACATATGCCCGTTTTCACCAACATCCCCTAACTTTTAGGGGCCACTTAAACATAGGAGATACTTAAGTGCTTAGGTGTCTCTTAAAATTTAGGGGCTTGAATATTGACTACCTATCTAGCCCCGTAACTAGGTAACAGAGCAATTATTTATGTCACGGGCAGCAAAAGCAATCTTGTTTCCTGATGGGTAGTGAACGTTGCATAACTCTTTATTTCTTTCTTGATAATGAGATAACGCCCGCATCATCATCGCAAGCACACTATTTCACACCGCAGTGGTAGCGTATGCGACTGCTGTTCTTGAGGTCTCGGGTTCGATTCTCGGGTCGGACCAAATGTTTGTATGATCTATAAATATTTGTTTCGGAGTTTGGGTGTTTTCTATGTATAATATGTATGTATTTACAAATAAAAAAGTATATAAGTATTCATATCCGTTGTCTAGTACCCATAACACAAGCTCTGCTTAGCTTGGGACTAGATGGCGTTGTGTGTTAGATGGCTGAAATAGTATAAAACAAAGTCGCCTTTTCTGTCCCTATATCCCTATGTGCGCTTAAACCTATAAAACTACGCAACGGATTTTGATGCGGTTTTTTCCAATAGATAGAGTGATTCAAGAGGAAGGTTTATATGTATAATACATGCATCATATACTAAGGCAACATTGCTAATTTTAGAGGTTTCTATTTTATGCCCGTGCAAAGTCGGAGCGGGCCGCTATGTTTTTATATACAACGTTCATAGTTTTTCTGTAGTGTATTTAATTTAGTATCAGCATTGCACCCGTGCGAAGCCGGGGCGGGTCGCTAGTTGGGTATAAATCCTTTGTCGCGGGGGAATTCACAAACATACATGAAACAGACACAAAGAATACCCAGACTCAGAACAACAATTCTTGAATCACACAATATTGTCCCATATGTAAGGTATGTAAATTATATTGATACTCGCCGTTCTTGGGATAAGCACTTTAAAATAAATTGAAACGACATATCGTATTATTACTTTAGTAAACTCCAATTACATAATACCCGTTTAAAGGTTGTCTGGAAGAGATCGCCGTGAGTGATAAGACCGCCTATTGTTATCACCCATTTTAGTTTTTTCCTGTAGTTATGTCTATAAATTTTTGTTTCTTTTTGTGGTGTTCTAACTAAAAAAATGCAATGATATACGACCGGCAGAATGATTTATCCTATTGTTGTATAATTTATCTATATATATACAGAAATGTAGCGGTATTTAAAAAAACTTACCTACCGGGATGATCGAGACCTTTGTTCAGTATTTATTTCAGTAAATTTTCTAAAAATGAAACTTGACTAGATCGATTTATCGCCCTTTAAACATCTGCATTCCAAATTTCATGAAAATCGTAGGAACCGTTTTCGAAATTCAAATTATGTATCCAAATCACCATGCAAAATGACTATGAATATTATTTATTTAACATATTTGTTAACCTTATTTTGCTTATAAAACGTATTATTTCAAGACAAGGAACATTTACAAAGTGTTTCAAAGAAAAATGCCACCTACTTGAAATGTAGTCAATTCCACTGCAAAGCGAGACACCCGCTTCGTATATTTTAAAACAAATATTACAACTGGCGCGAATTTAGCTTGTGCCAGTGTTAAACAGTATTATTCAAATCCAATGTCGGAACGAAGGAAAATGTCCAATAAAAATGCAAAGAGAAAGGCACCTATTCTTTCTTCTTTACTAACTAAATAGCCATGGTGAGGTGAGGTCTCACTGTCAGCGACAATCCTAATAATATAAACGCGGAGATCGTTTTTGTTTTTTCAGAAAAGACGGTCCTCATTTCATGTCATCCACGTTATATATATTTTTTATCATTAATTTCATCACGACGACGACTTGAAGACTCAAAGACTTGATAATTGAAGACGATAAATACTTGACATTGGCAGAAATAGCTGATCCGAGTGATCCGGCTAGATGCCATTTCATCAAAACAGAAATTAAGAAGAATATAAACGCGAAAGTTTGTGAGTATGTAAGTGAGTATGTTTGTTGCTCTTTCACGCAAAAACTACTGATTTGATGAAGCTTTACAGTAATATACGAGTAGGTACATCAGAATAACACATAGCCTAAAAGTTATAAAGATACTAGCTTCGCCTCGCGGCGTTGCCCGCTGTTATTGTCGTACCGCGGGTAGCACCGCGGGGTTCAGCTAGTAAGAAATAATTTAGAAGATTCAGATTCGGAAATCCCTTCGAATTCCTGTGGCATGTCGAACTCGAACCGACTAAAACCGCACGCCGTCTCGGCTCGTTGATACCGGGGAACCAGGTGCAACCTAGAAAGGAAAACTCTGGAACCCTGACGTACCTCGGGCCACCTACGCTTTGTAGATGGCCTCCTCCTACGTAAAATAGCCTAACGTTTGTAATAAAAACGATTACCAGTATTAAAAACCCAAATTAATGAATTTTGTGAATTCTGTGGCCATTTGTCGGCTCGACCGAAGTGATACCACGGCCTCACAAAAAACCGGTATGAAATAGTGCTTGCGCTGTGTTTCACCCCATACCCCAACTCCTTCCCCATCACTCTCCCCATTCCCAAAGGTCGGCAACGCACTTGTGACGCCTCTGGTGTTGTGGGTGTCCATGGGCGGCGGTAATCGCTTACCATCAGGCGATACGTCTGCTCGTTTGCCCACTATTCAATAAAATAAAATAAAAAAATAATAAATGCAAAGGTTTTAGAAACTTTACACACTTGTTAAAGCCGGCATTAGTAAAATCGTCAGCAGTGGGACCATACTTATCCGGCATCAGCTCTCCCGTTTTGCCAATTCCATTGGTGATTTGGAGTGGAGCGATAATTGTACGGTACGGTGTGACGGCAGTTCTTATTGAACTTTGTTATTTTTATTCTCATCTTTGTTTTTGAAGAACATCTTCTTATGCCGGCCCATTTATGCCGTAGCGTTTTGGAACCATTTGGAACGGGTACGGATACTTAAAAATACCAGAAACTGATTATAAACTAGATTATTATTTTTGAAGTGAAAACTTCTTATGTCGCGTTGAGTACATTTTGGGTGAACCAAAATCATGGAACTCGCGTCATCGTCTCCGCACGCATTTCAACAAGCTATAAAGCTATATGTACCTATACTGTGTGTATATGCGTACTTTTTGGGAGAATAAAAGTCGTGAAATCCGCGTCAAAGCCACGCTCGCTTCACAAGTTGCTTAATTTTCACTTCTATCGGCAGTCCCAAAAGACTGCCCCGCATTTTTGTGACATGAGGAGACGGGTGGCCTAATAGTAAGTGATTATCGCAGCCCATGGATATCTTCAACTCAAGAGCTACTAATGCATTGATGTCAATTGATCTCCCCGCCCTCCCATGCGAAGTTAAAGCAAGTTAGGTCTCTAATTACCTATCTCTCTCGAATTCTCGTTAAAGGAACAATCTTTGAAACTCTTTGAACTTTGAACCCCGGTTCTCTATAAAGCCTATCACCCCGGTCGATTCGGCTCGTTTCGATTATTATTATTACCCACATACATAAATTTGATTACCACACGTATATAAAATACATTTATAACACAATTCTAGCCCGTTACTGTGTATTTTGAAATATCTAAGGACAAAAATAAACCTTAGCGCCTGTCATTAACTTGTTAGCAACGTGTTGAAAATACATCTTTTTGCTATTAGTGTTACTAAAGATTTAAGACATGTTTGTATGATTAAGAATTTTAGAAATGTAGCCGTACGTACTGTCAGACAATCACTTTCGTTACATAGTATATGTGTATGCTCCTAGATAAATGACATCTGTCAAATCAAAAGCGTCCTTAACGTACGACATTAGAGGGTATAACTTTAATTACATTACCATACACGTTTTATTCAGATGGTAACATTTTATTAATTTCTTTCGTTTTAATCATATTGATTAGAGATTCATTTTGGAGAAAATATATATTTTATATCATTATATATTATTTAATATGTATGTAAGGCAAGAAGAAAACTTTCAAAAGTACTTATAATGTCCCATTAACATTTGAAAGGACAAACATGGTCAGCAGTGGGTTAGATATTCAATATTTTTGCTGTTTTTATCAGGTTTGTTTGTTATTCTTTATTTTGTGATATGACAAAATGTTTCTAGTTTAATAGGAAGCTTTCTTGGTCGCTGACATTGGTATTAAAAGCAAAATATGAAGTTGGGTACTGTTCATATTTTGTTTTAATATGATTGCCGTACATACGCCAGCTAAATAATGCCAATAACAAACTAAATAGTATAAAAAACGTCAAAGAAATACACAGAAAATTTAAAAAACAATTATCTAAAAGACAGGTCCCACCGAGATTTGAACTCGGATCGTTGGATTCAGAGTCCAAAGTGCTAACCATTACACCATGGGACCGTTGTGCAATAGGTCAAAATAGCGAGCTATAATCTACGAAAAACGCATTGCGCATGACACTGTGGTGCTACTTCTCGTTTTAACCCACAAGTCTGTCTCTGTCGCACCTCTGAGTTACCAAAATAGTAAAACATGATCCTTTAATAGAATTTAACGCTAGTTAAATAGGTGTAAAACGCTATGAACACTAATTATAGTGTAGTGCAAAGAACTTTAATATTGAGTCTGTCCGATTATAGTATCAAATGTTCTTTCTAAAAATTAAAGTTATGTTCCTTGTTACAAAATAGTCATTATTCACATCGCAATAGGGCACATTGTTACTTCTTGTACGAGTATGTTCAAAGTTGGGAGCAAAGAAATTGACACTTATTAGTGTCGTAGTTAAGCACGTTTATTAAGAGATATTAAATAAAATATGTTAATTACTTTTTATTATTGTTACTATATATTATTACATTTCTGTTACTTTCTCTACTTTCTCAGTAGGTACAACGTAAGTGCACTTAAATAAAAATCCTACCACCTTATACTGAGGTCGTAATAAAATTTTATTTAACTGTTAACATTGTAAAGACTACTTCACACTAGCAATTAATTCTGACTAAATGCATTTTAATAAAGCGAACTAGCAGTCGGGTCACCTGATAGTAAGCGATTACTACCACCCATATCTATGGCAACACCAGAGGCAATTGAAGTGCGTTGACGGTCTTTTAAGAAGGAGTACACTCTTTTCTTGAAGGTTTGAAGGTCGTATTGGTCCGGGAACACCGCAGGCGACAGTTAATTTCACAGTTTTGTTGTGTGAAGCAGAAAGTTTCTAAAAAATCTATCAGTAAGATTCTAAAAATTAATCCTTTCTAGATCGATTTATCGCCCCCAAAACCCCCAGCATACTAAATTTTCCGTTGCCGAGATTCAGGTTATATATATATACTAGCTGACCTACGAAACCTCGTTTGCGTCTTCTATTGCCCGTAACGTGAAATTTTTCCCCCGTTTTTTAAACATTCTTTATTGGTGCTCCGCTTCTATTAGTATTAGCGTGATGGTACATAGCCTATAGCCTTCCTCGATAAATGGACTATCCAACACTGAAATATTTTTTCAAATCGGACCAGCCGTTCCTGAGATTAGCGCGTTCAAACAAACAAACTCTTCAGCTTTATAATATTACTAGCTGAACCCCGCGGTGTTACCCGCGGTTATTGTCGTATCGTGGGTAACGACGCGGGGCGAAGCTAGTCTAAAAAATGTAAGCCTAAGTTACTCCTTGTACCATCAGCTACCTACCAGTGAAAGCCCCGTCCAAATCGGTCCAGCCGTTCCAGAGATTAGCCGGAACAAACATACAGACAGACAGACAATAATTTTAAAAATATATATTTTGGTATGTGTAACGTATATACATTCATATGCATGTAGTAGAAAGCGGTTATTTTAATATTGCAAACAGACACTCCAATTTTATTTATTGGAACGAAGTTCCTTATGGCGCGTTGTGTAAGGGGGCTAGACGGAAAAATTGTCACGACACAATTTGTTGACACGACACAATTTGTTGTCACGACACAATTTGTTGTCACGACACGACGACGACACACACAGATATTTTCGTTTCGTCTTTCTATTTCGAACTTCGTTCCATCCGGGTGTCCCTTGACACCTCTCAAGTTTTTGTATAGATATAGATATATATATATACATGAATTGCTACTTTAAAGATACTAGATAGATAGATAGATAGATAAAATTTATTAGGAACAACTGAATTTTATTTCATAACCTAGTGTAAAATCTCCTTAGCCCTATTGGCACGTAGGTACTACCGCCAATTTGTAATAGAAAAGAAAATGCACCTACCCGCTTAATGTAAGGCGATTAATAGGATTCCGCTGCACTTTAATTTCATTAAAGATTCTGTTCTAGCACCTTGCACGAGCATAATGATTACAAAGATTCGTTGCAGAGCACTAAAAAAATTGTAAATGCAATTCCGATGTTGTGGGTCTGCCCTGTTTGTGCTCATATGGGTTTGCTCGAAAATATACTATATAGTCCAGGGTCGATAATTTTTAAAACCAAAAAAAATCATAATAGGATGAAACCCATTAGAAAAGGAGGGAAATATGATAAAAATGAAAGGAAAAATAATTTACGGGCGATCTGAGGTTGGGAAGGGGATGGGGGTGAGTTTTTAAGGGTAAAAAACGGTTTTTCTCTATTTCCGGCAAAAATAAAAGTCCTATCGAAAAAAGTCAAATGGAAAAGTTGTAGATAATAAAAAGATCTAAAACTTTTGTATTTACACTTTTTTCACATAACCTCAAAATTTATGTGAAAAATTCAAAAAACCAAGTTTTTGGTTTTTTATTTGTATCTTTTACAAAAATTTTTTTTTTTTAACGAAATTTTGTTAAAACTTACCTTTTTATGTCCCAAATACGCTGTAATTTATTTGATTAAAAATATTTATTTTTTCACCTTATTTTGAATTAATATCGGAAAAACACCCTAATTTTCAATCGAAAATTCACCCGTCAAAATATCAGCTTTTTTCAAAAAGTTGGTATGGTTTCTGTTCGTTGAAATCTCTACTTTCCGATGGCGAAAAAAAAAATATATGTTACTATGGCAAATCTTCTCAGAAAACGCAAAAATTTAAAAAAATCTTGAATTCGAAAAATTTTTTTTAATTATTATAAATAATTTTGAGGTATTTATTAAAATTTAGACTTTAATTACTCGAAAAACGTTAGATTACATGTGACGTTGTTGTTGATTTATTTAATTCTAATTACATTTATGTCATAGAAAATCTCATTATAGATAAATATAAATGTAAATCGTACTATTAAATGTAGATGCTTTATTCTCATTACGTTATTCATTACAATATTTTTAAACACATTAATCTCATCATTCATAAATACCTTATCTTCAATTCTAATCACTTATCCATAAGTTTTTGTCTTTTTGATGGCATTTCTTCATCGTTAGATTCGTCAAACATCTCCGATTCTAGTAGATCTTCGAAATCTTCATGATTATCACCTTCTTCCTCTCCAACATTATTTCCAGACTGCGTTGGTTCTTCATCCACAATATCTTCTGAATCATTAACTTCCTCATAGGTTTCTTTTTCAATATTGGAGCAATTTTCAGAACCATGACAGTTTGAACACAAATTTGTGCATTTTAAACCATGTTTTCGGCAACCACATTTTAAACTGTTACATCCAGTTTCACAGCTGCAGCAAATTGTTTTGAGCAATATTTCCGGAATTAATTCTTTTTGTGTAAATTTGGGCATAATTCCACGTTGAAATTGCTTCCAGCCCCAATCTGTTGCTGTTAGTTCGTTACCCAACCAAGTTTGAAGCTGATAATATGCCCTGTAACAATGTTGTTCTGCTGCTCCTTGTGTGGGTGGGAGGTTTGCCAAAACGAAAGATGATTTAATTTTTGCCAATTGATATTTTTTAAACCTTAATTGATTCAGTGTAATTTTTTCATTTTTACATTTATAAATAGATTTGATTAGTTGTAACCCATTTTTTTTTATTTCTTCGTTACTTGCATCTTTCTTATAAAAAACATTGGCCAAATTTGACAAATTTTTAGCGTCTAATAATGAATTGACGATACTTTTCTTTCCTTTTCCGGCAAATCCAGATGTTGTATCGCAACCAGAAAAACAATGCAGAAATGCAACAATGTTTCTTAAGGATTCATGTTTGAAACTATTAGACGTGAAAAATAGGTCTTTTACATTTCCAGAACCTGGTTTGCGAAAATAAATGTCATGATTATATGAATTTAACTGATTTAAAAGGACCAAAAGATCAATATCTTGGCCCACAACAATTACAGTTTTATTAGTACTTATTGCAACTTTTATCGCGGTTTCAATTATGTCAGCATCAGCATCTTCTTCTACTTGGTTACAGGAAAATCCTCGTGACTATTACAGTCACGAGGATTTTCCTGTCAGTCGTTTTCATCAAAGTTTTTATTATTTTATCCTTATTTTTCTCGTTAGATAAAAAATTTTCTTGCAAAAAAGGTATTTTTGTATGATTTTGATAATCGAACTCTGGAATATTGTCTGAGGTTTTTCTACGACTACGTTCTCCTTTTTTAGTTGATGTAGCTGCTGGTACTGTTGTGACACTAATTGATTTTTTAATTTCGGGATACCCATCAAAAACAATATAGCTGCTTACTGCGTAATGTTTTTCAACATAGCGCAAATATTTATTCATTATCTCTTCTACCGTATCATTTTTTTGCCAAATTTTTTTGTTATCAACGTCACATGTAATCGTTTTTCGAGTAATTAAAGTCTAAATTTTAATAAATACCTCAAAATTATTTATAATAATTAAAAAAAAATTTTCGAATTCAAGGTTTTTTTAAATTTTTGCGTTTTCTGAGAAGATTTACCATAGTAACATATATTTTTTTTTCGCCATCGGAAAGTAGAGATTTCAACGAACAGAAACCATACCAACTTTTTGAAAAAAGCTGATATTTTGACGGGTGAATTTTCGATTGAAAATTAGGGTGTTTTTCCGATATTAATTCAAAATAAGGTGAAAAAATAAATATTTTTAATCAAATAAATTACAGCGTATTTGGGACATAAAAAGGTAAGTTTTAACAAAATTTCGTTAAAAAAAAAAAATTTTTGTAAAAGATACAAATAAAAAACCAAAAACTTGGTTTTTTGAATTTTTCACATAAATTTTGAGGTTATGTGAAAAAAGTGTAAATACAAAAGTTTTAGATCTTTTTATTATCTACAACTTTTCCATTTGACTTTTTTCGATAGGACTTTTATTTTTGCCGGAAATAGAGAAAAACCGTTTTTTACCCTTAAAAACTCACCCCCATCCCCTTCCCAACCTCAGATCGCCCGTAAATTATTTTTCCTTTCATTTTTATAATATTTCCCTCCTTTTCTAATGGGTTTCATTCTATTATAATTTTATTTCACTTTTCATTATTTTTAAAGGCTTCTACACTGGTCTAATATCCTTACAGAAACAGAAGTATATTTAGTCATTCTTCCGATACCGTACACTGTAAATATGATATTTTATATTTCTGTTCCCTTAGGCAAGATGCAAGTGCTTCTGTATTGATACTATTTCTATTTTCTTTTCACTTGATGTAACATTGAGAGTATTTATTCCTGTATATTTGTTATTTTCTATTGACGTTTACGTTTGAAGAATATCAACTGTTCTAAAGGGGCTGTACTGTCTCCTGTACGTACACAAAACTAGCTTTATAGCGATCTAGAGATTTGTTTATGAAATGGAGGCAAACAAGCAGACGTCCAATGGTAAGCGATTACCGTACAAGTGCGTTGCCAGCTTTTGGGGGATGAGGAGGAGGAGGGGGGAGGGAGAGGTTGGGAAATGGGCTTCCAGTATCCTTACTCACTCGATGAAGCAAAGCGCAGGCACTGTTTCACACCGGTTTTCTGTGAGACCGGGGCCACTCCGGTCGAGCCAGCCAATGCATGTCGTAGCGTGGCTCTCCCACGCTAAGAGTAGACCATAGAAAACTGAATTTTCTGTGTAATTTTACTACCAATATTGGTTTTTAGTACACAAAATAATTTTTCATTATCAGTTATGAAGCCACAAAATCATTACCAATCTTCGCACTATACAAAAAACTTTTAATTTAACTCAGATGAAAAGCTGTCCATCTTTAGGCAATCAAGGTCTATTTCATTTCGTTGTCTGTCAACGTGTATAGCAATCCTTTTCCATCGAACATACAAATTGGAAATTCCCAATGCAGTTCCAGTGCAAACGAGTTCCAAATAATCGACACACAGCACTCCTATCGCACTGTCCTCGTTCACTGAACCGCAAATTGATTGGAAATCGATGGCCATTAATTTAAATAATTAACGTTCTGCCTTTATTACACAGAATTGGAAAGCTTAGTTATAAAGTAGGTTATCCAACACTAAAGCTGATTATTGATTACGTTATATCAACACATATTCATGTACGTATCATCCTTTTTTTGTTTTATAAGGTTTTGTTTTATAACCCATATATTATACCAGCAACAACATGCCTGGCGGGCTGACCACAGTGGGATGTTGGGATGTTGTAGGTATATATAATAATCGGCACGAGAAATTTAATTGCGCGATTCAGGATTAGTAGTTTCTGCGTTCCCTTCGTGACTCCGTCGTTCGACGTGTCTTCGGTAGATGGC
This sequence comes from Spilarctia lutea, assembly GCA_916048165.1. Classification (NCBI taxonomy): domain Eukaryota; kingdom Metazoa; phylum Arthropoda; class Insecta; order Lepidoptera; family Erebidae; genus Spilarctia; species Spilarctia lutea. The sequence continues at coordinate 4,369,652 of OU696490.1, forward strand.
GTTATAGTGTGTTTTTTCTCGTTGCGCTATATGTGGAGATCGCCACAGTTTCAAGTCTTCCTTCTCTTTACAGTGTCGTTGCCCCTCTTAATATGCTTCCTTAGTCGGCTCCTACGTGAGCATATTTAGCAGTTCGGTATGAATAGAGATGGTGACTCTCCTCCGTATTCTTAACCCGCCCCCAATCTTTATTTATCTGAATGAGTAAACCGCAGCGTAATTAAATGTTCACATATTTCCAACTATAGTTTAAGCTGTACTTCCATAATATTCCATAATATTTTCGTATCTCCGTAAGTAAATAAATTGAAGTAGTAATAAAATTATGCAAGAGTCTTAAGATGCTGCCACCGCAGTTACTTGATTGCTTTGCAAAGTCCTTAACAGACTTAAAACTAACTGGGTAACCCCGAAATCGTCCAAAAATATAAAATGGTTTGAAGTTTTTGTAATAAACAGAAGAACTGAAATAAAATAATTTTGCACAAATCAAAATTACCGTTTATTTTATTTTCAGTTTTCTGTTATCTTTTAATTTAATTTAAAACAGATATAAAGATAGGTTCATTTGGCCAAACATTCTCCCTCAAACAATTTCAAAAGCAGTTCGCTAAGTCCAGCCAGTTCTTAATTCCACATTACAACTTTTCTGCACAGTAACGACACGAGGTCTTCTTGTAAACTTATTTTTTTATATTATTCGGTACAAAGTTTGAATGTTTCTCATCCAAAAACCATAAGTCCCATATTAAGGAGACTGGTGAAGTTTCCGGCGCTCGGCAAACAAGTCCGGAGATAATCAATTTTTCTCGAGGAAAGTTTTAATAGTGCCGTTGAGTTAATGCCTTATTTCTCCATTATAATAATTCACAAAGAAGGAAATAATGCTGTGTGGTCTGGAGAGGTTATCTGTCAGCTAAACTTGGTATATTCAAGTTAGAGTAATTCAATTTTGTTGTTAATGATGACAAACTTCCTGATGTGTTAGATGAGATGAGATGTGCCGGGAGTTCAGACGTATACTAAACTTTGAATCAATTGATATAGAAAAAAAATACCTTCTAGTAGCAATATGAACTAACTTTATTTTGTAATTCTAATATTCTGTACTCTACCATCGATGTATTTGATATGATTGATGAATACGAGTTATATATGTATACAAAAAATACAAATTGGAGTGTCTGTTTGTAATATTAAAATAACCGCTTTTTACTGAATGTCTTTTTCAATTTTTGTTTGTTCCGGCTAATAACGGGACTTTCACTGGCAGATAGTTAATGTAATAAGGAGTTACTCAGGCTATTATTTTAGGCAAAATTTGCCGTGCTTTTTTACCCGCGGGTAGCACCGCGGGATTCAGCTAGTTACGTATGAAAGTCTTAATATATAACGTAAGACCTTGTTACTTGGGGTAAACCATACACTGTTGCCCGTAGGTAAGTGACGGTCACCCATGAACACCTAAAAGAAAAAAAGAAAAAAAGACCAGTAACACAAGTTTCCCAAATCCCAACGCTACAGGGTACATATTTCTTTTTAAATAAAAGTAAAGATAAAATAAAGGTTTTTTTTATGTAGAAATGTAATAATTTATGTATATTACTTCTTCAAACTTATTACTTGACTTGTGATTAAAGTCGTTGTAGGTTCCAAGATAATCTAACTTTGAGATTGAGCTATAAGTTGACACCTTCAGGCCCTTAGCTCTCTGCAATGAAGGAAGATGGTAGTGAATTTAAGATTATTTACAATTACAATCGATAATTTTCACTTAAAGGAAGCTATGGATGGTAATATACGCTTTTTTATTTATAATTTATGCACATTTGAAGTGACAAAGGTATATTTAATGCCGTAGGCAAGGTAGATGCACAAAAGTAAAAATATAAGATGATTACTCAATAAGAAATAAATTCAACCATAAATAATAATTATATTAATTCACATTCTTTTCTTCTCTGTCTGGCCCTTTTCCATTTTATTTGGGGTCGGCCCTCCGTGTCATGCGTCTCCAGTCAGCTTGGTCCTAGTTCATCTGTTTGTTGACTTGGGCTTTTTTGAGGTTCTTATTTACTACGGACATCCATCATACACATTATAATTACGTATTTGATGCAGCTGCTTTTTTGTTTTTGTTTCTGTATAATTTTTTGAGCAGATTTAATATTTTGTCGGCCGTAGGGTGGGCCTGGAGATCTGTGACACAGGCTTCGAGCCTAATACGGTCTCCAGCTCTAACCAAGGAAATTTTAGAATCTTTTAATTGTTAACTAGATATCCTGATATTGTACCTTCGTTGTGAGAGAAATAAAGTTTATTATTATTATTTAAAGTACATACACATACAAAAATGTACAAAAACACACATACATACATAATATAAATTCCTTTTACCTTTCGTACTTCACATTACTTCACTAATTGTTTTACAAGAGTTTAATAAAATAAAGAGAGTGGTCCTTCTTAAATCTTTTTGTAATGATTTTTGACGACGATAAATCTACTAGTCGTATTAATAAAAAAGCTCTATTGCAATGACTTTCAACAACACTCTCGTGCGTATATTAAATAGTTGAGAATATTTTAATGACATGCAAATAATAATTATTTGGGACACCTAACACATAACGCCATCTAGTGGGTTTAAGTCTCAAACTAAGCAGAGCTTGTAATATGGGTTGTACCCAACTTATATATTTATATATTAAATTATATATATATATTAAATATAGAAAGCACCTAAGCTCCGAAATAAATATTTGCTGATCATACAAACATTTAATCCGACCTGGGATTTGAACCCGAGACCCAAGCACAACAGTCGCATACGCTGCCCCTCCGCTTGCGAGGCAGTTATCAAATGCGTCTTAACGTGGGATCAATTACCTATTTAAGTGACCCGATTTAATGTACACACTGAAGTTCAAGTTCTCATAATAACGAAAATGTAAAACTCAGAATAAAACTTTCCTTTAACGATGGCTGTGCTTATAAAGATTAATATATTGAAAGAAAAAACAAATTATTACATATATTTAACATTTCAACCACCCGAACAAAATTTGCGTAAACTGCTGACATGAAAATCAAGCCTCATTTAATCTCGGCCACTATTTGCGAACGCTAATAAAAACCGTTCTGTTCACGGACTTTCGAATTTAAATAAAAGAAAATTTACGCGCCAGCGTTAATCTGCATTCGTGCTTAAGTCAGCCGATTAGTCTTTTCGCCGCAACGTGTAAAGAAAAAAATAGAAAAAAAAGCACAGCGAAGAGCTCTTAGCATAAGTGGATTTGGCAGAAGTCGGGAATTCCCCGCACTGAATCATTTTATACTGGCATAGAGCTCTCAGAGAGCTATATTAATTAAGTTATTAATTGGCTGAATTACACCACTAGACCAGCTGGTGTTTTTTTTAACTTATTATAACATTTTGAAACTGTATTTTAGTTTAGTTAGCTTATCAGCGCTTGAACCACTCATGGTCAACATTTAAAGTTAAAACAATTATGATGGTGTATTTTTTCTACCATTTATTCATGGTTTAAGTTCATTTTTTAGACTTAAAATATTGAATATTTTTTGCTAATTTGATATATTATATGATTTTATTAAAGTTATTAAAGGAGAGATATCAGCGCGAACGGGTCGGCTCCGCCGGAAGGGGGACTTTCCCTGAGACAAAGAAAAGTCATTTTGGGACGGCCACACATGAAGACAACATCAAGATCAAGAGTTACAAATTCGATACCGCCCTTTTATTCCCTTCCCCTAAATAAAGAAAGAGGATGGATTTGATGTAAATAAGATTTATAACGAACCTTAAAATAATTATTCTAAATTTACGGACAGACGGACGGACATTAGTCCATTCACCTAGTAGCGATAATACCTTCAACAGAATACCAATTAAGCTAGCAAATATAAAAAAACAAGCTTGTAGTCCAAACACTCGAAGTACGTATAAATTTCCCGATCCAATTTACACAAAGCCGTCCATTATTTAAGCTAGATTAAAAGCTACGTCTATGACTTAACAATACGAGGTGTATTTAAGGTTTATTAATATAAATTGTTACCTAGTGCCCTCTCCATGCCAAAGGAATCATTTGCGTAATCTCCTAGTCGCCATTATGCAATCGCCTTTGCACTTTGATACAATGCTGTAACCGTTATTCTATAGATTGTAAAGACTGGGTAGACGGTCAATAGATTCTTAATATTTTTATTTGAGTTCTTTACAATATTTTTTTTAAAATAAGAGAATTTTTTGTTGTAGAACGGGCAGGTTTTTTTTTGTTTTGGAATATAATAAAAATATTAATAATGCCAAGAAGGTTGTTTTTTATGTAATAGGGGGCAAACGAGCAGACGTAATTGCAACACCAGAGGTGTGGCAAGTGTGTTGCCGGCCTTTGGGGGATAGGGAGAGGGATGGGTATCACCCAGGTCAAGCCGGCCCACGGGGGAAGGCAAGCTTAGCCTTCCCACGGTAAACACAAAAAAAAAGGTTTTTATCAGTATCAGTATTCATTGTGTGTAATGTATACGTAAAACAATTCTGAAAAATGCAACGAAGAATTATAAGTTTTCTGACAAATTGATTTAAATTAATTTTGATTAGGTCACAATTATCGATTTTTGTTATTTTTTATAGATAAGTTGTAATTTACTTCATAGGTACATTGTTTGACCGGCATCAAGTCATCAGTTCTGCCTGCATCATCAGCGTGTACCATAAAGTATCTAGTCTGTACTGCTAGATGACAGTCTATTCGTCATACGGTACAATCCGTTTCAAAGACATCGTTTAGACGTTATGTTGGTACCATGATAGGAATCGTATATGAATTTGTTACACGAACTGTCGTATACAAGTACAAAATGATTCATTTTATCAACTTTATCCTTATTGTATTCAGTATTAAAAATCATTGATTTAATGTGAAAGTGCGCATCCACTTCACCTAAGAGTACAAAATTCATTTTTTTAAATTTATTTATTTAATAAGTAATAGTAAACATACCGATGACGTACTTTAAACCTTTACTCTACATTTATTTTATAAAGTTACAACAAATACTCTCTGTACAAAGACGTATATCAACAGGTTTCCTATTGAAAATAAAATTTATTTTCAATGATATTACCCGACAATACAATATTGGCATTGTCCAAAGTTCGTGTACACACGCCTTTAGTTGTGAAGAGGCTTCGTGTAGTTCAGACCTCGGCTTGCTTGCAGGCCGCATTATTAAGACAGGATTAATATTCCGTTCCAAGAACTATCTCGAAGGATTACGGGCGAATCTTCTTAAGGTAAGAACCAAGGAGATGAAATATGGGTTTAGGATAATAATTATACGATGTAAAGGTTGATTGGCAGAGTTTAACCGTCTAATCCGGGTTTAGGTGTCGTGGTAGACTTAATCAATTTGGTTATTGGTGTTACACGTATTTTTATAGACAGTTCTATGGTATTCTTATTCGTTTATATCATTTATCTATATAAACTTTATTTTGTTATATTTATGGGGGACGGGTGATATGTCCCTCCAACACAAAGGGAGTATCCGTGAGGCGAGGTGATCATGCCTGGCGGGCCATTTGGTCGACCGAGTTTTTTTCGGTATTTTTTTGTGGTAAATATTTTAAAAATTAATCCTAGCTAGATCAATTTATCGCTCCCGGATCCCCCTGCAGACTAAACATGAAAACCGTTGCAGCCGTTTCCGAGATTCAGGTTACATATATACAAGAATTGCACATTTAAAGATATTCGAAAAGTGATACTGATAGATTGTAAGTAATAAATTCGATTAGGTTAGATATATCATCAGCGCCCGGAGAATCAGTACGCTGAAGTGGAAATGGGCCGGTCATGTCTCTAGACGTACCGATGGTCGGTGGAGCTGAAATATGCTTGAGTGGAGACCGCGATTAGGCAAACGTAGTATAGGGCGCCCTGCGGCACGATGGACTGACGATTTAAAGAGAGTGGCTGGCAGCGGATGGATGCGGACTGCCCAAGACCGGGATAGTTGGCGCTCCTTGAGGGAGACCTACGTTCAGCAGTGGATGGCAAATAGTTGGAATAAGGTTAGATATCTACATCCAATTCCTGAAGTACCCGGTTAACGGTTGCATCAATGGATTTGTGTTTCAACCTGTCATCTCACTGCTTTCTATTTCGTCAAGTATTGAGGGTATCCCCACAAGAGATAACACTTTGGGTGATGCACAAAATGTTGTTTTAGCATAAGTGTATTTATCCCGTGTAGCGCCTGTGTGCTATCAATACTCTAGCGCCCTTTAGTAAGCGAAGCGAGCTTCAGCAAGCGTGCAGATTTAATATAAATGATACTGCCAGCGCCCCTAACACCGCTGTTTGCACCCTGTGCTATTTATAGATGTCCCTGGTTTTTTGGTCTAGATTTTCTACGTGTCTATTTACCACTATTAAATACTATATTCCAAAAAAATATTACTAGATTGAAACAAACTTGACTGATGTAAGTGGAATTAAACTTGTAATAGCCAAAATTGCACTAACTTAACTTGGCTGAGCTTACTTCGTCGAAGATATAAACTTGAGTTCATATTTGTCTTCATGTTACATAACATTGCTTCTTGTATATGTATATACGTCTGCATGTATGTATAGTTCAGAAATAATTTAGAACACCAACTACATTAGTGAATGTAACTACTGACGTGCATGCTCAGTGCAACGCTTGAACGCAGCTCTGAGGAGTCCATTGTAGCGTTCTGAATTTGAGGTTGAAGCAATTATTCCCCTATTGTGTTCATAAACAAGAATCTATTTCAGGTTATCCTAATAATTTAAGAAGTGACATGAATAGTTAGACAGCGCTTTGATAGCGAATAAATGTGAATAGTAGCGTATTGTCGAAAATAAATTGGTTTATATTAGGGTTATGTCTAATACTATAAAGCACTTTGTTTTTTGTTTTGTTGACAACTCTATCATGTATTTTTTTTTTATTGAATAGGGGGCAAACGAGCAGACGCATCACGGTAAGCGATTACCGCCGCCCGTGGACACCCGCAACACCAAAAGCGTTACAAGTGCGTTGCCGACCTTTGGGGGATGGGGAGAGGGAATGGGGGAGGGGTTGGGGTATGGGACTCCGGTATCCTCACTCACTCGGTGAAACACAGCGCAAGCGCTATTTCACACCGGTTTTCTGTGAAGCATGAAACATGAAAATCGAGCACCCTAATCTTCGCAAATATCGACTCCATGATTTTCTTATAGGAGAAACCGATAACATCCCTTCACAGATTTAAAAAAATATTAGAAAATATAAAAAATGGTATAATGCAATGTTTCACTGTGGTAGGTACATCATCTCAAATGACGCGAAAAATAGACAAAAGCAATATTTGAAGCGGTTTATATATCGCGTTAAAAGTCTCAAGGCGTATTTCAAGCATACACATTGTTTTTTTTTAATTCAGATGATGATTTGCAGTATGCAAAACATTTAAAGTTCCAGACAGAATATACAGAGTGCAATAATTTATCGGAAACTGAAGATAATAACAAGTGGTCTGAACGTTACTAACGTTACCGTGCTCGGTATCAAATATTTGTCGGCTACCCGACCGAGTATCATTCAAATATGGAGATATCAATAGTATGGACATACTAATAAATACTTCTGATTTTATTATGAAGATAACATATGTCCGATCAAACAATATAAACACAAGGGCAATTGTTAGGACAAATAGTTTTATAGGCTTATCTTAGTCTTAATCTCAATCAATCAATTCTGATAAATTCTTTCCCTATGAAAAACATTCGTTTTCTTTTTTGTATCAAACTATAGAATTTTACGTTCATATTTAACAATTGCAGTTATAATTACAGTCTATTATTAGGTTATAAAGTACACATTATACAGTCAAAGACTGTACATTTTTAACCAAAGTAGCAAAAAGTATTCAATAGAGGGACTATAAAATAGAGGGACGATAAAAATTCATAAAATACTCATGTTTTCGTCATTGTTTGCAGTTTCAATAATTATGTAGTGCAATATTAAATTATATATTTACTTATGTATTTCACCAGACTGCTAATAAATGTACGTATAGGTATTAAAATAGAGCATCAAAAACCATACTAACAAAAGACCGTGTGCTAAAATGTTCATGCTCATGGAATATCCACATTATTCCAAAAGAGATGCTGCAATATTCTAAAAATGTAAAACAAGCCGTTGCTGTAAATTTTGGAGCGAAGGAAGAACGCTGCCGCCGTGTGCCGCAGAATTTCACTTATTCGCTCTTCTATAAAGACCTGTACAAACTTGCGAGTAGAACTGACCAATAATGACATTTTAAAAACCCACACTTAACTTCAAATATTTGTTAGTTTATGTCGATTCTTGGAAACCGAGTTAAACCATGTACATATTATTACTTTGAAAAATTTATGTTATGAAGCTAAATTTTAATATACCTTGATAAATCTGTAAACTGCACGGTTGGCCGAGTGGTTTCAGCGGTCGCCATGCCGCTTGCTACTGCGCCAAGTGTCGTGGTTTCAAATCCCACGCGGTATCTACAACACTTTGTGTGATCCACGAATTGTTGTCCCGAGTCTGGATGTTCTTTGTGCCCGTTTCATGTATGTCTGTAAAGTCCCCCACGACACAGGTTGTTTATTCCTAATGTGGGAGTTGTCTTTTTACAAAAAAAAAAATCATACAAACATTTGGTTCGACCCGGGCATTGAACCCGAGACTTCAAGCACAGCAGACGCATACGCTACCACTGCGCCACCGAGGCAGTTAATACAGTTTTATAGTTACAAGTCAAGGTGATCAAAGTTATATATTTATGTGTTTGTTTATACCAATACACATTTTGTAGAACATTTACTAAACCATTAATGTCTCCATTAAAAATTGCTTTCCCAGACCAGCGGTGTCTCTAGTCCGATTCAGATTCATTAAAAGTGCCGCGGCTGGCGCCGGGTCCCCTTTTTTTCACACAGGAATTCCCTCGGATACCACCTCCTGGTGGCATGTCGGAGTTGAATCGACTAAAACCGCACGCAGTTTTGGGTTCTAGAAGCCGGGGAACCAGGTGCAGTATAGAAAAGAAAACCCTGGAACAGGCACTTGCGCCCCAAACACCGCTGCGTCCTTGTGCATCGCACCTCTCGCACTTTTCAGTTTGACTGCATAAGTCAGAATTAGGTTTATGCCAGACTGCACAAAGAGGCCAATACGTTTTGTAAAAATTTAAAACCGATGTCATTTTCGTTACCAGCGCCCAAAAATCTTAAAAACAATACCCATATTGCATTTATGACTTTGTTACCCTATTTCACCCCTTAGAGGGATGATTTTTGAAAAATCCTATAGAAGGTATATACTTATTTAGAAAAAAACATAAACCTCGCGAAGTTTGAAAAAATAAACCGTATCTGTGCTATAAGACTGCACGGTTGGCCTAGTGGTTTAAGCGGTCACTACGCCGCTTGCTACTGCGCCAAGTGCCGTGGGTTCAAATCCCACGTGGGACATCACTTTGTGTGATCCTCAAAATGTTGTCCTAAGTCTGGGTGTTTTTTGTGTGCGTTACATGTATGTTTGTAAAGTCCCCTGCGACACAGGATGTATATTCCTAAAGCGGGAGGTGTCTTATAAAATAAAAAAAATAAAAAATAAGACGTTGCGTTGTACCAAATTTCAAGATTCTGAGTTCACTCGAAGTACTTTGTAGATTTTGATTCCGTTGCGATTGTCGAAATTTTGCAGCAGAAACGGGAAATTTTATGATGTAAACAAAAAAATTATATTTTTCGCAATTTTTCCTTTATCTGTGCCGAAAATTTGCAGCATAAACGACTGTATTTTTTAATTGCGTTGGCTAAAAAGTTTGATTTTATCACAGCTCCAAGGGACAGTAGACCTGACCTATTTGACATGAATTCCTTGATACCCTCACACGTTCCCGAGAGAAAGGCTCTTGAGACACAAACAGATGGACAACAAAACGAGGTTCTGTTTTTTTTCCTTTTGAGGTACGGAACCCTAAAAATCGCAATCATTTAAGACACGAATAGTTATGTAAAAAATAGTTTAGCAAGTCTTCGCAGTAAGCCTTCGTTATAATTATAATTTGAGCAACTCGTTAACAAAGAATAAACGATTCCATACAGAGAGAACGAACCGGGTGGAAAATTAAACCGTACACGAAATTTAGGCACGGACGGGTCATAATTTAGTACAGCCCGCAGATAAATTTCGCGAAATTGTGAACCATTCCTTATTGCCGCAATCACAGTAAAATGATGACACACAACTTAACCTCTCGCTACGCTATACAGTAAAAGGAAGCAGAAAAGGGGGAAAAATTATGTTAGTTTTTATAGATGTATTGATATGAAAGTGAGCGTACAGGTGCATTCTCTGTATCGTGTAGCACTTTTTTACTAGACTAGATATTGGCTAATCAGTCAATATTAAGAGATGTTTACTAGTACTTGAATTTTTTTTCGGTTAAAGGAGCAGTTGATATATAGATTTATTAGATTCCATACACGGCTATCTGCTCTTAAACCTGGCAGAGCCTGGACTACGCTAAACATATTGCAGATTAATTATTAACAACAAGAAAGACGTTGCCCTTATTCAAATTTCAAAGGACATTGAAAATGTGGCCTTTTAGAACATATGATTTACGCATGCACATTACGGATAATAACTATGACACCTGATACATTTTATATTATACTCTCTGAGCACCGCGGAGCTACCCGTGGTACAACAGTAACCCAGGGTAACGTTGCGGGGTGAAGCTAGTCTAAAAAAGTAGCCTAATTTACTCCAATTATCGTCAGCTATTTGCCAGTGAAAGAACCGTCAAAATCGATTAGCCGGAAGACAAACAGACAGACAGACAAAAATTGAAAAAAAAAAGTAGTAATGAGTATAGAAGATATAGATGTGTAGATAGTATTCCTATATTAATAATACTTTAATTGGCCACATAAAAAATATTGACATTGTTATTCTGGTTTATATTTATCATTATCTTGACATGTTATGCATGTATATTTAAAATTTTTGCCTGTCAGAACAGACTTACGAAATATGTGATTCTTTTTAATTTCTCTTAATATCTTTTGCACCGTATTTCTAAAAAATGAATATCATTTCTTTTCATTAAACATAGGCCCAGAACACATGAGCCTTTTGTTATACATACATTACTTCCATTGAGTGGGCAACGCAGCCACCATCTCGGGCTCAAAAATTAGAATTATTAACAACTATATCAGCAAACCCTTCAAATACATAAACCACATACTAATATTATAAACGTTTTATTTCAGTTTGTACAAGCAAAGAAATAATTAAGTAGATATAATTATAAAACTAAGACTCACAAAGCATAACATAAGAAACAGTATAAAGTTATATATAACATAACATAATAATTAATACACAAGCTCTTTAATCTATCACAAAATATCTCATCAACATTTTACTTTATGTACAAGAGATTGTTTGTCCAACGTAGCTTTGAGTTCACGTCTCAGATTATGTTTGCTGACGGTACCTTCGTTAGGCATCAAAGGAGAATTTCGTTAAACATGTTTGATCATTTACTCATTGACGAAATAGTATAGGACCTTAGTAAAGCTCTGCTTAAGTTGTGTGGTTTGATTCTTGTAATTTAAAAAAAAATATGAAAGGATTTACTTTTAGTATTTCATTTACATATTTTTAATAAGATTAACCTAATGTAAATAGAGTTTTTTTCTTAATTATTTACTAAGGCTTGTTGTTTATATCAAAACTAATTAATTTTCTTTTCATCATCTGTTGGCAAAATTGCCAAGACACGTAAGAAGTAGGGTCTACTAAACTTAGTGGCTATTATCCTTGAAATTTTTTTCTTGTCCTACTGCGTGTGTTGTCGTTTAAAACAAAACTTTATTATGTCTACTAGTGAGTCTAGCAGCCCGCCACGGCTTCCCACAGGTGGATTTCAGATGCACCCACCGACAACACGATTCGTGCATTTTAAATCTGTAATATCTTTGAAAATATTCAATTAAATTACATACCTACTGCAAAGGACCACATCGATCGATATTAAATGCACAATGTATTTAAGGTACTTAATTGGATAAGGATTAACGCTGTATTGCTTAAAATCGCTTCGTAAATAAGCCATGATTTCTCGTAGAAATTAAAGTTAAAAAAAATGTTATAGTAGATTATCCCTTAGAGATAGACATATATTATCCCGGACGTTTTTTAGACCTTTTTAAGGTAATCTCTCTCAATCCTAGGTACTGCACCTGACTGGACTATTTTGATGGATACGTATGATAAGCACTATAAAATCCCAGAGGATGTTGGTGTTTCGTCATCCAGACCGGACATATTCCTTTTCTCTAGACAAATTAAACACATAATATTAGTAGAGCTTACTGTTCCGTGGGAAACTAATATTCCTAAAGACCATAGAATAAAATTAAATAAATATTACGATCTAACAACTGAACTTAACAAAAATGGCTATGTGGTTAATTTATACGCGGTAGAAGTGGGAGCGAGAGGTATACCAGCTAAATCTCTCTATAACCTTTTGAAAGACCTTGGCCTGTCGAGATCTGCAGTAAGTTCTATTTTAGAACGAGTATCCAAGGCTGCACTAACAGGTTCCTACCAAATTTGGCTAGGTAGGGCGGGAAACTCGAGCAGTGAAGGTGACCGTTGATGCGTATCTTAAAGGGGGCCTCCTTAAACCTACACCTAGGTCGTAAGTCCTGGGAACTGCTTTGAGTTTCTCCCTCTGCCACACGATGGACCCGGCACCCGCACGGTGAATCCATGGAGTGCTAAGAAGTTTGTCTCTCTACAATATTGTAGCACATTATTTTGATCTATCTCGTAGGGTGCAGCCAGCGTTTGCGATGTAAGTGCAAAAAATCACATTAGAAACCTCTAACATTATCAGTGTTTCTCTTCTATATTATACCTGTTATTTAACCATTCTATCTATTAAAGAAAACCGCATCAAAGTTCGCTTCGTAGTTTTAAAGATCTAAGCATTTATAGGACAGACAGACAGCGGGAAGCGACTTTGTTTTATACTATGATGCGATATATAACATATTTAGAAATACATACATAGATGCAGTTTGTTTTAAAACTAAGATAGATATCAAATCAAATTACTTAGTTTGATATTATCAATAGTGTGCTAACCATAGTACTGCAAGCCGTGTGTGAGATGTGACAATTACTAAGGAATAAAACTGTTAAGTCCGTGACAAATAAAATTTATTCCAAAAATCGTACGCTCCTGTAGGCAATAGCAGCAGTAGAACGTCTATAGGTGACGAGCTCGTAGGCAGCGCGTCTTCCAAAGCTCCAGCCGAGTAAGGGTTAACTTAGAACTTCACACAGGGTACGACGTCTGTAGGCAATGACCTGGGTAGGCAGCACGGCGCCCAGAGGTAAACTTAAAACTTCACAGAGGGTAGGGCGTCCGTAGGCGACGAGAGGTACGTCAGTCACAGTGCTTAGTATAAAAAGTAGTGAAAATTTTACACAACATAAAAAATTGCGGTACACTAAAATAAAGTTAAAGCTATTTTAACGAAGCCATGAGCTCATTTTATTTATAACTATGGAAAAACACTGTTCAAATTTACAATACGAATTACATTTAAAAGAGCAAATATCACTAAGATAATTATGAACTGCGTTACAAGCATATAATTATAATAAAAGCACAACTTACTCGACCACGGGTTAATTACAATTAACTTAGGGTTTAATAGTTATTATTATATCCGTACCTACAACGAACTATTTTAAAACCGGGAGTACCTGTGGCAAACACAAGCAAGTGAGAACGTGCACGTTAATTTATATCGATACTAGCTGACCCACGCAACCTCGTCTGCGTCTAATATTGCCCGTAGCGTGAATATTTTCCCCCGTTTTTGAAACATTCTTCATTGGTGCTCCACTCCTATTAGTAGTAGCGTGATGATATATAGCCTGTAGCCTTCCTCGATAAATGGATTATCCAACACTGAAAGAATTTTTCAAATCGGACTAGCGGTTCCTGAGATTAGCGCGTTCAAACAAACAAAGCTTTATAATATTAGTATAGATTCAGCGTGCTGATCCTCCGTGCGATATCGATTACTCCAGTTCTCTTTCGAAGTTCTTGTGGACCAATCCAACGGTGAGTGTCCACGTCTAGGCTCCATATGTAATTACAGGCAGGACGCACCGGTTGAAAACCTTGGCTTTCAGTGATTGTGGGATCGGCGACTCGAAGATTTGACTAAGCTTTCCATATGCGCCCAGCCTGACGAGTTCTTCAATCGGTATCCTGATCGAAGTTGTGTCGACCGGGTTGGATGGTTTGGCCAAGATAGACCTATTCCTTCACAACCTCGATAATAACGCCATTAATTACTACGGGACTCTGAGATACATGCATATTATGCATTATTTTGGTCTTCTCAGTACGCTGAAGTGGAAGTAGGCCGGTCATGTCTCCAGGCGGACTGATGGTCGTTGGAGCCGACAAGTGTTAGAGTGGCGACCACGAGTAGGCAAACGCAGTGTAGGGCGCCATGCGGCACGATGGACCGTCGACTTGAGTTAAGTGGCTGGCGGCGTGTGGATGCGGACTGCCCAGAACCGGGATGGTTGGCGCTCTTTGGGGGAGGCCTTCGTTCAAGAGTGGACGGAAAATGAAAAATATCGATATTGAAGGGTACGAGTTTGGTTTCACAGCAATATAACATAACGTCAACCAATATTTCGAAGCAGTTCCATTTGAATCGCTTCCAATAGTAATTGATATTCTAACAAAATGTATTGCCGCATACTATTTCAAAGTAAAAGCCGTACAATTTCCAAACCAACTATTCGTTCGCTCAATGTAAATGTATTTTTCTCTTCAAAAACTACCTTTCAAAGTACATTTACCGTGAATCACACCTGCCAACACTAAGACAGAATATAGAATAATAGAGCATTTGAAAGCGTAGAAATAAATGTGTTTCTTTCCTTTTCGCTCCATACATGTTTTTGAAATTCTCTCTCTGTCAAAGCGTACTCTTTTCATGTTTAAATAGGTGCAGGTTCGAATTGAAAAATCTTTCTGCTATTGGCATCACGTTTGGAAGTAACTTTTTAATTTATAAAGTTCCATGTCTTTGTGCATTTGATACTTTTTTTTTATTGATTACTAGTTCCAAATGACAATCTTACTAATCTATCTATATAATAAATGAGTATGTTTGTTGTTCTTTCACGCAAAAACTTCTGAATAAATTTTGATGAAACTTTACAATAATATAGCTGTGGAACGGGTATCATGTTCCACCCAACACAAAGGGAGGATCCTCCGACCAGGCGAGGTGATCATGCCTGGCGGGCTACTGCCCAACAGTTGATGTTGGGATGTTGTATATATGATAATCGGAGAACTTTAATTGCGCGATTCAGGATTGGTAGTTTCTTCGTTTTGTAGGTTACTCCGTAGTTCAGTGTATCTTCGGTAGATGGCGCTGTATGTGGAGGTCGCCACATAGCTTATACATTAGAAAAACACATATGCTACAATTTATAAAGATACTAGCTTCGTCTCGCGGCGTAGCCTGCGGTTACTGTCCGTTGGTTCCGTTAGTATAGTTACATATATTATAGTTAGAATCTGAATATTTTTTATTTTATGCGGAAAGAGCCAGAGCAATCAGCTATCTACCAGTGAGTCTCATCAAAATCGGTCCCGCCGTTCTAGAGATTAGCCGGAATAAACAGACAGACGGACAGAAAGACAGATAGACAAAAATTTAAAAACATGCACCGTGTGGACATACATATTATTATTACAAACAGACACTACAATTTTATTTATTACTAGCTGACCCGTGCCCACTTCGTTGGGTATAATGTTAATAATCCTTTTTTAGTAAAGAGTGTTGTTTTAATTTCTAACTGCCAAGAATAAGATAGAAAGTAGTTCTGATAAGAACCTTTTATTTAAACAATGTCGAAAGTGTACTAATTACGTTTCGAAAAATTCAATTTCGGGGACGTTCGTTGCGTAAGGAGCCGACCACGCGACTGAGCCGCGCGGGTACCTACCTCTCAGATATAAAAAGCCACGCCTCCTTCTCCCGAAGCGAGCACGAACGCGAACCGAATTAAACCCGAAGCCATCGCGCGCCGTCCGCTGCTTTGGCCTTCCGTTGAAATTTCTCCAAATCACTTTGCAAAACCGACTACCACGTAAAAGCCTTTTTATTTTTCGGTTTTTTATATAACCTATGACACTCAGCAATAATGTGGCTTTCTATTGGTGAAACAATTTTTAAAATCGGTTTAGTAGATCCCGAGATTACCCCAAACAATTTAACAAATATACAAACACACAAACTTTACTTCTTTATAATATTAGTATAGATTTGTATAGATTTCAAATTCATTAGCATCCTTCATAAATTGCATAAACTCCAATCGCTGATTAATTAGCGCTTGTTGTACTTCAGCAATTGTTAAATTATTTATGTACCTTCCTACGTACGTAGCTGGAATTTGCTTACATGATGAAGTGCCTGGTGTGTCCAGGGATTGTCCAGCACTAATGAAGCTCTCAACAGTCTTTCAATTATTCGTATTCCCATGTGTTTGGAATATTCAACTCACTTTGTTGTTTGTTTAGTTTCCAGCTGTTGGCTTAGTGTTGTTTTAATACGTTATCTGTGGGGCTAAAATCTCATTAAATTTCGTTTAAATAGAAGGAGCAACATTTAAAATCACCATTCAACTTTGTATTATTTTTCAGCCTCATAAAATAAGTTTAATCCTTTGTCGGACAGAGCGTAACTTTTACAGGATTCGGATCCTGTATATTTGGAGAAATATGATTTACAGAATCTATACTCATCTTCCTAGCCTTTATTATTCCCAATATTTGGGGTCGGCTACCAGTTCAACCGGTTTTACCTGAATATCAGTTTTTACACAGAGCGACTGGCATCTGACCTCCGCAACCCTGAGGGCGAACTGAATTCGAAGGTTGAACTAGTTGTCAGTATATTTGAGGGCACTGACTTCCCAATAACGATTGCCATAGATGTTCATGACAACCGGGACCGACGGCTTAACGTGCTCTCCGAAGCACGGGCAGGAAACACCGCCATCTTCCATACTCCGGGCTGCTATTAGGAATTTCTTGTAGGAAAAACCCAACAGCAGTCCGACCCGGGAATTGAACCCGAGACCTCTTGATTTGCAGTCGCTTACGCTAACCACTAGACCAACGAGGCAGTCTTACAGAATCTATACTAATATTATAAATTCAAAAGTAACTCGGTATGCCTGTCTGTCCGTTACTCTTTCACGGGTAAACCGTTGCACCGATTTTTTTTTATTGTTTAGGGGGCAAACGAGCAGACGTATCGCCTGATGGGAAGCGCCGCCCATAGAAACCCGCAACACCGGAGGCGTTATAAGTGCGTTGCCGGCCTTTTAAGAAGGAGTACGCGCTTTTCTAGTAGGGTCATATTGGTCCGGGAACACTGCAGGCGACAGCTCATTCCACAGGTTTGCTGTGCGCGGCAGAAATCGCACGGTTGTGGACTGCCAAAAATCTAGATGATGGGGATAAATTTTCTGCCGCGTAGGACAATGGCGGAAAGAGGTGGCAGAGATCAGTTCGAACAATTCCTCGGAGCACTCCCCAAATTTCAATAAGATGAATGGCACAGAGATATTTGATTATATATTAAGGAAAGACATTGGCTACTCGTTACAGCGATAACCGAAATACATCCAGTGGAGCCGCACGAACTCAAAAAAGCGATCCTAGATAGGCATTATAAATTTACAAAGACAAAATTGTGCCTAGAAAGTGACTATTACAAAAAGTTCTCCCAATACATTTGCATTTCATTGTTTCCTGTCGTTAAAGCCTAGAATCTTAGAATCCTTTCGGTTAAAATGTCAACACTGAATGCAACATACTGTTTCCAGATACAACAATTTATTTGAGCTGTCGCCTGCGGTGTTCCCGGACCAATACGACCTACAAACCTTCAAGAAAAGAGCGTACTCCTTCCTAAAAGGCCGGCAACGCACTTGTGACGCCTGTGGAGTTGCGGGTGTCCATGGGCGGCGGTAATCGCTTACCATCAGGCGATACGTCTGCTCGTTTGCCCCCTATATAATAATAATAAAAAAAAAGGTTTATACCTTTTTATTTAAACGTATGTTAATTGTTGATATACCTACCTGCTCTTAAAATTTCAATAAAAATAAATATTTGTGTGTGAATATGAAAGTGTGTGTGCGTGTGTGTGTTTTGATTTTGTAATGTTTTGCACAATTAATTGTTTTCACTTTTCCTTTGCTTGTAATAATTTTTAGTACATATTGTGAGAGTAGGTAAGCACAAGACATATACAATGTAATTGATTTTTTTTTAAATAAAACTAGCATCTAAGGTATATACCAAATCTGTCATTCTGAGAAAAGGTATATGTCCATTATTGAGCTGGAAAAATAAATTAAATGGTAAATGAAATACATGGTCGCCTATTTAAAATTTAATATTTCCCCAAAAACTAAAAAGCTTTCAAATTAAACTGCTGGAAATAACACATGGATGAACATAATTTACAAACTACGTGGATAATGGCGAATGTTACAAAGCTTTATTAAATAAAATAGCCTGGTCTCAAAAATAAAAGTTGGGACTGGCTTCGCGATGTTCCCTAGCAACGTAATAAAAATGAATGTTTAATTCTTGCTCGAATGCAGTGTAAAACAACTGACATATGTAAATAAAGTTTGTCTGTCCGACAGTATGTCCGAAACGAATAGTTAAATATTTAAAATGAGGTTAAAAATTCGTAGAGACTGTATAATGCTGCTCAAATCAGGGTCAGAAAACCATAAGAGCTTCTGGATCTTGCAATTTTTTTTGGTTAACAAGCATCCGTTGTTCGTCTTCTACACATAGAGATAAATATAAAATTGCTCTAATGTATTTATTAATGACTAAATCTCCTATAGATACAATCTCTTTTTCATTATTTTACGAGTAGCTCTGAAGAATTCTTCATGCAGTGGTACACTGTTTAAAGAAACTCTTAAAGCAATTTCTTGAAGTTTATTATAGCCGTTACACGTTATTAAACTTTGCTATTATTTTGGAATAAATTCAGAAGCGTACTTGTGGAATATACCCTAGCTAAACAAATGGTAGCATATGTAACAAATATATATTTTTTTGCTGTTGACAGGACAGCAGTGCAAAACGCATTGCGGCTCTCACGTCCGGCCAGATATATATTTTTTAGTGCACTGCAATAAATATAATGGCAAAACACAAACAAATTGGACAGTGGAAACGAGCTCCGTGCCTGTAGAAACTATCTTTTTATTGCATGCCTGACCGTTTATGTCTCTAAAAATTGATAGCTGTAAAAATAATTGTGTAATAAGTGAAACTAACAGTAGGAAGTACAAAAATTGGTATATTCCTAAAACACTACTAATATTAATATATAGTCTATTCGTTTAGATAGTATCGATGCACCAGCACGCAATTGTGGTTGTTGTTGTGAAATACGAATATATTAATTCATACAACGGCATAATCTGACAAATGTGTGGGTGTACGATGCAGGCGGGCCCTTTGAATCTGTGGCGGCTTGCCGCAAGTGCGACGGCGGCGCAATCAGGGTGACCGTATCTAATCGAATGGACTATACATATTACATAACATCAACAGCCTTTAATAATCCACTGCTGGACATAGGCATCTCCTTCTGAGGGAAGTTTTGACTCACGTAACAGCACCACGCTGGACTGACGGATTAACAGTTTTTTAATGTTTTCTCTGTTTGTACTTTTGCAGTGATGTTGTGCTACGTAATTTGCTCCCCTAAGGGAGCACAGTGCCTAAGATAGATACGTAAGTATCTTTTACGACACCCATGGGATGAATAGGAGTTGTGATACTCCTATTCCTTATTTGATAATCTTGACTAGAATTCTTAAAAAAGAAAAAATTATAATAATAGTGTTGTTTTAAATTTTTAATACTAATAAAAATAATTGTATCAATGTTGATATATAATTAAATATTGGTAATTCTATGCTTGTTTTTATTTAGGGATAACTTCCGTATTAGGAATATATATCCTGTGGCACAAAGAACACCCGGACTCAGAACAACAATTTGTGGATCACACGAAACTTTGACCCATTTGAGATTAGAACCCACGAGAATGTTCAAGCGCCTGCCAACGTGTTGGTGGCAGCGTTCGATAGTTATAATTGTTGCTGTGTCATCAATCACCCTCACCTATGTATTTTTAAGTAATTGCATATTTTTTCAATATACGTTAGATCCCGTCAGTAGAAACGTCCAATTGTTTTATTCTCCCAAGTATCCTAAATCTTCCCCGGAACAAGACTTAGTGCTGTAGAAAGCGGTGTTGAAACGTTTTAAACCTTTTTTTATAAAGCTTGGATTCATCCACGGGCTGTCACCCCATCGGGGTTTGCGGCGGGGCGGTGTGTCGGAATCGAACCGACTAAAACCACACGGTGTGCCACTTTACGCCCGAGAAGGGAGGGGTTCGGGAACTGCTGTAATTAACATAACCGGATCCACCGTTTAAACCACTAGGCCAAACGCATTGTCAATGTGTTACAGACTACTTATCAATTATATATATTATATACTTATTACTACAAAAATAATATGCACAAATGCAAAACCGGGTTGAAAAACTAGCATTAAATAAATTAACAGTACAATTTCGCAGGTGGCGCTGATATGAGACGATGCAATTTGAGCAACTTAATAAAACGTGGCCAGGTGTGGAGTGACGCCAGCACGCCGTGCTGACTTTTACTAATAGATTTTGCATTACACATATTATTATATGGCAAGCTTTTCAGTTTAATTTTCATAAACTAGTGCGACATAGCTGGTGTAACACCTGGAAGAGATTTCAATAAGAAGCAAGCGGAGGTTTATAATATGTTTTAAATTAAATAAGTTCCGTACTGTGGGGGAATGGATGTCATGTCTCACAAAGGGAGAATCCTCCGCCCAGGCGAGGTGATCATGCCTGGCCGGCTACTGCCCAACAGTTGATGTTGAGATGTTGTGTATATGATAATCGGCGCGAGAACCGTTTATTGTGCGATTCAGGATTTGTAGTAACTCCGTGTAGTGCGTTACTTCGTAGTTCAGTGTATCTTAGGTAGATGGCGCTGTATTAGGTTATTGTTGTGTTATATGTGGAAGTCGCCACAGTACTACAAAATAAAACCCTGAGCTGCTTAGTATATTTCGTACCATTTCAGTTACACTCATTTAAGGTCTGTATATTTGGGGAATTAATACTGTTTTAGGACTTCACTTCAGACCTAGGTATTAAAGAAAATCTGAAATGTGATCGTGTTACACGTATTCCAAATAATATAAATCTATAATGTAGGAACTAACTTTGAGTCAACGTATTAATCCCACCTTCTTAAGCGATCGTCTTCACTAATTACATTTGTTTTTGAGATACTCATTACCTAAGCAGCGTATAGTAAATGTAAATTAGGTAACAAAGACTGCACTGCCTAGTGGTCGCCATGCCACTTTCTATTCCAAGTGTTATGGGTTCAAATCCCACAACGGACAACATTTTGCGTGATTCATTGATTTTCTAAGTCTGAGTGTTCTTTGTGTCCGTTTCATGTATGTTTGTAAAGTCTTTCGGGACACAGGATGAATATTCCTAAATAAGGAGTTGTTTTAAAAAAATCCCTTACATAATTAAAACATTTTTCATTAATACTACGCTCCTATTTTTCGTAGTGTAATGGCATACATTCATCTTTTCTTTTTTTTATTGAATAGTGGACAAACGAGTAGACGTATCACCTGATGGTAAACGATTACCGCCGCCCATGGACACCCGCAACACCAAAGGCGTCACAAGTGCGTTGCCGACCTTTGGGGGATGGGAAAGGGGGTGGGGGGAGGTGTTGGGGTATGGGCCTCCGGTATCCTCGCTCACTCGGTGAAACACAGCGCAAACGCTATTTCACACCGGTTTTCTATGAGGCCGTGGTATCACTCCGGTCGAGCCGGCCCATTTATGCCGTAGCATAGCTCTCCTACGGTTCATCTTTAGTAGTATTTTAAATTTTGTCCAAACCACTGAATGTAATTCGATGATATTTCGCAAATTGGCTAAGAAAGGACAGGCTATTTTTATAGCGACTAGCGACGTCGACTGGAATAAAAGTAATACTAAACAAAGACCAAACATCAACAAATTAATTGTAATTTTCTCGCTAGAAAAATGGTACTTTCTTTTTATACACCTAATAAACGGTATTAATAAATCGTAATAAAGCTAATTCCCTACGACAGTCATAACTTCAACATATAAATTTTATTAAAGGATTTTATCGCTACAGTCTTGCTTATTCCGTGCAAATTTAAACTCTACGTTATGGTGTTAAGTCAGAGATTATATTGAAGGGAATATTTGATGATTATATAAAAATACGTTTTTAAATGATGAATTAATATGTTCAATTCGTGTTTTAACCATTTAACGAGAATGTGTGAATAATTGAGAATAGGTATGTGTTGATATAAGCTGTCGGATTGACAAACGATAGGTACTTTCAAACCTTGGGTTTCACTCAGGATTAGAATTTAGATAGGTACAGTATTGATCCAGACTTCAGAGCAGGGCGCCTGAACCGGGAACCGAAGCCGTAGAGCCGAAGGGCTATTCCACCCCGTCAACAAAAAAAAAGTAATTTTCGAACCACGCCAACGGGTCGTGTAGAGTATAGGATCTATAGCCAGTTCAAACAACATCAATTCAAGTGATCCCATATTCGGGAATATCCTATCAATATGATCCATGCAAAGACGCTTCGTCATATTCTAATAACCTGTCCGTAACTGAATAGACAGACTGTGTACACATACTAAACATATATAAATACTCCATTAACGTGGCAAAATATATCAATACAGTTTTTAGTTACATATTATCTCCGCGCGTTGATATTGGGATTGACAGCTAAGAGCGGTGACGTAAGTATTGCTTTAGTACATGTGAAATTTACAAGAATTATCAACTGAAATTAATCAATCAAACTATCAAATTAAATTTTTTAAAAATAAACTTTTAGATTATGTTACTAGCGTTACTATTTGGCGATGGATGACGTCACGCGGCTCTTATTATGACAAGGTTCAATCCCAATGTCAACGCGCGGGGGTTATAGTAATTGAATCGACTGCACGGTTGGCCAAGTGGTTTAAGCGGTCACTACGCCGCTTGCCACTGCGCCAAGTGTCGTGGGTTCAAATCCCACGTGGGACATAGATCTTGCTGTAGCTGGGTGTTCTTTGTGTTCGTTTCATGTATGTTTGTAAAGTTCCCCGCGACACAGGCTGTATATTCGTAATGCCAAAATGTAAAATAAAAAAAAATAAAAAAAACAGAATTAAAACCAAATAAATATATTTGCTGTTGGTTTTAGTTCTTGTGAAGTACTACGTACTTTTCTAAATTAGTAATTTATTTATTTATTTACACTTCCTGCATTACATTTTGCATGAGGCGGACTTAATATCATATGACATTTTCTACCAGTCAACCTTTAGATGGTGTATCTTTGTAGAACAAATGTTATTAATTTTAAAGGTTGTCTGGAAGAGATCGCCGTGAGCGATAAGACCGCCTATTGCAATACCTGCTGTCGATGTCCGTATATGTATCTCTGTACAAATATTCACTCTAGTGGTGTGCAATAAAGTTTATAAATAAATAATTTATTTCAATGCGTTTCTTCCAATTTTTTATTTTGTTTTTTTTTCTCTCGCATTAATCAGTAGCACCGACTATAGTATTAGTGGTTAGTAGTTAACTTCTAAGTACACTATAAATTAGTGCATTTAATTTTCGTTTAGATCTTTAGTTTCATACGAATTAAAAAAAATCATTTATTAAATAGAATCTTAAAAAGTTGTGTTAACTCCATTTTCATTTCTATATTGCACAGACCTTCCAATTTCTTAGTCAAAACTACGCAATGATTCTAATAGGTACACCTCATGCATCCTAATCTGTTCAAGCATTTAGAAGTGATGTCAGTGACCTCCAAAGATAAGACAGTTTATAAAGCTATGAATGGCAAGCTACGAGTACAATGGTATTTGACCAATATTATTTACTTTTATAATATACTAGCACTCACTTCACTTAACGTTCATTTAGCCAAACATGACTAATACTCGTATTCCAATTGCTGTAAATGTTTCCACCAATAAGCAGCCATTGGTACTCATTGGTTAGTCACTTAATATCGAAGTATACTTTCGAAATCTATATTAATATAATAAAGCTGAAGAGTTTGTTTGTTTGTTTGAACGCGCTAATCTCAGGAACCGTTGATCCGATTTGAAAAATTATTTCAGTGTTGGATAGGCCATTTATCGAGGAAGGCTATAGGCATATAGCCTATAGCCTTCCTCGATAAATGGACTATCGAAAGAGAACTGGAGTAATCGATATCGCACGGAGGATCAGCACGCTGAATCTATACTAATATTATAAAGCTTTGTTTGTTTGAACGCGCTAATCTCAGGAACCGTTGATCCGATTTGAAAAATTATTTCAGTGTTGGATAGTCCATTTATCGAGGAAGGCTATAGGCTATATATCATTACGCTACTACTAATAGGAGCGGAGCACCAATGAAGAATGTTTCAAAAACTGGGGAAATTTTCACGCTACGGGCAATATAAGACGCAAACGAAGTTGCGTGGGTCAGCTAGTATATTATATTTTTAATATTATATGAGTGGTTAAATGGAAAATCCGATATCACCTACGTATATTTACACAGACCAAATAATACGCCGACATAAAAGAATAAGTGATTGTCGATACAACAGTTTGAACTGAATAATAACATTTAAACATGTATTTGATCGTGCAAAACAATAAAAGTAATCAATTAACTTTCACAAAATTTTCATAAACTTTAGTATTTAATTTTTTTTTAGTTGAGCTACCAAAATGACTCTGCCCTGCCTAATGGAAAGCACCAGCAGAATCCAAGAGTGGTGGTCACCATCCTCAAACAAAGACAGTGCAGCATGGTGACCAGCACTATGGCGGCCTAGTGAGATGCTTTTTCACGTCCCGCTTAAAGGACCCGTGATCATAGTGGGACGGAAACACGTGCGCTTGTAGTGAGTTCCAGGTTTTAACCGCTCAGCACAGGAAGGAAGAGCCGAATCGATGAGTGTTGAGTTTTATTGATTTACTGATAAAGTAGATACAGAATATAAGAGTTTGTTTTTTGTCGATTTATGTCGATCGATTATGTATTTTTTATCAAACTTAGAATTGAAGACTATAAATAGTTGACATAGGCAGAAATAGCTGATCCGAGTGATCCGTCTGGTTGCCATTTTATCAAAAGAAGAAGAATAAAAGAGTAAAGATAAGTGTCACGAAAGGTATGATGATGATGTAATCATAGCCATAGTTAACAACACAGGAGATATTATAGTGCACACGAGTGTGCGCAAACACAGGTGCACTCTCTGTTCCCTCACTCTTAGAATCTAATAGGCCGGCTTTTCAACACGATCGTAAAGAGATTAGCTACACGACTGACGACTTTACGTGCTCTCTTCTTATTAAGAATTTCTTGTAAGAAACCCCAATAATATTTTTTTAGAGGTAGAGGCAGTCTCAATCAGATTTAACCTTTTTATTTACCCATGAAAAATTTACCGTGGGAGAGCTATGCTTCGGCATGAATGGGCCTGCTCGACCGGAGTGATACCACGGCCTCACAGAAAACCGGTGTGAAATAGCGCTTGCGCTGTGTTTCAACGAGTGAGTGAGGATACCGGAGGCCCATCCGGGCATGGGAGGGCCACCCCTCCCTCATTCCCCCTCCTCAACGCCCAAAGGTCGGCAACGCACTTGTGACGCCTCTGGTGTTGCGGGTGTCCATGGGCGGCGGTAATCGCTTACCATCAGGCGATACGCCTGCCCGTTTGCCACCTATTACATAAAAAAAAAAAACCTACTCGAGAATGAATCTTTAGATAATTACACGAAATAGTGGCGTCTCTGCAAATGTCTACAAGCTAACTATCCAAATTAGTTGTCGTCTTCAAAGTTTAGTGCCAATTAGGTATTTTCAAGAGTCAGGAAGTGGTTCGGAAGTCCTTCGGGACTTCGGCAGTCGAGTTAGTAGACACTGGAACTAACTAGACGTTTTGGAACTTCACAATTATGCCATTTGAAACCATCTGCACGGAGATGAAACAAATTTACTGGTAGATTCAATTGAGTATTTTTGCTTTTAGTTGAGTGTTTATTTTGGCTAAATAAAAAAATTAAATTAGATTTTTTTAAGTTGAAATTTGTATATTATAAAATTGTGATTATTTACATAAAAATGTTCTATCAATATACTTTGAATTTTATGACTTTGCATAACAATTTTGTTTACACAACTAATTAAAAAATTCCAATATACATAATTACAGGGATTACATTTTAAATTCAAATCGAAATTTAAATAGATATGTCAATCCTTTTTCAATTGTTTCTTGACCTTAATAATAAATAATCTTAAATCTGTTTTTTTTATTGAATAGGGGGTAAGCAGACGTATTGCCTGAGCAACACTAGAAGCGTCACAAGTGTGTTGCCGGCCTTTTAAGAAGGAGTACACTCTTTTCTTGAAGGTTTGAAGGTCGTATTGGTCCGGGAATACCGCAGGCAGGTATAAAAAATGAATAAAAAAGAACATTTATTAATGTATTCTCTACCTTTACTCTTCAAGCTTGCTTTTAAGTAGTAAGTACATTACTACTTCAAAAAACAGTTTTCTTAATCTTACACTAATTCAACGGAAAACATTTCATTGCATCATCAAAATAAACAATAGAAAATCCAAACTAGTTACAAATGAAATTGAATCCCTTTTAAAATTAAACCCATTTTGTTTCTACAAAGAGAAATATTTTTTATTTAAAATTATTAAAATGAATCCGTCCCCAGTTTGCTGAAACATAAAATTCTTGAATAAAAAAGCATTGTAACAACTGTCAAACTGTGGCCATGAAAACAGCGGATTGATTAAATTTACATTAGTAGAATAAGTTCTAGCTAATCATCGCTGTGTATTATGTATGTGTGTACATTTTTGTTTGAGTCTGCTTACCATTTTGATAATTCATGGCCTATATAGTTAATCTTAATAACCACTTATCCGATTCTCTTTTCACAATTACTAAGGCCTAAATTATTTTGTATTATTGGCTAATATTTGATTGTGACTATGTTTCTTTGCGTTGAGAATACGTCATTAAAATTTATTTGTTTGTTTTCTATTCTATAATGTAGAAAGTCAGGTAGTCTCGTGTCGTGGTCGGAGTCGGGCCGGAGGCCCAAACCCCAACCGCTCCTCCATTCCCTCTCCCCATTCCCTCTTCCCATCCCCCAAAGATCGGCAACGCACTTGTGACGCTTTTGGTGTTGCGGGTGTCCATGGGCGGCGGTAATCGCTTACCATCAGGTGATGCGTCTGCTCGTTTGCCCACTATTCAATAAAATAAAAAAAAAAGTCTAGGTGGACAGCGCATATGAAATATAAAAGCAAGCTCATTCGTGAAATTCTGTAAAAAGGATCTTCGACGTTTTTCATCTTTCGAAACTGTATATTTAAGTTTTACAACTACAACTGTTTATACACAGACAGACAGTATATTTAAGGAAAAATGGGAATGTCCTCGAGCTGATTAACATTTAAATATAGAAAGATGTTACACATTACTCATTATTTCGACTTCTGCAAAAATATTTTTAAGTATATTCAAAATTAATTAAACCATGTCATGATAAAACGCTGTTTTTGTGGTCCAACCCCCAAAGCAGCAGTTAATAAATAATTTATAGACGGTGTCGGAGGCTTATCTGAGTTGGTGCGATTTCTCACTGCTCAGACGAGAGAAATTATTTTTTCAGGCATGGGCATTAAAAGTGACGTCACAGCGATCATTGAGGCGAAGAAGTATTTTATAACGCTTTTAGTAATCAGTAGCTCTTCGAATAATAAACGTTAAGAAAATTAAGTGTTTGTTTGTTTGTTTAAACGCGCTAACCTCAGGAACCGTTGGTCCGATTTAAAAAAATATTTCAGTGTTGGATAGTCCATTTATCGAGGAAGGCTATACTCGTATATCATCACGCTAATAGGAGCGGAGCAACAATGATGAATGTACCAAAAACGGGGGAAAATTTACACGCTACGGACAATAGAAGACGCAAACGAGGTTGCGTGGATCAGCTAGTGTATTATAAAAGCGAAAGTTTTTGAATATAAACATTTTAATGTTTGTTAGTTTGAAGCCCAAACGACGGGACTAATTTTTATAAAACTTAGCATGGAGGTCTTTTTTTTTTTATTGAACAGTGGGCAAACGAGCAGACGTATCACCTGATGGTAAGCGATTACCGCCGCCCATGGACACCCGCAACACCAAGGCGTCACAAGTGCGTTGCCGATCTTTGAGGGATGGGAAAAGGGATGGGGGAGGGGTTGGGGTATGGGCCTCCGGTATCCTCACTCACTCGGTGAAACACAGCGCAAACGCTATTTCACACCGGTTTTCTGTGAGGCCGTGGTATCACTCCGGTCGAGCCGACCCATTCATGCCGAAGCATAGCTCTCCCACGGATTATATATAGGTAGCTGAAATCCTAGATTTACACAGGATACTTTTATAAATATGGGTTTTAAAAGTTTCTAGTTTAGTAATCCGTTTCTAGTTTACTATTTTACATCAGAGATTCATATTTTACCAGCTGACCCTCGTTTACGTCTACTATTTCCCGTAGCGTAATAATTTCCCCCCCGTTCTTTAAACATTATTTGTTGGGGCTCCGCTTCTATTGATCTTAACGTGATGATATATATAGCCTATTACCTTCTTCGATTAATGGACTATCCAACACCGAAATAATTTTTCAAATCGGACTAGCGGTTCCTGAGATTAGCGCTTTCAAACAAACAAACTCTTCAGCTTTTGTTTTAATTTACTCTATGTTATTTCAATTTAAATTAACTTAAGTATTATAAGTTATAAAAATGTATCCTGTACACTAATTCCACTGTATCATATTTTTCTTCTTTGTGGCAGCCCAAGATACAAGCGTAGCTTAGTTTGGGTGCCAACAGCAATTACTGTTACACTTTGTACAAGCATTTAAATAAAATTTGATTTGACGACAGGACGACTGAGTATCAATTATGCTATGTAACATTTATTTTCTAAGTTACGTATAAGAAGCTTAAGAAAACATGTAAATATAAATATACCTCTCCATTGTTAAGTACAAGTCAACTGTCAGTAAAATCAACCACGCGAACTGTTCCTTTAGTTTCTTTGTCTCTACGTTCTCGTTTGCAAACGAAAAGTACACCCCACTGAAGACAGGATTATCTACTGGCTTACCTGAGACTGGAATCGAGCAAAGGTCGGGCCTCATTGATAGAGATCAGTGTTTGTTAAATATAAATTGAAAATTATAAAGAATACACATAAAAAGTATATGGTTAGGAGTGTGGTTAAAAGATATATTAAATTTTAAGCTGTTCGACCCTTTCAGACTTGACCACCGTGGCTGTTGTTTTTGCAATGGAAGTTGTTCTTGAGCCCTAAGTCTGAACTTAAACAAATATATACTCACCCACCTGGTGGAAACAGCTGAAAATCAATCACGTTAGACTTACAAAATACAATAAGCACTTAACTACTGCGCAGAATCTATTTCCGTGCTCTTTCTTCTGCCCTCCTACATGGTGTCAGCGAGTCTTCACTTTGTCTTTTATCACACTACGATAGGAAGGCCAATGTTCAAAGAATTCAATCAATTTAATAGTTGTTATGAAAAGACGGTGGTTCGCTAGGGGAAATCAACTAGCCACGTGCGATACTATTTTAGTTCGTGTCGTAACTCTACTTGGCCTATAATGCAACAATTAAACGGATCTATTTATGATGAGAAGACGTCTCCACGCTCCAAATTTTAAAATAAACCCGGCGAGAATACTCAAGCGCTCAAACTACTCCACGTAAAAACGAATAGCGCCATCTATGCATATGTCACACGGAACTCATTTCACTTCGTCCTGACAAGTACAATTGAGTACGCCGCTAGATGACGCTAGATGACGATACGGAACATGAACAATTTTTAAAAACAATGAAAGATATAAATAATTGCAATTACGACATACTTATATTTTTAAGGAGTTAAAAATAGAAAATAAAAATTTTTGAACTACTTAGTTTCTTATTTAAAGAAGCTCTGACTTTAGAGAACTGTACAGGGTTTTTCTTATTTAGAAGAGTTAGATCACAATGGAGAGCTAGCACTAGACATTGTTAAAAAATGGTTCCTAAAACAGATTAGGTTTTCTGAAAATTTCTAATATTTACTAATAACAAATAGAAATAATTGGATTAAGTAGGTATTTCTTTTTATTGGTGATTATCGTGGAATAATAAAAAACAAAAGCTAAATAAATAATGTTAAAAAATATATTCTTGTGTATCCGCTGATATTTTAACCGAGCCCCTTTTCCCTGAATTCATAAGACTTCATTAATACTTTGTCAAGTTTACTATTTCTACATAAATCCAAGAATCTCTAGTTTATTTTAAATCATTTTTAACGCTTTATACACATTTCGTAGATGTCCATGATCCAGTTTTTCTGTCAGAGTTACGGAAAATTCTAGAACTATACTCACTACTACTTAAATAGTGGAAAAACTATAAATGAGTTAAATTCTAGAATGTATATTATCAAGTTGCACGAAGTGTCGACAATCGAAAGTTTTAATCATAGTTACTGATAACCTCTTTGATACCAACAGTTCAACTGTTAAACAAAGTACTCACGACCCATCTTAAACTAAACTCCTACCCATCAGAGTAGAACTACTTTAGTTTATAGTTACCTACAGTGGGAGAGCTATGCTTCGGCATGAATGGGTCGGCTCGACCGGAGTGATACCACGGCCTCACAGAAAACCGGTGTGAAATAGCGTTTGCGCTGTGTTTCACCGAGTGAGTGAGGATACCGGAGGCCCATACCCTAACCCCTCCCCCCATCCTCTTTCCCATCCCCCAAAGTTCGGCAACGCACTTGTGACGCCTTTGGTGTTGCGAGTGTCCATGGGCGGCGGTAATCGCTTATCATCAGGTGATACATCTGCTCGTTTGCCCACAATTCAATAAAAAAAAATTAAAGGATATATTATGCAGAAAAAGAAAGTCAGGTAAAAAAGTTGATCCTTTGATTAGGTAATCCAAAAGGTCGTAGGTTGCCTAAATTCAGTCGTTTAGGCAACCTACTCGTAGTATAGCACAGAATCGTGTTTAATACTGAGCTAATTACCATACATTGTAAATATTTACTAAAGTTTCTTTGCGATTCACTCTGTGAGGTAAAAAGGTAAATGGTAAAGAGAAGGAAAATTTGTTACAAACCCTTTACCAAAACTCTTTAAATCGTGGGAGAGCCACGCTTCGGTATGAACGGGTTGGCTCGACCGGAGTGTTACCACGGCCTCACAGAAAACCGGTGAGGATGAGAATATCGGAGGCCCATACCCTAACCCCTTCCCCTAACCCCTTCCCCATTCCCTCTCCCTATCCCCCAAACGTCGGCAATGCACATGTGAAGCCTTAAAGGCGAAGCGGTAATCGCTTACCATCAGGTGATACGTCTGCTCGTTTGCCCATTATTAAATAAAAAAAACTGACTCTGACTTTGATGGCCGAATCACTGTTCCTTACTAAAAATCTGCCAAAAATAATAGACTATGGTAAATTAATAATGATATAATTCATGCCCTAGCATACACTTAGCGATAAGATTAATATTTATCATCAAAGCCCTTTACTTAATGCAAAAACACAGAATAAATTATTTAGGTGCGATCTTCTATAGCATCAAGCTTCGACCGGAATTTGGAATCTGAATATTTATATCTCAAGCAAATAGACTGAGCCCACGAAACTTAATACTTAGAAGGTTGGGTCACACAGTAGGCGCGCGGGCGGATCGTGAAGACGACTTCGACTGAGTGGAAACATTTTATAGCGGTACGGCGTCAAGTGTCGTATCATATATAAACACCTCATATGCAAAACTTTAATCTTAATAATAACTAGCTGACCCTCGCAACATCGTTTGCGTTTTATATTGCCCGTGGCGTGAAAATTTTCCCCCGTTTTTGAAACATTCTTCTTTGGTGCTCCGCTCCTATTAGTAGTAGCGTGATGATATAAAGCCTTCCTCGATAAACGGACTATCCAACACCGAAGGAATTTTTTAAATCGGACCAGTGGTTCCTGAGATTAGCCGGAACAAACAGACAGACAGACAAAAATTTTAAAAATATATATTTTGATGTGTGTACCGTATATACGAGTACATTCATATGCATGTACTAGAAAGCGGTTATTTTAATATTACAAACAGACACTCCAATTTTATTTATTTGTATAGACGATGTTTTTATTTTCTCCCACAAAATATATGTTACAATGATATTGTGGCGACTTCCACATACAGCGCAACAGCGACACACTATAGCGCCATCTACCGCAGACACACTGAACTACGCAGCAACGCACAACACGAATAAACTACCAATCCTGAATCGCGCAGTAGAAGTTCACGCGCCGATTAGCATATGTACAACATCCCAACATCAACTGTGGGGCAGTGGCCCGCCAGGCATGATCACCTCGCCTGGTCGGAGGATCCTCCCTTTGTGTTGGAGGGACATGATACCCGTTCTTCCACAATATACTTATAGATTATAATGTACATTTTTGCGGGAGTGAGGAAGTCAAACTAGGATAAACCCTGTGCCATGGATTCCTGGCTCCCCCTCACGGAGTCAGTATTGAATCTAGGTATTGTGTTTATAGATGGATTAGAGCATAAAAACATGCAGAGCACCACTCTAGCAGGTTGGATAGAGCATGTGAGAATCGATATTTGAGCAAACACAGTATTTTACACATACTGTGCATTTAAAAATTGTGACCGAATAACAGCTCAATTAGTTCCTTGTTAATAACGTATTTAATTCATTATATTTTACATACTTCTTAAAAATTATAATTCTTATCGTATCTAATCTTCTTTGCGTATTTTAACTATTTAAAAATTTCATTTGTGTTACTTCTACTGTCTAAAAATGTACACAAAATATTGGTAACATTGTTTTAACGCAAAGATTTTGCGATAAACACGGACACACGGAGTAATAAAGATAATGATCACGTGACTAAAGCGAACATAAACCAAACATAGTATTTTAGAGTCCATCGTTGGTTTCATTCTAGTCTGTTGCTTTACTGCAAATGATCAGACATCGTTGAACTAAAGCTATTGTCGCATGGCCACTAATACAGCGATTATATTATGATCGAGTTTTAAAGATCACCTTTCTAATTTTAAAATCAATTGAAATCGGTTGAAGAGGTTTTTTTGATAATTTTTGAGTGACTATTATAGAGCGTGAAATATAATATAATAATTATATTGATGAATGAGGTATGATTTGGTTCCGTTTTCTTGGGCTGTCACCACACTTAGCTTCTTGATTAGGTCCTCTAAGGTATATAAAGCCAGCAGTGAACTATCAGGACTGAGATTATTAAAAGATAATCCTCGAGGCATATATGACTGACAATTCGAAACGTATTGACTTGAATATTTGATATCAAAGTTAAACTTTTTAACTAGTAATAAAGAAAAACTGCAATTTCTCGGGGAATAAAAACACGGACAAGAGATTACTTGAATTTGTCATTAATAATATTGGTTTCAGAAAGTTGTTTTTAAATATATCACTTGTTTTTAGATGCATCTTATGTGTATATAGTAAGGTGTCTAAAAACAAAACTTAGCAAAGTAACAATATCTACAGCTCTTAATATGTTTAATGACCTATGCTAAAGCAATGGCATTAATTTCTGACCGCCACTGTTTTCGTGGCCATCCAGTTTACCTCAGACTGTTTTCCAGTCACTCAAAGCCATTTCGTCATGACACAACTTTGTTCCATTTTCAAATTTTATGTCGGACGTAAAGTGTAGTTTCTGCTATGTAATATGCAGTATGGATACAAAATGATTTTTGATGAAAATTTACTCTAAAAATTGTATTGACATAACCTGGGATGAAGGCAGCAATAAATATTTAAGTACTTTTATGAGGGTATATAATATTGTTACGAGCTGGGTATCAAATAAATTAAAGTAGTCGAATAATTACCAAAAATAACACAATATTTATTAACAACAATTTTTCCAATTATAAATCACTAAATCACTCGTTAGTCGCACTAGAAGATCTCTTCGATGCTTATTCGCTGTATCGTAAACCAATACTGCCCGTACGACTAACACGTTCCGCTTTTATATGGCTGTCGAGATGATTAGAATGTTCGATAATATTCGATCGATGGTTCTCGACTACATAGATTATTCTAGAGCTACTTGTAGCGCCATCTAGCGTCGAGTAATCGTCATAATGCCCACAGTTGCGCGCTTCCCGGCACTAGACGGCGCTGTCCTCAATCCAATCTAGATTATTCTCGTACAAATGAGATCCATCAGGTTATGGCGGAACTATATTATAATAATGTAAATAAAAATGAACCACAAAAATGTATGTACACGCATAACTTTAGATCGATTGCGCCAAAATGGATAATTATTTTTTATTCGTTTGTTATTGTCAACATAAGGCTCAGATCAAATAAAAAAAAGGTAGATAACGCACGTAGAATAAGAAAGTGAACCCAATTTTTAAATATGTGTGTGTGACTTAAGTGTTGCCACTTTTTAAAAAGTCTCCCGGGTATTAAAAAAAAAGGTATTATGCGAAAATGAATTTGTTTGTTTTTTAAAAAATTGCAATTAAATTATACATATTTATGTAAATAAAGAAGAAGTATGTGTAATCGGAAAAATACTGGAAGGTTTTTGAAGATTGTTTTGTTATGTTTTATGATTTTGTATGTTTGTCTGTTCGTTTAGAAGTAACGAAAACGTAATATTTATAAAAACCAGTGTCGACATAGATATAACTAAACTCACGATATAAACTTTTTACGCATTACGCAAAATAAAAATAACAACCACATTATGACATAAAAAAGTTAGATCATCTTTTTATCTAAAATTTTAACTGCCTCGGTGGCGTAGTGGTAGCGTATGCGACTGCTAAGCAAGAGGTCTCAGGTTCGAGTCCCGGGTCGGACCAAATGTTTGTATGATCTGCAAATATTTGTTTCGGAGTTTGGGTGTTTTCTATGTATAATATGTATGTATTTACAAAAAAAAGTATACATATAAGTATTTATATCAGTTGTCTAGTACCCATAACACAAGCTCTGCTTAGCTTGGGACTAGATGGCGTTGTGAGTTAGATGTCCGGAATATTTATCTATTTATTTATCTATTATCTATCTTAGAAAAAAAAAAGAAAAAAAAGAAAAAAAAAATTCTTTTTTTTTTTTTTTAAAAAGAAAAAAAAAAAAAAAGAACACTTTTCTACCGCTCAGTGTATTATACTTGTTTACATATATACTTCTTATACTGTCGCTTATGGTATATCTAGGTAACCTGATAATCCAATCTTATAACATATGGATGTCTTTAATTGGGATAATAAATTAGCACAGAAGATATCCCGAAAGTGACAGATTCTATATGCGTTTAATTATAAAGATTGAATCTTAATTTTTTTATTTACCTAATGCGAATGTTGAGATGTATGTGTGGTGTGCCAAGAATGGATAAGGTGAAGAATGACTACATGAGAAGCAGCAAGTTAACCTGGTATGGACTTGTGATGCGTAGAGATGAGCAAAATATTGCTAGGAAGGTTTTAAGTATGGAAGTTGACGGCTATAAGAGTAGAGTTGAGAGAGACTGCACGGTTGGCCTAGTGGTTTAAGCGGTCACTACGCCGCTTGCTACTGCGCCAAGTGCCGTTAGTTCAAATCCCACGTGGGACATCACTTTGTGTGATCCACAAAAGGTTGTCCTGAGTCTGGGTGTTCTTTGTGTCCGTTACATGTATGTTTGTAAAGTCCCCCACGACACAGGATGTATATTCCTAATGCGGTTGTCTCAAAAAAAAAATATAATAAATTTGAGAAAAGGGTAGGAAGGTGATGACCTAATTTTAATAGCACTATAAAAGTACGTGATGAAAACAATAGAGTAATACTTATGTTTCACTTTCTGCTTCATTATTTGACTATGAATTTCCCTACAGATTACCTACCCACATTTCTTGGCAATTATGAATACGAACTCCTGGCAACACTCTCCCAAAACATATTTTGAGTGTAATAGGTGTGAAATGTTATCCCTTCTGACTTTTTGCTCACTTTTGTGTAGTTGTTAATCTATTCAATTGCACAAGATTTTATATTTTGTAGGTAAACTTAATACACGACAACGTGTACGATATTAACTAATAGTAGCGTAGTTTGTTACATGTGTGTGCGTTAAAGTAGCTGAGTTTTTTGGTTTCAGCAAAATCAAAGACCGTGCGTTAACTACCTTTTTAATTTGATCTGAGGCATAAGGTTAATATAGAAAAACTAGCAACCCGCTTGTTTTGCACGGGTTCATTACTGAAAATATAATATACTCTATGTTATTCTGGATGTTGTATGTTAGTCTTAATGTAGGTTTATATTGTCTATGTTTACAAACAAAATTAAATCGCACATCTCAATGCGGTTTAATTTTGTATGTTTATGTTCCACCGTAGCGCCAAAACTACTGCACCTGCAACTGTGGGAGAGCCACACTTCGGCATGCATGGGACTCCTCGAACGGAGTGATACCACGGCCTGGTATCATTTCGTTCGCTGATACCGCGCCTGCGCTGTGTTTCATCGAGTGAGTGAGAATACCGGAGGCCCATACACCAACCCTCATCCCATCTCTCTCCCCATCCCCCAAAGGCCGGCTTCGCACTTGTGACGCCTCTAGAGTTGCGGTGTCCATGGGCGGCAGTAATCGCTTACCATCAAACTATACGTCTGCTCATTTGCCCCCTATTACTAAACTTTTCATGTTTTATTTCTTGTACAAACTCCTATCATATTCTTCATAAATTTTAGAGGTACTGTGTTATTGTTAATGCAAAAACATTGGCTTCCAACCGCAACTGACATTATATAAAACCTTCGTCGAACCCTGAAACAAAACAACCTTCTCCAGTTGTGTTTACATAACAAATGACGCTTGAACAAAAATACATCTTAATTTCACATTGTGAATGTATGAAAGACAGTTTACATAAAGTATTTACTTCAAAACAAATGAATAAAGAAACAATTTAATTAATCCCTTTGTTCAAATCTATAAATCTTTTTAATTACAACCTTATTTTTGCCGGCAGAAAACCATATCGCATTTAAAATTTCAACCTTATTACACTCTTTTTAAGAGCGCTCGTAATTATAAAATAACGTAAGTTTCAATTCGATTGTCTCCAAATCTGTTTCTGTTTGAACAAATGTTGTACAATTTATACAATACATGCTGATGTATATATATTGTCGTTGTACGAAAGCCGACGTGTATAGTATATACCGTTTGGTAGCACAAGACCGACAAAATGCTGCCTATCACACTGGTTCTACTCTTCGCTACAGTAAGTGTGTTTTTATCTTCTTGTATTTCTTTTACTACATGTACTATGCAGTGCCACTGCTGAGAAACGACTATACGAGAATAGCGTCGAATAGAATTTACCGAATTCTGCTTAAAATAACAAAGACTTTACAAATCTTAAGAAACCTTATTTAGAACTCTGCCCCTCTTAGCCACGGTAAACGCCATTAGAAAACTAATCTATACCAGAGACAATATATATAAATAGTTAATAAACAATATAAGTTCATTTAAAATGACCACAAATGTGAAATGAATCGTGTGCACGTCATCAATGCCACGTCATTTGACATTCATCTATTGTTGCAAGCTTCATAAATGTTAATTTAAAAAAAAATAGTTTTTTTTGTTTTTATTTGGATTATTTTAATTTAAGTTTTTAATATTGTATGCTGTGTTTAGCAAATAAAGTTTTTATTATTAACAATAAACAGTGAGTCTGGTGTTGCTGAAGTTCAGTGGGATTTAAATAATATATGCGAGTGGTGTATGAATAACGATATGACTTTAAATCAGGCCAAATGCCACTTTATTAACTTTAGTAGAAAAAAGAATCAAGACACAACTCGTTATTATATAAATAACTGCTTATTGCAAGAGGTTAATAGTGTTTTAGATTACTGCTGTATAGCCTGGAGTCCGTTCTATCAAGTACATAGTGATAGAATTGAGCGAATCCAGAAAATATTCGTATACAATTTGTGTTACTTAGAGAATCAATGTCATCATTACAACTCATATGATTCTGGGTTACATCACTACAATACGATGAAATCAAGTACGCGTAGAAAGGTCTTGGATGTTTTATTCTTGTTCAAGTTGATCCATGATCAAATTGACTCACCCGAGCTGATAGGAATGATTAATATTTGCATTCCTCGCGTTGGCAGTCGTTTGTTCAACCGGACGATATTTGCTGTGCCCCACTACCGCACCATCATAGGTCAATCCTCGTCCATTACACGTATGCCTAGTCTCGCTAACTCCCTCCGTAACGAATTGGATATTTTTACTCGTTCTTTGGCTTCAATTAGGTCCAAATTAAGAGAATTGATGGAATGATTTTTTTCGTCTGCCTCGGTGGCGCAGTGGTAGTGAATGCGACTGCTGTGCTTGAGGTCTAGGGTGCAAATCCTGGGTCGGACCAAATGTTTGTGTAATCTACAAATATTTGTTTCGGAGTTTGGGTGTTTTTTATGTATAATATGTATGTATTTACAAAAAAAAGTATATATGTATTCATATCAGTTGTCTAGTACCCATAACACAAGTTCTGCTTAGCTTTGGACTAGATGGCGTTGTGTGTTAGATGTCCAAATTATTTATTTATTTTAGTATTTATTTATTTTTGTATAATTTTAGAGTTTAAATGCGTCTTTTAACTACTAAATAGGTTTATTAGCTTTAGTTGTAAATGCATGTTAGATTCACATCTAGTATATGTAAATCGGAAGCAACAATATGATGTTAACCATTATCTATGTATGTAAGTGAGATTTTACATCAGTTTTGTGAATTATAATAAAAAAAATACTGTTGATGACGAGTCAAAATGCCTTTAAAGGTAGGTATAACTTTTGTTCTCCTAATGCTTTGATATAGTCCATACGCCTACCAACGGTCAGCTATTAAGCTATCCCGATAAGATAGTAACACGCTACTGATAGCATATCTGAACTGATTACACTTCAAAGGAAAAGTGAGTACCTTTAGCAATTGGTGCTTAAAAGCCCACTGAACTTTATCAGAAGTCTCAATACGCGTCCACCTGGGAATATTTGGATTTACCTACAGTTACCATGGATTTGTACATACTGGGATAAAAAAACACAAACGAAATCCGAAATCTTGGTTTGGATTTACAATAAGTATTCTCTTGAAGGTTTATAAATAGACATGAAGCTGTTAAAATGTAGAGTCCACTAAAAATTGCATATTCAAATCTTATATCTATCTGATTGAGGTTCAGTCAAAAATTCTGAATGATAACAGATGAAATGTAAAAAAAAACTATGTTATCTGTAGAAAATAAAATATTACTTAAGAGTGACTTAGGGTTTTTCCCCACTCTGTGTATTAATTTTAAAGATCTTTTATTATTGTCCTTTGGTCGATAATAGCAGATTCTTATTTATAAACCTATATAACGATACTCATATTGCCAATCGTATCGATATTATGTAATAGGGGGCAAACGAGCAGCCGTTTCTCCCGATGGTAAGTGATTACCACCGCCCATGGACAACTACAACACGCAACACCAGAGGCGTCACAAGTGCGATGCCGGCCTTTGGGGGATGGGGAGAGGGATAGGGGGAGGGGTTGGAGCATGGACCTCTGGAATCCTCACGCAATTAGTGAAACAAAGCGTAGGCACTGTTTTACACCGGTTTTCTGTGAGGCCGTGGTAACACTCCAGTTGAGCCGGCCCATGCATGCCGAAGCGTGGCTCTTCCACGGTATAATCGATTCCTTTTTCTAACGTTTCTTTTGATAAAAAAAAAACACGAATAGAGTATAAATATTAATGTTATATAAATCAAGCAATGGCTACAGTTTTTGTACCACTTTTTCCCTAACGCTATTTTCAGACATGTCAGTAACGAAAATAAAATGTGTCATCAATGCGAAAACAAGGATATCCTTATCACACTAAATACAATCCTCATATCCAATATTAACTTGAAACTGCGTATTATTCTTTGTTTGTTTTCATATTTTAACACCATAACTAATTAACTATTATTATGAAATTTCGCTGCCAAATTTCAAAAGACAGGAGGGACTTTTACGCTGACATAAATATACAGTACCTTTATGATCGCAGCTTGGCTCGCTTTTTTCTAATTAATGTTATAAAATGAATCTTAGCTAGATTGATTCATTGCCCCCAAAACAACCTGCATACAAAATTTCATAAAAAAATTGGATCCTTTGCTGAGATTTACAATAACTGCTCGATTAAAGCCATTGAGATATACCTATAGAGGCGCAAACTTCATTACAAGACGTCGCGAAAATGTAACTTTGAAGTATGACGATGTATATTGAAACCATTAGACATTTGAAAGTAAACATACGCATGTCTCACTTACACGCGTAACAAGAATAATGCCGTTGCTATGATTGGACAAAGACAAAAGACAAACATCAGAATGGTGGACAAGTGATGCCTACTCCATGAAAATTTACCCATTAAAATCGAGAAAAAAAAAATTGAGCTGTGTACTTATATTTGGATGATCTATACTAATTTATACTCACTAATAATAAAGCTGAAGAGTTTTTTTCTTTGTCTGTTTGTTTGAACGCGCTAATCTCAAGAACCACTAGTCCGATTTGAAAAATTATTTCAGTGTTGGCTATAAGAGGCTATAAGCTATATAGCCTTCTTAGCACACTACTACTAATAGGAGCGGAGCACCAATGAAGAATTTTCCAAAAACGGGGGAAATTTTCATACAAATAAGACGCAAACGAGGTTACGTGGGTCAACTAGTAACTAATAATAGCTCAACAATTTTTGTTAAGAGTTTAAAAAAAAACAAACACTGCTGTAAAGCATCAGCTACGTATACAATTTTCTCTTTAGATTCTTTGTACGTTTGAGTGAACAACTTATTTTTATAAGACAATTTCATTTTTACGTATGTATTGCTAATATCAAAAATCAGTATCAGTTCGTAATTGCTAATCTAGTGTATAACAGACCGATGTTTAAAGGTATTATATATAAACAAAAGTCGGTTCAAAATGAATATTGTAACAAATATTCAGTTCAAAGGATAAACATTAAACAACAATATAAATAAAAAAAGTCCTGTTGCTGTCATAATTTGATAGTCACCGTATTTTCGTATGAATAAATGTATATCGAGAGTGAGGTAGACAGGGTTCCAAGGGTTCTAAAAGTATAATATATTGAAATTGAGTTGTGTAAATGACGGAACGTTCGATACGATAATAACGTGACGGAAATTCCAGTTCCGACTACCAATATAATAATAACAATAATAAAGCCATTTATTCCCAAAATAAGATTACAACAAACGAGAAGAAACCTAACACATAATAACATAGAATCACTATTCAACTTTACATGCATAATTCAAACAATAATTTATCAATAACTTTAAAAAATAATTAATTAACATTCAATATTAACTTAAACATGTATTATTTTATCATTACAAACTCTTAATGTGTGTTAAGAATAGATTTTTTTTCTTATAGCATTCTTTTATACCTGTTCATTTGTTTTAAATTGTTGTGCAAATTGAGATAAATATCAAAACAAATAAATATAAATTCATTTGTTTCAACATCCAATCTACCTATATGTACAGGGTCTGTCGTAAATAATGGATAAGTCGTAAACTGGAGTTGGTCCGGCTATGAGACTATTAGAAAATCGTATCTTTTTGCCAGGGTTTCTAACCGTATGGAAATGGCGTAGACTTTTATGTTTTTTTATAAATTTCGCTACTCTTTGCATTCATTCCGTTGCCATTTCGTTAAATTTAGGTATTTCTGTGTCATTTTTTTTGTATTATAGTCTTGAAGATGTGTATTATTTAGTTTTAGTACTGTTTTAGGCGTTTTTAACGTTGGTCATTTTCAAAATTGTCATTTTAAGATTTTTTATGTTTTTGTTTTACTTAGGGTCAACTTTTGATCATTTACTATGTAAAAAAAAAGTACGGCGCTATAGCTGCCCATGATCTTAATAAATTATCTAGTATGTGTAGATTCTAAAAAGGTATAACAATGCATACTTCACAAGTAATATTAAGCTACATGAGCGAGATCAATATCAAGGTGAGAAAATATTTTTTTCATGTAATGTTGTAAATGGTTATAAAACTTCGTCATAATGATTTATTTCTGCCAAGATTCTTTACACAAACACTATGGGGTCACTATTAAGGATATTCAAAAGAAAACTAGGTTGTTTTAGTACGTAAAAATATTTATTCAACAACTTAAACTAAATGTTCGAAGTGTCCTCCGCCGGCAGCTATGCACGCTCTACATCGCCTAATAAACGATCGCTTAATCCGGCGCACATAACCGGCTTCTTCAATTTTTCTCGCTGCTACTTGAATGCGCGCACGCAACTCTTCTACAGAACTTATTGTTTCACTGTATACTTTTTCTTTTATACAGCCCCAGTAAAAGAAGTCCAAGGGGTTCAGGTCTGGCGAACGTGGAGGCCATAAAATTGGCCCCAATCGCCCTATCCATCTATCTGGATAAGTATTATTTAAATGTTCCCTGACACGAACAGCGTAATGTGCTGGACACCCATCATTTTGTAGCCACATCTCATTTCTTATCTCTTGTGGGACGTCTTGCAGTAAACTAGGTAAAGTATTTGCTAAAAAATTCAAATACATATCCGCATTTAATATTGCCGTCAATTCGAATGGACCAATGATTTTGCCATTAATAATGCCAGTCCATAAATTAATTTTAAATTGATATTGCGATCGGTCTTCTCGGATAAGTCTTGGGTTTTCGAGTTGCCAGCTGTGTATGTTGTGAAGATTCAAAAAACCATCTTTTCGACACGTTGACTCGTCACTCCATAAAATTTTATTAAAAAAACTTTGGTCTTCCCTCATCTTTCGCAGCATTATGCGACAAAATGTTATTCTCGCAGCAGCGTCCCTTGGCATTAATGTTTGGACCCTTTGATAATGATAGGGATATAATTCATGCCTTTTTAAAATCCTGTGTACAGATTTTTGAGGTATACCGGTGCGCCTTGAAATTACACTTATGGACGTACCAGGGTCTTCTGCAACTATTTCCAGTACTTCGGCTGCACTGTGGCGTTGTGGTCGTCCTTCACTCGCCCCGCCTACGCCGGTCCCAGGAAATCGTCCTTCCAAAAATGTGTTGTGCACTCTTATGAAGACACGATAGTCAGGATGCCGGGCATTTGGATATTTTTCCCGATAAACTCTAGCAGCTCTATTGGCGTTGCCATCACATAAACCATAAATGTAATGCATGTTTACGTATTCGGCCGGCGTGTATTGTTGAGGCATGATATACAAAATTTTCCAAAATAACACGTGCAATCGATAGCACAACACGATGCCCATAAATGAGAGCTGAGTTGTCAATATCACCAGGTTAACAAGTCCAAATCACAAAGAAAATCTAAGTCCGATATTAGAAAGCAGTAACAAATTGACGACAGTAATGAAAACGAGAGCACATGCGATGGTCAAAATCACACTGAGAGATGTATCAGGAGTGCGCCCTAGCTAAACGCATGCTAACCTTTTCACACATCGTGAGTGTGAAAGGGACGGTGCATCATGCAGTGTGCCTAGTAACAATGTCCTTTTCACGCGGGGAGACCCTTTGTATTGCTGTCTTTGTTCATTTTTTTACCTGATGATCCTTTTTACGAATAAACTTGTAACATGTTTGTCGCATGTAACTATTAGAGCACATCAATTTTAAAATTAAACACCTTTATGAAATGAGGAGGCATGAAATTTTTTTGACAAAAAACTACCTAGTTTTCTTTGAATATCCTTAATAGTGGCCCCATAGTGTTTGTGTAAAGAATCTTGGCAGAAATAAATCATTCTGACGAAGTTTTATAACCATTTACAACATTACATGAAAAAAATATTTTCTCACCTTGATATTGATCTCGCTCATGTAGCTTAATATTACTTGTGAAGTATGCATTGTTATACCTTTTTAGAATCTACACATACTAGATAATTTATTAAGATCATGGGCAGCTATAGCGCCGTACTTTTTTTTTACACAGTAAATGATCAAAAGTTGACCCTAAGTAAAACAAAAACATAAAAAATCTTAAAATGACA
The DNA here is from genome assembly GCA_916048165.1 of Spilarctia lutea. Lineage (NCBI taxonomy): Eukaryota > Metazoa > Arthropoda > Insecta > Lepidoptera > Erebidae > Spilarctia > Spilarctia lutea. The sequence continues at coordinate 4,414,409 of OU696490.1, forward strand.
ATTTTGAAAATGACCAACGTTAAAAACGCCTAAAACAGTACTAAAACTAAATAATACACATCTTCAAGACTATAATACAAAAAAAATTACACAGAAATACCTAAATTTAACGAAATGGCAACGGAATGAATGCAAAGAGTAGCGAAATTAATAAAAAAACATAAAAGTCTACGCCATTTCCATACGGTTAGAAACCCTGGCAAAAAGATACGATTTTCTAATAGTCTCATAGCCGGACCAACTCCAGTTTACGACTTATCCATTATTTACGACAGACCCTGTATATTATTTTAAGTATCCGACTACCAATGTCGTACTATAATTGTCAAATTGTTGATGTAATATTTTGAATCTGTTTTGAATACTATTTTACAAAAACTACGTTTTAAATAATTGTTCCCTTGTAAACGTAATTCTACACATCATATAATTCAAGTAGTAAAAGAAACGGCTACGTTAAAATTTTAGAATATATTTAGATTTTCGATTCAGTAGGGTAATTATAGTTAACCATACAATATAAACATACACAGGCTGTCTAAACTATTACTCTTATTTTGGCTTCGCCACAGTCGTGGGTCTTCTATATTCCTGTCTATTTATAAAGAAACCAATAGTTTTCGATCATAAAAAAATCAACCATTCTTAACAAACCTCATGTAGTTCACAAGTTTTTTTTTTGTATACAGCTCTTGACTCGAATGATATTTTTATACAATCTTTTTTTGTTTTTTCATAGAAAAACCAATCCTATTCAATATTGTTCATATTGTTATTCGAAATAGCATTTTAGACTTTTTAATCATATTCTGTATTGCTATGATTGTTGCAGAGCGCTTTGGCCGCCCCCACCGTGCAACTGAACTTAAACAGCATCAATGAAGTCGCCCCCGTACCCAGCAATGGCAGACCAATTGGAGCGTAAGTCTTCCAGAATTTTCCTTCTTAGTTATTATTTTACTTTTTATGAAACACGGGTCAAACGAGCAAATGTATCGCCTGATGGAACACCCGCTACACCAGAGAACAAGGAGTACGCTTTTTTGTTGAAGGTTTGAAGGTCGTATTGATCCGGGAATACCGCAGGCATAAAGTTTCTGAAAAAGCGCTAGGTTGTAGACTGTCAACTATCTAAATGATGGGAATGAAACTTCTGTCGCTTAGGACGATGGCGGAAAAAGGCGGTAGGGATCAGTCTGAACCATTGATGTTGATACGGTAGAAGATGCTGGAGAGCTAGTTACCCATTCGCATATTTTCTTGGGAAGCTCATAGGAAAGGAACTTCGATAGAAGCACTTTTTGCCAGACCCGATCGAAGGCCTTCGCAATGTCCAAACTAACTGCCATCGATGTGTCAAAAGATCACCAGCCGATCGACCCTTACGGAAGTCATATTGTTGGTCACTAAGAAGATGATGACCTTCTAGATACCGCAGGAGTTGACAGTTGAGAATAGACTCCATTGTTTTCGAGAAGAGGGAAGTTATGGCTATCGGACTGTAGTTGGACGGATTAGAGCTATCGTCTTTTTTTAGGGATTGGGTGGACCAATGCTGCCTACCATGATGTCGGGACTACGACAGAAGAGTAGGAGAGCCGAAAAAGACCAATTCTAGAGCGCACATCTTCAAGACAATAGATAGGATGAATTTCATCAGGGCCACTCGACCTATGAATATACAGGGATAAAAGTGCTAAACGCACTGAGCGTTGGTTACTTTCTCAATTCAACCGAACTTTTACTTTATTTAACAGTCCATATGACACATTAAGAATATGGATGGGTCTCATGTAACAGTACTGCAAAGAGACGGAAATCTTGGCACTGACTCTTTACCAACCCGCCTGGCCAGAGTGTTATAGTAGGCCAAAACCTACTTCGTAAGAAAGGGCTGATGTTGATATTTCTATTAAAATGTATTTTTACAGAAATGTAAACGTAAAAAGATATGTTTTGTTTTGAGGAGTTTACAATTAATTACATTGTATTCTGCTTAAGGACTACGATTGACCCATAACAGCAGGTATAGTCCATTCGTTTACACAGTGTCAGTGCACCCGCACGCAATTGTGGGTATTGTTGTAAAATACGAATATATTAATTCATACAACGACGTAAACTGACAATTCATACTTGTTTGCGGGTGTACGCCACAAGCAGCGTACCGATCCGTACCGATCTAGGTGATCGTATCTAAGCGAATGGACTATAACCTCTATGCTTTTTTGTCTCTTATATTATAAAAGTAGAATCATAGTTTTTTTTTTATAAAATACTGACCAACTGATTCTTGCATCATTTCTTATTACGTCATTTCAGGTATCTTCTAATCAATGCTTTCGACGCCGTGGACGGTGGAGACAAGAACGTCTACACCCAATCTCTCGTGCCAGTCTTGTCCGAAATTGCGAACTCGAATAATCCAATTACCCAGGCTCATGCCCTCGCAGAAGCAACAGCTGTCCTCATTGAACTCTCTACTGGGTACCCAGGAGATGCTTGCGAAGCTGCAAATGTAAGTGATGATGATAATAAATCATTAGCAAGGGATAACTCATGTAACATTAGACTTTTAGAAGTATCACGAATCAAAGAAGAAACAAATAAGAGTCAATATTAAGCTGACATCATCATTAATAATTTGTTATGTAATAGCTTGCCACTATAATTGTTACCCGCGGTTATTGTTGTAAATGTAACCGCTGCCACACCTCGGTTCACAGCCACTGGTGACCCGTAATACAGGTTAGCCCCAGTCTCTCACGATATCACCTGGATTTGTACAATTATTGTTGAATAATGATATGTTTACCATTGTGGAAGAAGAAATAAACTAAATTATTATTAATAATAATCCAATACCTTCTTACCCTTATGAACAATATTTTAATTGTGAATACCTTCTAAAATCAAAAGATGTATTCCAAATTAATTTGACAAACCTCTATCCGAATTGATAAGTTCCTCCTTTTTGAAATGAAGTAATTATTGTCGTCCTTCGCATAAGGTTCATCTGCATAACAATACTCTTAGCATAGAAGGTAGTCTATTTCACATATTTTCAGTACAAACTTGATTTGATAATTACACTATGTAGAGTAGTTTACATATTTATACTTTTTTTTTTTTTTTTTTTATACTGACATGTTTCGGTTACAACCGACAATCGTTACGATTTCCCCAGCTGAATATACACTTCATGTACTGTTACCAAGCCAATGCATACTTACGCGAATGTTTATACGACAACCTAATTGTGTTTTAATGTCTGTAAAGAAGTAAGCTTATGGTTGTCAAAAACAAACAAACTTTGTATGAATTATTTGAAAAGATGGTGCACATGAGTTTCTCACCAGCTCTTCTCATGAATGCAATACCCATCGGAGCTGGTACTTGAATTGATTTGACTTTGATCATGATTCAAATTTGTCAATAAGAGATTAAGACGGCAATAATCTTACTTTCTTTCAAAGTCATCAGAAAATACATTTTGCTCTCATTTAGTTTTTTCATTGCAACTGTTTTATTGAGTATGCTTTTGTTAATCTAAAAGAGGTATAGTTTACCCACGACATCTGTTTTACAGATACAGACAAGTACGAGTAAAATGTTTTGAATGTAGTTTAAATAGTATTAAGCTAAGATAACATAGTTAATATTATGTAAAATGTCAAAGTAAAGTTAGTGGACGGTAAGTCCCGATATAAATATTCTAGATTGTCGAAATACCAAATGAGACAATACAAAACAAAGCATTCGTGTTTGTGCGTATATGAAAAGTCTAGCGAATCTGGAGGAATTGTAAAATTGTGGGAAATTAAACGTACTATCTCTGTCTGTCCAAGAAAAGAATAGGGAGGAAGCATATCAACATTCGATCATTTTTGTTTCCAGTTCATCAATGCCTACGTTAATTCCGTCCGTTCCGGCAACATCGGAGCTGCTAGTTCAATAGCCGCCAACTACGTGCGAAAACTCGCTTCTGGCCTCCACTCCATCGCTCAACTGGCTCTAAACCCTGTGACCGCCCGTTTTGCGGTAAGACCAATACTTACACAAAAAATCCCTTAACTTGTTATTTATCCCGACAAAGTAGTTCAAGCTTGTCTTGCAGTACTTTAATTAATTTGATTTAACTTAATGTTTTCGAATTTCACACCGGCACTTATGGACAAAAAATAAATCAACAGCTTTTGATAGTTCACCGCAGGACACATTAAGTTGTTTTCTATTACTTGAATAATAAAACATCATGTAAAAAACCCTTTGGATTTGTAAATAAAATTTAAAGACAGGTCCCTATAAAGTCGTACAATATTTTCTAGAATAATTCATAGAAAACCGAAATCAATCTCTGACACAGTTCGATCATTGTTAGCAACTAACGTTTGCACAACGATTTGCAGATTCAATGCATACTAAACAAAGTGTAGCCATAAATCATTGGGTGCAGATCACCAACATTCCGCCCAAACAATTTAGATAACTATTCTAGTAGTGTTAATAATATAAATGATTTTTCTCACACGTCGCAGACTATGATTAATTGTCAATATATCGACAGGAGTGTTGGTATGAAATATTGCTTATAATGGACCGTCACATCCAACAATCAGTTTAGAAGAAATGTTGAATCATGGTTCGAATTGGAGTTTTTGTATTGCAGTAATAGATAACGCGTGTTGTTAGTTCGAATGAATATATTTTTGTACAAGGATATCTAAACAAAAATGATTATTTATTTCATCGGAATAATACGCATATTTAACACTAGCTAACGCACGCGAGTTTGTCGGTAATTGCGATAAAAAGTAACCTATGTCCTTTCTCAAGAATCAAAGTAGGTATCACCATTATAAATTTTATTGAAATCAGTGTAGCGGTTTAGCCGTGAAAGCGTAACCGACAGGCAGATAGAGTTACTTGCGAATTAGTAACATTTTCGTATTGATCTAAAAACTGTTGCTTATATTAATTATCTTCACTACACTAATATTTTAAAGCTGAAGAATTCGCAAATGCGGTTGAAAGTGCTAATCTTAGAAACCACTGGATTGAATTCAAAAATCCCTCAATGCAGATTACATGCCACTTCATCTTGCTTGTCCACTATGTCTATGGCCTTAATTCTCTTTTTTTTTATTTATTGAATAGGTGGCAAACGAGCTGACGCATCACCTGATGGTAAGCAATTACCGCCGCCCATGGACACCCGCAACACTAAAAGCGTCGCAAGTGCGTTGCCGACCTTTGAGGGATGGGGAGAAGGAATTGGGGGAGGGATTGGGGTATGGGCCTCCGGTATCCTCACTCACTCGGTGAAACACAGCGCAAGCGCTATTTCACACCGGTTTTCTGTGAGGCCGTGGTATCACTCTGGTCGAGCCGGCCCATTCATGCCGAAGCGTGGCTCTCTCTCTGTCGTATCACCTCATTCCTAATACTATCCATTACAGAAATTGAGATGAGACAGCGCAGTCACCATGCTGAGATTATGAACAATACCTTCAGACACGAAATATAGTGTTAGAGTATATATTACTTTTAATTTGAATGTTCGTGTTCTTAGAATGGCCGAAGGGGTAACTGCCAGGCCGGTGGCGCCGCATATCAATTCGAAGCAGCTTGGGATCTTGTCAACAGCAATGCTGCATCACCAGAGTAAGGATATATCAATTTCTTAATATTCGTATGATTTACTAACGGTACTTTACAATAATTCAAAAGTTTCTTTTTAAATTTATTATCTGCGATCAGTCTATCAACTATAAGCAGATGTGCTGGGCAAAGAGGGCTTTTCGGATAGTTTGGGCCAATACCCCAACACCCTTTACTTAGAATAGTTCATTGGCTCTTCTCAGGCAATTTATTTGATTTGGAATTAAAAGAAAATTTGTAAGGGCGCTGTGAATATTTTTCAGAAAGTGTTTTAGCCTCCTGAGCAACCGTTTCCATGCCAAGGTACTTATGAATCTCAGAGTTATGAGTAAACCAAGGTGCATCACAAATGGTTCTCAGGATGTTGTTTTGCGTTATTTTATATTATAATTCAAAAGTAACAGTACTTTCTTAGCTACTTTAGTTTATAGATTTACACTAATGATAAAAACGAAAGAAATCGTGCGATACTTTTTTTTAGTACACAGTTTGTATGTATTTATATCAGTTATCATATAGTGTAACAGTATAAATATATAGATGCACAAAACAAATACGTATTTAAAAACATATAAATAAACACATTCATAATATAAACACAATATAAATTATATATGAAGAGATTATGATGATATTAAGGTGAATCTAATAGAGGATGTGTAGTAAATGTTTCCACAATAAGTATTTTAAATTTTGCCTACTTTTTACTTTTATAAATTTCAAGAAAAGATGAAATTAACATCAAGAAGGTGATTATAGGTGTGTATAAGTGTGTGTGAGTGGGCTCTAATAGGTATACGTAACTAAACACTTTTCTGTTGGTCGTAATCCACAATTCTGTATCATATATGACTCAATATACTATAGTCCTAATAATTACAATTGCAGCCTCCTCCAAGAGCAATACTGCGCAGTTAAACGTCTTTACAACGGATTCAGCGCAATAAGCAGGAATGTAGGTGCAGCTGCCACCGCCGCTGCACAATTGCATGTTGTAAAAGCCTTCATGGCGGCTCAGGGACAAGTATCTTACGTAAGTAAAACTTAAAATCAGTAAAAACCTTGATAAAAAACTTTATCTAAGTGTCTCCAGTCTTTGGTTAAACACGCATTTTTCCTAATACATTTCAATCACACTACTCGTGTCTCGTACCTACTCGGGTCGCTAATAATTTCGGAACATAGAAATGCGTATATAGTAAGTAAGTTAAAGTAATTAAATTCATTACTTACTTTGTAATACAATGGTATACAATCAGATAAAGAATAAGATCGATACCAACGGCTATGAGCACGTAGTCCGAACACTTCGTCCTACTGATCGTATGACGCATACTTTTTTCCTGGTGTTTCGACTGATCGAACGACGTGGATCTGTGTTTTGTTTACCGACGCGGACTAGTCATCCGGTTGATCGATTTAATCTGATCTCACGTCAGCCTATTGCCATCCACTGCTGAACGAAGGCTTCCCCCAAAAAGCACCAACCATCCCAGTCTTGGGCAGTCCGCATCCACCCGCCGCCAGCCACTTTCCTCAAGTCGTTGGTCCATCGCGTCGCAGGGCGCCCTATACTGGGTTTGCCCCGAAATCTGATCAATCTTATCACGAAACAAAGGAATTGTACCCGCTGTTTTGTTACGAGTCTGATCTTCATTGACCGTTTTTCTCAAGATATAAGTTTTTAAAACTCCAATGTACCATTGAAAATTGATTATTGTATCTATAGGTATATTTAGTGTTCGTGACCATAGTCCTGATCCAAACCGAAAGCTAAATACTTCGCAACCCTACAAAACTTCATATTTTTCGAATTAAATATGATTCATGTTAGCTTGGTAATCCTTCTGTTGTAGTTATGTGACAAATAATTATCTATAAACTTTGACATTTATATATTGCCTCGGTGGCGTAGTGGTAGCGTATGCGACTGCTAAGCTTGAGGTCTCGGGTTCGATTCCCGGGACGGACCAAATGTTTGTATTATCTGCAAATATTTGTTTCGGAGTTTGGGTGTTTTCTATGTATAATATGTATGTATTTACAAAAAGAAAGTATATAAGTATTTATATCAGTTGTCTAGTACCCATAACATAAGCTCTGCTTAGCTTGGGACTAGATGGCGTTGTGTGTTAGATGTCCGGAATATTTATTATTATTATTATTTGTAACTAAAGAAAAAATATACAACATTACTTAACATAGATCTCGAATTGCAAGAAGAAATAACATTTTTATAAATTTATATAATATATAATTTATATTTTTTTCTAGCTCCTGCAAGCAGTCGCTGCTGGAAGCCCACAAGCTGGACAAGCAGCTAAAGCTGCCGAAAAAGCCCTTATCTATGCATCTAACAACCTGGCTTGAAGAACTTAGAGTACCCATATAAAATTATATTAGTTTATAAACTATACACATTTATATATTTTCTTTTTATATAGTTATGTATACATACTAACCAAAGGTTTCACCGCAATATCAAGATTACTTCACAAGACTACTTGATAAAGTTAGATATATTTGTATTTAAATATACTTTGACATAATAAACACCAAACGACTTGGCTTTTATTTTTGGACTTGTTTTTTTTTGTAATAAAGATGTATCCAATATTATTTTAAGTTTTTATTTCTCATTCAATAATATTCCTTACCCATCTATACAAATAAATAAAATTAAAGTGTCTGTTTGTAATATTAAAATAACCGCTTTTTACTAAATTACCGTGGGAGAGCTATGCTTCGGCATGAATGGGTCGGCTCGACCGGAGTGATACCACGACCTCGCAGAAAACCGGTGTGAAATAGCGTTTGCGCTGTGTTTCACCGAGTGAGTGAGGATACCGGAGGCCCATACCCCAACCCCTCCCCCATCCCCTTTCCCATCCCCCCAAGGTCGGCAACGCACTTGTGACGCCTTTGGTGTTGCGGGTATCCATGGGCGGCGGTAATCGCTTACCATCAGGTGATACGTCTGCTCGTTTGTCCATTATTTAATAATAAAAAAAAAAATGCATATGTATCTCTGTATCTCTGTAGGTATATACACGATACATATCCTAATTCTTTTGTTTTTAATTTTTGTCTCTGTCTGTCGGTCTACCTGTTTGTTCCGGCTAATCTCTGGAACGGCTATACCGGGCTATAGGAGTAACTTGGGCTACTTTTTTAGACTAATTGCCCCGTGGCGTTTCCCGTAGTTGTTATACCGCAGGATGCACCGCGGGTGGCAAGCTGAATATATAAATATACTGCGGAAATGATAACCACAATTGCTGTTATATTTTTTTGTACAAGGGGAAACCCCTCTCCTGAGAGGAGACACGTCAGCCCAGAAGTGAGACATTGTGGATTGTTGATGAACTTTTTTTTGTTGTCTTCCGATTGATTGATTTGTATTGATTGATTGTTAAGTGAAGTTCACCACAATAAATAATAGGAAATTGTATCTAAGTCGGCTAAGTCACTTCTGAGATTAGCGCGCACCAACAGACAAACAGAAAATTATTTTAAAAACGGTTGTTTTCAGTGCAGTTACTTTATTTAACGACTGGTTTTTTTTGCTATCTATGTACAGATCGACCTCTTGTACTTTTAATATATGTATAGATTCGACTACCTCGGTGGCGCAGTGGTGGTCTAGGGTTCGATTCCCGGGTCCAAACCTACAAATATATACTTGTTTCGGAGTTTGGCTGTTTCCGTTCGGGAATCGAACTAGAGACCTCAAACACAACAGTCGCATAACCACAGCGCCATCATGACATCGTCTCCCGACTAACGTAGTTCTATTCCCGGTGGTGTTACATACATCGGTAAACTTTGTGCCAAAATGACACAATAAAACTACGATGTATGAATACAAAATACGTACAGGATGTATGTAACTATGGTCCAGTTTGCAAAACACATGCGTGTGCTCGTATTTGTGCGTATGCATATACACACAAATGTGCTCGTATTTTTGCGTATCCATATACATACATATGGATGTATGCATGCATATGTGTGTGTTTGCAAATTTTACTTTTAATTATAACCATCCCTGAATATATTATCATGAGGTAAATTACTGAATATAAACAAAAACCACATATTATTATTTTTCCTGTGATGTGGCTCCATTTGTATCGGGACAGTAAATAGCGTATAACGTGTATTATGTTAAATACAATGTTTATAATATTCATATGTGTTCATTTATTAATTTTGACCAATGTCGTGAGATCTGAATTGACGTGTTACCGTGGGCATGGTAAGGTTTTTGTTATTTTTTTTTTTTTATTAAATATTGATGGTAAGCGATTACCGCCGCCCATGGACACCCGCAACACCAAAAGCTTCACAAATGCGTTGCCAACCTTTGGGGGATGGGGAGAGGGAATGGTATGGGCCTCCGGTATCCTCACTCACTCGGTGAAACACAGCGCAAGCGCTATTTCACACCGGTTTTCTGTGAGGCCGTGGTATCACTCCGGTCGAGCTGGCCCATTCATGCCGAAGCATAGCTCTCCCACGGTAATACACTTACGTGTGTAGTAATTATAGATACTGTATTCATACATTGAAACGCTCTAAAGTAGTCTAAAGGAACGAACAACCAAGGTCATATAAGTAATTACTAACCAACATATTGATATCGCCCCGTAGGTATTGTATAAACTGATACACAACATCAGTATGCTTCGAATATATGATAGAATAAAATTATTTTATGTTACTTTTAGTTTAGTATACTAGATAGATAGAGAGTTTCCGAACAATAGTGTTAGTTTTCGGTGTAAACCTGACCATCAAACAAACAGATCAGTCTGAATTCTTTGATTGAACTTACTACATACGTACCTACTAAATACATACAAACATCAAAGTCAAAGTCAAAGTCAAATCATTTATTTCCATAGGCCCCAAAAGGCACTTGAACACGTCAAAAATACAAACATCAAACATTATTAATACAAATATAAAATAAAACTCAAGTACTGAATTGATCAGTGATAAAAGGATGTAACTCAAGTAATCAATGATTTGAATTACCGGAGCTTAGATTGATTTCGATTCAACTCAAAGGTTTAAATTGAAATCAATCCAAGTACCAGCTCCGATGGGTATTGCATTCATGAGAAGAGCTGGTGAGAAACTCATGTGCACCATCTTTTCAAATAATTCATACAAAGTTTGTTTGTATTTGACAACAATACTTATATGTGCAAGTTAAGGCAACCAAAACACAAAGGCTAGAAAGCGGTCTAAAGAAATATTAAAGTTAGAGAAATCAATTTTTTGTCTAATAAAATAATAAAAATTAGTCCATAGCATATAAGGTTGCAATCACTTACACATCAAGGAGTAAAAGCAAGGTGTGCATATATACTGGTCCCAGAAAAAAAAAAAAAAAGTTCAAGATCACGATTAAACCTCGTAACGGATAGGCGTTCCCTGCGGCAATGATTTTTCTATTCTTTCCATTGCTGCAGTACAAGGCGTTGTATACCTGCCCCCCTAGCCAAGTTGCAAGCGATTTTCTTTATTAATACTTTGTCTAAGATTAACCAATGACACAAGAATTTAGGCGTTAACGAGAAAGAAAAACGTTTGCAACTTGGCCAGGGGGGCTGGTCATAAAACTATTATTGTGACGGTGCAGGGTACATTAAGCCCTGTAACGTATAATAAATTTAAATCCTGTTTTTTTATTATTATATAGGGGGCAAACGAGCAGTCGTATCGCCTGATGGTACGTGATTACCGCTGCCCATGGACACCCGCAACACCAGAGGCGTTACAAGTGCGTTGCCGGCCTTTTAGAAAGGAGTACACTCTATTTTTTGAAGGTCGTCGTCGTTTTTGGCTTCATGTAAAAAAACAATGACTTTCTGGTTTCATGTAAATCAAGGTTTCATGCCTAGCCTGATGTCGTCTGTAACTTTGATCAAACCACTTACTGTAATATAGCCTGCACGAACACCTGAATGAAAAGAATTTAGGACTTGTTTTTTGTAAAGGAATGAATTTAACTGGGTGTGAACAAGACGTTTTAGAACTTTTGAAAGAAAAGGCAATATGGAAGTAGAATGTTACTCGGCAAAGGATATAGGGTTGTTCTTTTTAGGAAGTGGGAAAATTAACGATTCTGCTGATTTTTTTTTTATTAAATAGGGGCAAACTAGCAGACGTATTACTTGATGGTAAGCGATTACCACCGCCAAAGGACACCCGCAACACCAGAGGCGTCACAAGTGTGTTGCAAATATTCTATAAAAAATTATATAGTACTAAAAAAATATTTTTTTGTTATATTTGTCTGTCTGTCCGTTTCTTCCGGCTAATCTCTGGATCGGTGAGACTTGTTTAGACTAAATTCGCCCTGTATCGTTACCCGTGGTTATTAATAAAGCTACAAAAAAAATTACATTGTAATTCGTTTTCAATTTCAGAGAAAAAAATAATTTTCTTAATCAACAAACCATCACAGGAAATGGAAATAAGAGATAATTTTGGTGACGAAAGACAGGTTTTCCAAGAGATGAATATGAAATTAAAAGATATGTGTGATCCTTTTTACAACATTGAATTTTCAACGTATGACATAAGTATCAGAAGCACATCTGACGCGATATCTAAACAAATGTGAGTATACTGAAGTACTTTAGATATACATCTTACAACATACATGAAACGGAGACAAAGAACACCGAGACCCAGAAAAACTATTTGTGTATCACACAAAGTCTGGTCCCATGATGAGTTTGTACCCACAACACTGAAGCGGCGTAGCAACTGCTCAAACCACTAGGCTATACGTGCAATCAAGTTCAATTTTAAGTTAGTTAATTATTTTAAAGTTATATTTAAATAGTTATAAATTAGGATGCATAAAACAAAAATATGTACAATATTTCAAATCAGATTTGTCCTTGAAATATACCTTTTATATCCCCCAGTACCATCACCATTATCTGGATGCAAGGTAACTCTATAATCAAGTTTTGTATTGGTAATATTACAATTGAATCATTTAACTTTGGTTTGGGTCTGTAGTAGCCGACTCCAAACTCCAAATAATCTTGAGAGATGAACCTTGGGTTTAATACCTTTCAAAAATATTATTGACTCACACTCACAATTATTCATAAAAAAAAGAAAAAAAAAACACCATAAACTTATTTACCATGTATTTTTATAATTTCAGCAATGTTATCAACTTATGGGTTCGTGATTACTACGATAACTCAACGGATAAGATTAGTAAAAACGAATTTGTTTACGCTGGCGATGTAGTGTACAAACCATTCCCCTCATTCATGCATCCCTTCAATTCTTGTAGTAATGTTAACGATCAAGAAAGTGAAAAACGAATAGCCAAAGTTGTTAGCAAGAGTGTGGCCAATATAGATTCTGGAGACTTTGCTGATTTCATATCATCTATCCAATATGAAAATAATAAAGTCACATCCCGACTATCATGTATGAAACAGGCCGAAAAAACGACCGACTTGAAAATAGTTTTAATCTGCTCTGATGAATGGAATTCTTGTTTGAATAAGAATAGAATTATTGCAAAGAATTTAAAATTTAAATTTCAACGAACATATGAATGCAGTAAGTTTATAAAAATATACCAAAATAATCTACTGGCAGTAGTGGCTCCTGCACCGTTTGAGACGGATTATGAGACATCGATCCCAATGATTTTTTACCAAACTCCTAAACTGTATTCGGAGGACCAATCACATTTTCCGAATTCAATGAATTTAGTATCAGGCCTGTTATTGAAACATGTGTTTATGAAGTTCATTGATGAAGCCGGTTGGCGTAGAGTAGCAATCATATCAGATGACACAACATACAGTATGGATTTTGAAAAAGAAATTCTGGAGTCCTTTCATAGGAAGCAAATGCTATATAATGTGCAACGATGTACAACTGCAGATGACTTTTACAAGGTACGTTTATGTTTATATTATTCTAGTTTCATGTTCGTCAAATTACATTGTAAGCCCTTTTTTTTTTTTTTTGTGCGGAAATCCCCTCGGATACCACCTACTGGTGGCATGTCGGACTTGAACCGACCAAAACCGCACGCCGTCTCGGGTACTAGATGCCGGGGAACCAGGTGCACCCTAGAAAGGAAAACCCTGGAACCCCGACGTACCTCGGGCCACCTACGCTTTGCAGATGGCCCCCTACTGTGTGAGAACCCCAATGTTCCCTTTAATGTCTCACAGGGCGTGCACGCTCAGCGTCCGCGCCATCACTCGGGCCTGCTTCTGCTAGGATGACACATGGCCTCATGTGTCACTCTCAGGCTTGCGCTTATGGAGGACGGAGATCGTTCTGCGATCTCCGGCGCCTGAGTCGCCCGCGGTGCCTGGCCCGTTTTCTCGAGTCTCAGGATTTCTACCCAACTCCCGCGCCTCCTTGCGACACTGGTAAAGAGCCGCGAGGGTTCTCGCCTCCAGGTCCCATGGTGGAGTTCCAGCCAGGAGTCTCGCCGCCTCAAAGGAGATCGTGCGGTACCCCCTTATGATCCTGATGGCCAGCACCCGTTGCGGTCGCCGCAATAGCGCTATAGTGCTGGCCTTCAGGGCCCCCGCCTACACTGGGGACCCATAAAGGGCCATGGACCGCACAACCCCCTCGTATAGTCTCCTGCAGGAGTCATCGGGTCCCCTCATATTTGGCAGCAACCATGCCAGTGCACGCGCTGCGCCAACCAGCTTGGGGACCAGACTTCGGAAGTGATGTCCGAAGTCCCATCGGCCGTCGAGTACGAGCCCCAAATACCTCATAGAGGGCTCGATGCCGATGCGAGTGCCTCCTACTATGAGGCTGAGTCCTTCAGGTGGCTTACTCCGAGGCCTGCGAAAGAACAAGGCTTCGGATTTGTGCAGTGCCACCTCAAGACCCAGCCGCCGGATTCGTTCGACGACTTGAGCAACCCCGGCCGTGGCCCTCAGGATTTCCTCACTGTGCGTCCTACCACTCGCCGTCACAAGCGTGTCATCCGCATAACACGTGACGGCGACACCATCTAGGAATGCACCGCGAAGCACCCAGTCGTAGCCAATGTTCCACAGGAGCGGTCCTAAGACCGACCCCTGCGGGACACCGCACGACATTTCACGTCGACCGAGACCGGTCCTACTCGGGTAGATCACGGCTCTCTCCAAAAGATATGCCCCGACTATGCGGCGGAGTTAGGGAGGCACTTGGTGATACACTAGTGCCTTCCTGATGCAACTCCAGGGCAAAGTGTTAAACGCGTTGGCGATGTCCAAAGACACCGCCAACACCACTTCGCCCCGGGAAACTGCCTCCTCCGCCAGAGCCTTCACGCGCATGATCGCATCCACGGTGGAGCGTCCTTGACGAAAACCGTACTGGTTGTCGGCCAGATCCGGCCCTATCCTGTAGAGATGCTTGACGAGGCGCCATGCAATAACTCTTTCAAAGAGCTTGCATATCTCGTCAAGCAACACTATGGGCCGGTAGGCAGACGGTGAGTCCGCCGGGCGCCCCTCCTTTCAGATATTGTAAGCCCTAGGATAAGGTAATCAAAAATAAAAGTAGCCTTACTTACTCCTTATATCTACCACTCCTCTGTTGGTCTTGTGGTTGACGTATGCAACAGCTGATCAAGAGGTCTCGGGTTCAAATCTCTGGTCTGGCCTAAAGTGCTATTGAGTTTTTCTGATATAAAATACTTAATCAACTTGGAGTTTGGCAGTTGGGGTCTGAATCCCCGTGCCTAGGAGAGTACGAAAAGCTGTCGGTCCTGCGCCTGATCTCTCCCCGATCATGTCGGTTAACCGTCCCATCGTATTATGAGATAGAAGGAACAGAGACATATGTTTGTGCACACACTTGTGCACTATAATAATGTATCTCCTGCGTAGTTGGCTGGTCATCGTTGAGACTGGCCGCCGTGGTCGTTATCGGCTAGGGGAACATTATATCTACCAGTGAAAGGTCCGTTAAAATCGGTCTAGCATTTCTTATTCCGGAGAAAACAGATGAACAAAAACTTAAAATAAATATTTTTAAGTCCCATACATACTTTCATATGCGTTTAGTGAAAAGTTGTTAATTATTTTATATACAAAAACTGAAAAGTTTGTTTATTATGTGAATTCTACCTTCGAAACTATCAATACCATATAACAAATATGGGTTTGGATACTTATAAATTAGCTGTCAATATGACTCTTAACTTAGCCTGATTGAAAGCTAATTAAAATAACTAAGACAAATAATTTTAATGTTACAGGCCATAAGTTACCTTCTGAAAGTAGACGCAAGGATCATTATTGCAAACGTTAACGAAGCAAACGCAAGAAAAATAACGGAAATAGTTGATCCATACAAGACAAGGTTCATAATACTCTTTCGTGTAATGCCATTTTGGTACTGGGTTGATGCACAGGTAATATCTTGTACTGTAATAATTCAGGGGAATTCCCTTCTTCACTATCTTTGAATGCCGATTTGCGACCCAATATTTTCATTGTTTTATTCACAAAGTATTCCTTTCAATTAAATAAACTAGCTTTTTAATTGAAGAAAGTAGTAAAAAAAAATATAGATGGTGGGCGAAGTGGTAGTGTATACAAATATAGTGCTCGAGGTCTCCGTTTCGATTCTTGGGTCGGATCAAATGTTTGTATGATCTGCAAATATTTGTTTCGGGGTTTGGGTGTTTTCCATGTATAATATGAATGTATTTACAAAAAAAAAGTAAATGTGTAATAATACAAGCTCCGCTTAGTTTGGGACTAGATGGCGTGGTGTGTTAGATGTTCGAAGTATTTATTAATATTACTTCCAATGTACCATTCTATTAAAAAAAGATGGTGAGACCATATGTCTCGTGGTTTCGTATCGTTCCTCCCTGAAACATATCGTAAACTCTAAAAAGCAAGCATTTGACCAGGTAGAGTAATAATATTAACTGCTATAGCTACTTTTCTCCTACATTCTACTTCTGGTCGACACAATGACGAAAGGTGCTACCTGGTGTATTGCCAGCTAACCAACTACCTTTATGTATTAAATACACCAAAATCTCAAAACGGAAAATAAGACTAAGGCCGCTATTACTCGAATAGGCCTGGAATTTTCGTCCAGAGACTGAAATGGCTTCTAAAACAGAGCTGTTTAACGCTCGTGTGGGTTTTCAAACACTTCAGTAGTGCCGAACTTTTAACCGTAAAACATAACACCTGATAATATTGTCTAAATTATCTAGTTTCAGAACTGGATTTCCATAACAATGAGTTCTTCAGTTACAAGATTCGGCACATGCCGAGAGGGGGACACCTCCAGCTGCTCAGATATCATGCTTAGTCTCGGCATCATTGCTCATGCTCGCGATAAGCACTTGAGATCAGAGGTCCTACATAGGACATCATTCTATAGGTAATATTATAACTAAATTTGCTAAAAACTCCATGTTTTCAACCTAACTACACCGAAGCGAAAATTAAGGAAATAGTTTAAGCAATCTATTTTGTGTTCCACCTTATACTCTATGCGCTGTAGCTTGGTGCGGGTGACAGTTTTAGTAACACTTCGTTTCACTCTTGAAAGTTGCTGCGATTTATAAATTATGACTGAGTATTTCAGCTGTACCACATTCGCAATATATTAAATCATTAATAACTGTAGTAAATTAAATTAAACCAAACCAGAATGTTCTAATCTACAAATATAATCAAATTTAATAAAAAAATTAAGCAGTGTTATGCGTATGACGTAACGCCATAGAAGTATTTAGTGATGGGATGTACTGCTACGATGGATGTCGATATTTTTCATAATAAAAAACGGTCATTTTTTATTGTTAAAATTGGTCTATAATTATACAACAGAACATTTATATGGTAAGGTTGCTTAAAAGGTTGCTAAGAAAAAATACATTTTATTCGTCCAACCCATATCAGAGTCAGGAACATCTGAATTGTCACTCAATTCATCATCTGAATCTGTGACGGATATTATTATATTAACGAACAACAACCTCCCTGGCCTGACTACCTGAAATAGTTTATTTTTGTATGCTTAGACATGGTAATAACAACGAACTCAACAAACAAATAACAGTTACACTACACAACTGAATAACACACTCATTTTCATAAGAATATTAAAGAGAACTAGATTTATGCTGCGAGTATCGTTAGCGATAAAAATGAATTGCATAACGTCACATCCCTTAGTTATATGGTACTGATAGATGTCAATGTCGTACAGGCAACTGTCACCCGCACCATGCTACAGCGCAACGTGTCTAGCTGAATTACTAAACCGATTAAATTTTTTCAAAAGTTTTAACATAGCCCTTTATTTTTTTTTCTGCAGAGTTCAGCTATCAAATTTTAGATATAGCAAAACTTCTTTATCTTGGGCAATACCACAATTATTAATTTATTTGACATAATTTCAGGAAATTCGCAAAAACTATGGCGAATATGATACCTTCAGATTCAGTGGCATACATCCAACGTTTCCAAGAAGAAATATCCAAACTAGATATAAGAAACGATGGTGTTATTACTAAATCTGTAGATCACAAGGCTCCGTTCAATAAAAAGATTCCAGATCAAAAAGAATGCATGGCTAGAATGAATAATTTCGCCAAGCCCTGCGACCATGCCGTGTACTTGTATATAATGTTGGTAGTAATTATGTTCGCTATAATGGTACTCACTATTACTTGTTATTTCCACGAATCTTCTCCTGTAATATCTAACTCATATCAGCAACTATAACATGCTCGATTCTTGTAAAATATAGTTATGCGAACCATGTTTTATGTTAAGCATTTGAATAATTTATGAGTCAATGCATTTTAATGACTATGATCGAGCAACACAAGCCATGCATGTACTACTACATGTTATGTAATACATGCATAATGCATATTACAGTAGAGGAAATCCGAGAATTTCATCTTTGAAATTCTCGGATTTCCTCTACTGTCACCCGATTGAAGTTGGACCCATTCGTTTCGTAAAGACTCGTAAATGGTAGTAGCAGAGGAGTAAGATTTGATGATTCATAGACATGCTCATTTTTGACAATCAATTGGACCTACTAATGCAACATGGAATCAACCCACTAACATGCCAAAATCTTAATAAGAACTCTATTTATAAGGAGATAAGGATAATTCTTTGATTTTGGCATTTGTGTGGATTGGTTCCTTGTTGCATAAGTAGGTCCAATTGTAACTTAATTATATAGCAACCTATGTTATATTTAGTAATTTAAATCGTAGAAAAATATAAATATACGAAATAATGTAATAATAAAAAAAAGCGGTTGAAATTCTTTTTTACAATCCAATTAAAATATTGATTACAGAAATACTTAAAAAATTCAATTTTGCTAACATAACTGAACTTACTTAATAACTCGACTCGACTGCACGGTTGGCCTAGTGGTTTAAACGTTCACTACTGTGGGTTCAAATTCCACGTGGCACATCACTTTGTGTGATCCATAAAATGTTGTCCTGAGTCTGGGTGTTATTTGTGTCCGTTACATGTATGTTTGTAAAGTCCCCCGCGACACAGGATGTATATTCCTAATGCGGGAGTTGTCTTTTTATAAGAAAAAAAAAAAAAAACTACCCACGCCACTTGATCCGTGTCTCTTTTCAATCATGTTTGGATCCTATTGGTCCTTTTTTTGACGAGGTGGAAAATCCCTTCGGATCTCCGGATCCTCGGGGACTGAAGAGTCAGATATGTGGTGATTCCACTAAAAACCACACCGGCGGCCGGTCTCAGAGCGGTCGTCTGTCACCAGGATGATCTCGTGAACCGTGAAAGTAAGACATTTGAAATTTTCAGCGACGATGTATTTGTATTGCCGCTATAATAACAAATATTAAAAAACAGATAAAAAAAAATTAAGGTTCCCATACAACAAATGTGATTTTTTTGCTCGTGATTGACAACGGCAATAGGTAGATGCTTGAAATGTACGGAACCATTCCTGCGCGAGTCTGTCTCGCACTTGGCCGATTTTTTATGTACGCCTAAGGTTTTCACCGGCAGTGTACAGTCGCGAACTAAGAAAATAAAACCCTTCTTGGTTACCTGATATTTTTTTTTATACAAACCTTGTCCTGACAGAGATAAACACATAAAAAAGGTGTATCCAATTTGGTGCAGACGATGAGAAGTTAGTGCGCGTATATACATTTCAGTAATTCATTTTTATTTATATATATTAGACTAGCTGAACCCCGCGGTGCTACCCGCGGTACGACAATAATCACAGGCAACATCGCGAGGCGAAGCTAGTATCTTTATAAATTATAGCCTACGTGTTATTTTGATGTATAAGCTATATTATTGTAAATCGTAAAATAAGTAACTTTTCTGGTTGATTTTTTACACCTTGGTTCTTGAAAAACGCAAATATCTTACGGAACCCTACTTTTTTCCAAAATAAAATATAGCCTATGTTACTCGTGGATAATGTAGCTTTCGAATGGTGAAAGAATTTTTAAAATCGGTCCAGTACTTTTTGAGTTTATTCGTTACATACAAAAATACAAATCTTTCCTCTTTATAATATTAGTGTAGATTATTATTAGTGTAGATAAGAAAATTATACAAGTTTAATTTTGTAGCGAACTGAACTGTTATTTTATGTGATGCTTTGTTGTAACTCATGTTATACAATTAATATGCAATACAAAGATTTCAAGGTGTTTAATGATACATATATTTATGTTACATAAAAATATATTTGTATTTCGTAATATAACCGTTACATCATTTTCATTTGTTCTATTTTGTAAATTTAAACTTGAATTTGGAACATATGCCCGGACCAGGACGTCACTGAGACTGCTTACCAGTTCTCGGAATTGGAATGTAAAATTCCCTTACGATTAATTGTTTTTTGTTAGATTACCAAAGATGTTTTTTATATGCATTTATAAAAAAGGATTAATTACTTATTGTAAATTAAAATTATTTGAACTGTAATTTGTATATAATTAAAAGTCAAAATCATTTAACCGAGATTTTTAATCAATTCCTTGAGGTACTTGATGTCCTTTTTGTCGCTCAGTGTATCATCATCGTCGACGTCCGGCAGTGACGTAGTACGAACCGCAGAAATGGGTCCCGGCAAGTCAAAAATAAAACTTCGAACCTAAGGAGAAAAATATATTATTTTAGAGAAGCATTACTTCTATTTACACACGATACATCTTCACGCTTAATCAGACATCAAGATTAGAAATTTCGAAGAAAGATCGACTTGTTGACCGACACGACGCCGGGTTTTCCCTCGAAATACTTGCGTAACTACAGCTTATACTTTTTTTTTTATGTCTTAGCTGCCAAAATGACTCTGCTCTGCCTGATGGAAAGCACGAGCAGAATCCGGGAGTGGTGGTCACCATCCTCAATGCTAATAGGGACAATGCAGCATGGCGACCCACACTATGGCGGCCTAGTGAGATGCTTCTTCACGCTCCGCTTAAAGGACCCGGGTTCATAGCGGGAGGGAAACACGTACGCAGGTAGTGAGTTCCGGGTTTTGACCGCTCGGCTCAGGAAGGAAGAACCGAAGCGGTGAGTACGAGAGCGTATGTCTACCACTCTGAAGCGGTGACATCCAAGACCGGCACGTGTTGTCCTGTAGAGGAAGGGAGAAGGGGGGACCAGTTGGAACAGCTCTTCAGAACACTCTCCATGATAAAGGCGATAGAGGACTGTCACAGAGGCATATACTACTACAACTGTAGCATAAGTGTGTGTGAGTATCATGAACGTTGATGATGGTGAAATAATGCTGTCACTTTTACTCTTCTTACAACTCCAATGCTTCGGCATTATAGACAAGGAGTAAAAACGTGCGTGTGTAGGTAAATGCGCGAGTGTGTGCGCGATTTTAAAGGTGTGTACTTACATACATGCTATGTCGCGTATGTAGATACACGTCTAAATATTAGACTTGCAACGAA
The DNA here is from genome assembly GCA_916048165.1 of Spilarctia lutea. Taxonomy (NCBI): domain Eukaryota; kingdom Metazoa; phylum Arthropoda; class Insecta; order Lepidoptera; family Erebidae; genus Spilarctia; species Spilarctia lutea. Next base: position 4,436,064 of record OU696490.1, read on the forward strand.
TATTCGGTTACTATTCAGTATTCGGCGTATTCGGCTGCTTTTATTATATTCAGCCGAATACCGAATATCTACATAGTATTCGGCCGAATACCGAATATCTACATATTATTCGGCCGAATACCGAATACTTAAATAATATATTTTGTCATAGAGAAATAATTGGTAAAATGAAAAATTACAATCGATTGATTACGTATATATTCATATTTTCATTTCTGTTATAATCATTTAAGTAGTCATTGGTACATAACACAGGTACATAATTTAATCACGTCTGTACACTGTACTTATATTCGGCTATTCGGTTAGGGGCCTCGCCGAATATTCGGTATTCGGTATACTGCCGAATATACTATTCGTTGCAAGTCTACTAAATATACATTTTGTGTATAAAGCAAACAGGTCTCCAATCTTAAAAGGATACTAAGTTGTTTTTATTACCTTTTGATTAACAGATCTCAAGTTTTGCAGCAGTTTCAAGGCAGATCTCTTTTCAGTAGGATGCGATATTTGATACAGCCGTATTGCTCTATGAAACTGTAAAAAAAAAGATTTAAATATAAACCGTTTCATAACATGTACCCTATTTTGGAACACCTACTAGATAAGCAGGATGATGGATTTAAAAATAGCCTTAGGCCTCCTACAAACCTGCAAGCAAAGCCAAACTGATGTTTGTTTCACCGTTCGTCTTATATTATTGTGTGAAATCCAAAAACCTCCTTGGCAAGAACCTACATTCCCCTGTTAGAGACCATTAATTTGATGATGACTAAATTCTCTAAATTGCTAACTTACGCGCTCTAATAGACACCAAGTATCTCTGTACTGCTGTAGGAAGACCAGAGGAGTGAGCACCGCCGCGTAGAAGCCTGCTTCTCGGTCCAGCATATCGTCACTATCAGACATGGCGTAGATCGTACCACGGTATTTATGGAGGAAGGCGGAATTCATGTGGTCTTTATCGAAACTGTATATGAAACAAAAAGGCTAGTAAGTTTTTTTATGGAGTCAGCCGTAACTGAGCAGGTGGGTCACTTAAGACCTAAGTGACTAACTTCCTTGAACACCAATTCATCATCATTACAGTCAAATTCAATTTCAAAATCATTTATTCAATTAAGACACTAAGTGACATTTATAAACGTTAAATTAAAAATACAGTTAAAAATCAAAGATCCGACACAAACAGACGCCACAGCATGTACTGGATTGTCAAGGTAAATTAGGTGACAACACTACAATCCTGCTTATATCAAACTATAACTTCCCGTTTCCAAAGAGTCTTATGAGAAGAATACTGGCAAAGGAACTCATGACCACTCTTTTTAAAAGTCAACTTTTAATAAGCTGAGATGGGCGCCTTTTCTGGCATTACACCGGATATTATAACTGCTTACATCCTATAACCTTAACTCTGTTCAAAACCATACACTGTCCTGTGTTTGTCAGAATAAACGTTTTTTCTTTCTTTCTTTCCTTCTAATAGTCTACTATACATTTCTCTTCTGAGACAGATTATTTTATACTGAGACTTAGCGAGTGTCATAACTTGGTGTGCTCGTGGGTCATTGCTGTTGATCCTGGTGTACAGGAGTCGTGGGTGGTAGGCGTGTAGGCGGGATTAGTCCCAATACAATAATTCTTACAGAAGAGGTTGCAACTCAAGAGAGATAATTGTGTTACTGGTGTTTGTGTACTCTTGTTCCTAGAGTTGATTGTTAATAACCTCATTCAGTCGATGAAAAACAATGAAAGAATCACTTAAATCCTGCTATTCATGAGACCATGTGGTATCACTTCAAAAATGAAACCATTTGTACCGAAGCAGGTAACTGTTCCAATATCTGTATATTGAGTTGCGCGCGAGACGCAGTAACGAGTGTACGTACGTATTTACTGTGTATCGAGCTTGCAATAGTTTTTAGCATAAAGTTCTCAGTTATTAGCAATTATGGTTGAAAGTAATTCAGCGTCTAGTGAGGAGGATGGGGATAAAAGTGACACGGATATATTAAACAAGTGTAAAAGTCAGTTACAAAATTTATATCAAAATACCCTCGAAAATAATAGTGAAAATTCAAAATCTGTTGAGAAGAGGCAAAGGGAAAGCAGTGAGGGTAGTATTGAAGACGGCTTTATTACGGTTCTAAACAGAAAATCTAAGAGGTTATTGAGGAGTTATTCATCGGATATACGAGATATGAGTACTAATGAAGAAGGCGGAGAAATTGCAGGTAAATACGAAATAATTTTATCTTCACTAAAAATATTGCCAAAACAAATGGCATTGGCGAAGCTATTACGTAATGAAAATATACAAAATATCACGACTTTGAAATACAAAAGTCCATATAAAGTGCTGATACGATTAAGTTGTAAAGAACAAGCGGACAAAATAGTTAATTGCCAGAAGTTTAAAGAACAGGACATGAAAGCAAATTATGCAGATCAAAATGTCACTTCCTATGGGGTAATAAAAGGTGTGGATTTGGACATAAGTGATGATGAAATTATGCAATCCTTATCCTGCTTAACTAAAATTTTAGCTATTAAAAGAATGAAAAGAATTGACAGAGATGGAAAATGGATAGATAGTGAGACTGTGCGCATTTGTTTTCAAAGCCCTTCAGTTCCGCCATTTGTCTATGCTTATGGGTGTAGATTTAGAGTAGAAAACTACATTTTTCAAGTTATGCAATGTTCTACTTGCTGGAGATATGGTCACACCAAGAAATATTGCCCATCTAATCATGTTTTCTGTCCTAAATGTGGACAAGAACATGCCAACTGTAATACGCAGGTATTTAAATGTCTGAACTGCAAAGGCCCCCATATGGCCCTGGATAAGACGTGTCTTTTCTTCTTGAAAGAAAAGAAAATACGCCTAATCATGAGTCAAGAAGATGTAGGATACAAAAAAGCTTATGATATATATTTGAGGAGAGAACGAAAAAATAAAGACCCAAAAAATATAGGAAATGCTCCCCAAACACCTTACACAAAGGTAAATAAGTCATATAGTAGTGTGGTCCAAATGACATTAGACGATCAAGAAGAGACATCTGATGATATTTCTGAAACAGATCAAAATGTAGGAATTTCTACAAATCAATCTACTAGTATTAAAAAAATTAAAAAAAAGTCTAAAAATATGAAGTTGAAACCTACATTAGAGGCCACAGAAATGCAAAGAGAACCGGAAATTAGCTGTATAGAAAACTCAGGAAATGGTGACCGACATGAGGAGCAGATTTACTTGAAAAGTTTGTTGAATAAATTAAAGTGTATTGCATTGTCTAAAATGGACTTTGTAGATAAAATTTATGAAGTTTTTAAAATATTAATTGTTGAAGTAAAAAAATATTTTATAGAGATACTGAAGCAAACTGAGTGTTTTAATAGTATTTTAAATTTGTTCAGTCATGGCCAGTAGTTCCTCATGCTTTAAGTTGAATATAATTCAATGGAATGCTCAAAGTATCAAATCCAAGCGATCGGAGTTTGAATGTTTAATGCAACAAGAAAATATTCATATAGCCATTTTAAGTGAGACATGGTTGAACCAAGGTATTGAACTTAACTTTAGTGGTTACAGCACATATAGGAGAGACAGAGAAGATTCATATGGAGGGGTGGCGTTCGTTATACATAAATCAGTTAAGGTAGAAACATCCTTACATAGATTAAATAATTTAGGTATAGAAATAATACATATTAGATTATTAAATTGTTATAGCCTGGAGAATATTGTCTCTGTATACTGTCCGTCAAGTGTAAATACCTCCCAGGTGGATTGGGATAGGTTGTTTGGTTTATTTTCTAAAAAGGCGCTAATAGCAGGTGATTTCAATGCACATCACACAAACTGGTCATATAAAAATGACACAAGAGGCGTTCAAATAATGAGCGCTTCGATAGATAATGGTTTCATCTCTTTAAATGATGGAAGTGTCACTAGATTAAAACTTGTCAATGGTGCGCTTCAAGAGTCTTCTCCCGATATAACATTTATTTCTACTGACATTGCTGTGAACTTTACTTGGAATGTGACTAATGAAACACTTGGCAGCGATCATTTAATTATAAAAATAGTGTTAGATTACAAAAGTCATAATTATTTTATTAAAAAGCGTAATTTTAAGTTGGCTGACTGGAGCAAATATAGAGATATTATTAAGAATGGGCTTAAGAGTTTTGTTGTAACGAATAACGTCCAAGACCGGTATGACTTTTTTGTTGCACAGATTAATTACGCGGCTGATCAGAGTATTCCTATGATTAAAATAAGTAAAGATCCTACATCTAAATTCCAACCTAAATCTTGGTGGACACCGGAGCTTTCTAGGTCTGTTGCTCAGCGTCGCTTATTATTGAAAACATTTAGAAAAAATCCTACTCCAGATAACCTCTCCAGGCTAGAAGACAAAATACGTGACACAAAACACATGATCATGAAAGCTAAGTCAGAGAACTGGCATAAATTCTGTGATGGTATTGATGAGACTGTTTCAGTCTCTGAGATGTGGCGTCGAATGCGTTGGGTTAAAGGATATAAAAAAAAAACTCAATTTCAAGTGACTACCGATCAAAAAGAGGAGTTATTATGCAGTTTAGCACCTGACTATGTAATGTCACAAGCACCAACATTTCACTCGGCAAATGCATCTCTTGAATCTGACTTCAGCATGGAAGAAATGGTCAAATGTTTTAAAAAGAAAGACACAGCTCCGGGAAATGATCTCATTACATATTTAATGTTGTATAATTTACCTTCTGTAGCTAAATTTTATATGTTAGAAATATTTAACCTAATATTCGTTAGCAGCATAGTTCCTTCGCAATGGCGTAATGTGAAAATTTGTCCCATCCCCAAAGTAAATGACTCTGTTTGCTCCATACCCAAGCTAAGACCAATCGCGTTAATCTCGTGTGTTTGTAAAATTTTCAATACGATGTTAGCAAAACGCTTAGAATGGTATGTTGAAAAGAATAGATATTTGTCACCTAAAACAACTGGTTTTAGGCGTGCACAATCAACATTGGATTCTCTGGCGAGATTAATATGTAAAATACAGATAGGATTTTCGAACAACTTATCTACTCTTGCTTGTTTTCTAGACATTGACGGCGCATACAATAATATTTTGATAGGGGAAGTTGTTACAATTTTGGAAGAATTAAATGTAGGTGCCAAAATATCTAAATATATGTGGTCTTATCTGAGTGAGAGGCGATTGTTAGTAGAGGTGCGTGGTGGGGGTTGCGATGACACGATATGTCGTTGGGCTAATAGAGGAATCGGGCAAGGTGATCCTCTTTCACCTCTAATATTTAACATTGTCACCCATAAGATATGTCTAAACATAGCAGATGTCGAAATATGTCAGTATGCTGATGATTTTGTTTTGTATACAAGTAGTAATAATATTCTAAGGGATAGTGTAAATAAAATGCAAAAATCTTTAGATACTATGTACAAAATTTTGCAAGATATTGGCCTTCAATTATCCGGTAATAAGTCGAAATACATTATTTTTAGCAGAGGACACAAAAAAATACAAGTACAATTAAAAATTGATAATTTAGTGTTACAATCATGTGACAATGTTAAATATTTGGGTGTGTGGCTCGACAGATCACTGCGTTGGGGAAAACATATTGGTGAGATAAGTTGTAAAACGCATAAATTTCTAAATGTTCTTAAACTTTTATCAGGCCCTTCGTGGGGTGTTCATCCCAATTACTTGCGTAGGTTATATATAACTTTAATAAGAAGTAGGATAGATTATGGTTGCTTTATATACGATAACAGTGCGAAAGTACATTTACATAAACTAAATATTGTTCAGAATCAAGCCTTAAGAGTTATTGGCGGATTTATTAGGAGTACGCCGATTCATGTAATGGAAAGCGAGTTGAGTATTTCACCATTGTTTGTACGTAGGGAATATTTATCTATAAAATATGTATTAAAGACAAAATCATGCTATAATAATTTAATTTACGAATTGTTAGGTGAATTAAGCGCTCTTTGTACCAACAGATATTGGACAAAAAAAAAGAAACCGCTTCTAGCAATTGTGTATAACAAAGTTCAACAAGAAAATATAAATGTTAGTGACACTTTGGAAATGTTTACACTGGATACATGGGTTTCAAATATTAAAACTTTTCAAGTAGTACAGTGTAATTTAGATTGCATAACATTAAATAAAAATAGTTATAATCGCGATATGCTCAAAAGTAACATACTCAATGAACTTAACAACAAATATGACAGTTGGCACACTATATATACTGATGGTTCAAAGGGTGCTAGTGGTTTGGGGTCAGCATTTATTGATGCTGGTAACGAAATGAGTGGCAATTTTAGAATGTGTAATAAAAATTTATGTATAATGACAGTAGAGTTAACTGCGATTTTAGAGGCGTTACGTTATATTAAAAGTTCTGGGTATGAAAAGGCGGCCATATTTACTGACAGTAAAAGTGCCCTGCAACATCTGGCTCGATGTGCCTCTGGATCTAGAGGTGTATCGATAGCCTATAGTATTTTAAATCTGTTGTATTGGTTCGAAATTAATAACGTTCTAGTGAAGTTGCAGTGGGTGCCTTCGCATATCGGACTCAGGGGGAACGAGCTGGTTGACAATTTAGCCAAAAGTGCAGCTATTAGTGGCACAATTATTGATATAAAACCTTGTTATTTTGAAGTCCTACCTAAATTTAGTGCTGAATGTTATGGAGTTTGGAAAGAATATTTTAATGAATTATCACGAGAAAAGGGAATATGGTATAAAACGATGCAGTGTGAACCTCCTCGTATCCCATGGTTTTCTAATAGAATTGTTTGTAAAAGACATGTAGTTATTGCACATAGGTTAAGATCTGGACACGTTCCGCTTAACAAGTTCGGCTTTCTAATGAAGAAAGTTAGTAGTCCCAATTGTGAACAATGTGGAATTGTTGAAGATGTCCATCACTTGTTAGTGGAATGTGTCCAGTACGGAAAAGAAAGGGAAGCATTACTGTCAAGTTTAGAGAATAATGTATTGGATGTTGGTACGTTCCAGTCCATCCTATCCAAGCCGCATAGTGAGGATGCAATCAAAATTTATAAATTTATTAATAATTTAAAGAGAATATAACATTAATATTGTGTGTTTTGATTGAGTCCTTACTTCATGGCATTATGTATTTATAACTTTTTTTAAACCTTTTATGTGTTGGTAGTTGTTACAGGTTACAATGAGGCTGGCATAATCATTATTGATTAAAAGCCTCTACATTAATAATGTAAACAATAAAGATAATAAAAAAAAAAAAAAAAAAAATATCTGTATATTGTTCTTTTTAAGAAACTTAATATAAAACTCACTTTAGGTATATCAATTGTGTAAATTAACATTAAACCGTTTTTACAGTTTATTCGGGGAATTCCCGCCTCACAATTCGGGTTTGTCATTACTGACGTAATGTAACCTTGACGAGTGAAACAAACGGACACGCCGTTATCTACGAGTATAATAAATATTGTTATCGATATAAAATGTTTTAGTACGCGCATCACATAGCATTGCTGGACGGATGTGGCAAAATTGATTTGAGTATCGTAATATACCTATAAACCTTTACTATATGTATTATATAACACTACGCAGAGCACATAATGCGTCCTGTGCCTGATCTCTCCTGGTCGTGACGAATAGCCGTCATAGAATATGAAAGTGACGGAACAGAGAGTGTACTGTATTTGTGCACTATTATATCTCCTGCTTAGTTGTCTGATCTCCATCGAGACTAGCCACTGTGGCCGAAATTGGCTAGGAGCAGATTATCATCATCACGTATTATATTTCGCACAAAGTATATATAGTAATTTATCTAGACAGCTGTATATATTCTAAGAACTTACTACGGCAGGATGGCATAAATCCTCCGTACAATATCCTTCGCAGTTGGCCGGATTCCTGAACAGCGATCTATCTTATCTTGCTTCTGTCTGAATATCCACCGGTCTTCTGTTACGTCCTCTGTGTCCACCTCTTGGCAATCCACAGGCCACTAAAACAAGAAAAGACTCTTTGAATTTATTATGACAGGTATTTAGTGCCTGTCTAACGTTGGATGCGGACAGCACAGGACCAGCTGTTGTGGAGAAACTTGAGCCCTATGTCTCTATGAGCAGTGGACGTGTTTTGGTTAAAATGACGATGATGATAATGATTAAATCTCTGCGACAGGTGGACTTAAGACCCCAGCAAACGAGAAGAAGTGTGCAGCAGATTTGTAAGCTGCAGGTATCAAATCTGTGACATTTATATAAAACTATTTCTTTCGTAATTTATACTCAGAACTTATAACAAAAGACGGCGCTAATGAGTTAATTTTTTAACATAACAAAATAACTTCCAATCCGCTTACAACATCTGTTAATGGACATCTATCTTCGGCAAGGCGGTATTAGCCTTCTATACCACACTGGCGACGGGTTGGTTTAGCATTTATTATCAAGTTTTCTTCTTTTTGAAGTGATGTTATCCTGCAGAGTTTGGTCCGACATCTCGTACGACACAACACACTATAACTTTAAAAAAAAAAGGATATTTCTTACCAAGATTCCAAGCCACAACAACATATGCCATACATTCCATGCCATATCCGACTACTTGTACAATTCATGTTAGCAGATTTTCAACATCGCCAACGATTTTCTATAACGGAGAAATATTGTAAAAAAACATACGACCTAATTACATGATATTTTGATGTCATTTGAATGTATATTTGACAACTGCATACTTCTATCAAAAGCAAGTAAAACCTCATTTATTAATTTTTTTAACAGTATTGTAGCAGAGGTTAGGTATCTTGAAAATAATTTCATCCGTTTGGTTTCTTTTTTTTTTTGGACGTATCGCCTGGTGGTAAGCGATTACCGCCGCCCATGGATACCCACAACACCAGAGTGGCGTTACAAGTGCGTTGCCGGCCTTTGGAGGATGGGAAGGGGGATGGGGGAAGGGGTTGGGGTATAGGCGTCCGGTATCCTCACCCGGTGAAACACAGCGCAGGCGCTGTTTCACACCAGTTTTCTGTGAGGTCGCGGTATCACTCCGGTTGAGTCGGCCCATTCACGTAGAAGTGTGACTCTCCCACGATTAAAAGTGGTGATAGAGTTATTCATGTAGTGACTACATATTTTGAAACAAAATCCTTGGCCGCGTCTGTCTCGCGATAAACTCAAAAGCTACTGCACGGATTTCGATGCAGATTTTACCAATAGATAGAATGATTCTTGAAGAAAGTTTTCGTGTGTAATCTGTTGAATTGAAATTGAAAAGACATTGGAAAAAATTAAGCCGCACATCTTATCGGGGTAACATACTCGTATGATAAAATATTCCCTAAAGAGCACGTGAGAAGCCGGAGCTGGTTGCTAGTTAATTTATTAACATTTATTCTTGGTACTATGTTATATTAATATATGATTAAGAAGGCACACAAACTATCTTTTTATGAATTTATCATGGCATAAAATATAAATAACACTTCGAGTTATTTATTTATTGCAACTGATAAATAGACATTGGAAATTATAACAAGTGCGAGTAGGACAGAGTACAAAATCGCTTAATTTTTGATCAGACCAGGCTTAAATGTATGTATACGTAACTTATATATCTTGGAATTGCAACCTTATCTGCAACGGGATATAAGTACACGAAGGAAGATTGTTTTCAAACACTGAAAAGTGTATAATTACAATTAACAACTTTACCTATCTCCTCTTGTATTGTCTTAAAATGTACTTCTACAAACACTATTACAAAAAAAAAACATGTTTATAGTTTTTAGATGCAAGCTTCTCTAACTGTTCTCACATATCTGTACTCAGTCGGTACCCCTGAAAATGTATGTGATTAATTTCAGAATGATTGTTTTTTTATGGAATATGGAAAACGAGCAGACGTATCGGCATGCATACCGAAGCGTGGCTCTCCCACGGTACGGCTTCTGTAGTTAACCCTTTAAAACATACATTTGCATTGACTATTAAATTAAATTAGAATTACTAAAGAACAAATAAAGTAAGTAATATATTTTAAGCCCACAAAATATGAAAACAAAATTTTAAATACGATTATAAACAGCTACATATTATAATGTATCGTTCTGTTTTCTACACTAAAACATACACTTACAGCGCTCTCACAAAGATAAACCGTTTTTAAATCGAGTAAGTCTAGACGCCAATACTCTTTTGGGAACCAGTTACATATGACGTGTGCTGCATTACACTACTGCGAAGTATATTTTGACGCGCAATATCAAGTTTGTGTATATACGTGACTCACACTCCAGAAGATATCAAAATTACAACTACTTTATGTGTTCTCGTATAAAAATTAATTTCTCGTCTTATTCGGCTTATTAATAAAGTGGTGTAAACTCAAAATGGAAACAGTGCAAAGTGATGAGGACAAACTAATAGTAAATGGAGAAATGTTCCATTCTATACGCACGTACATGCGTCAAAATAAGACTAGTGTTGAAATTATCGAAAAAATCGAAGAGCTTTTGAAGCGCGGCGCTGATATAAACGCCTGTGACAAAAATGATGATAATAACAAAATCCTACACATTGCTGTTCTAAAAGAAGAAAGAGATGTTGTAACATATCTCTTGCAGAAGGGTGGAAGTTTATTTTCTATGGAAGATCGACAACGAGCGTTGAAGTTAGCTTCACAAATAAATACAAATCTAGGCAAAGAAATAACAGAAATTCTATCTAAACAAGCAACTCAAGCAAGGTGCAATACAGGCAAACGTATACAAAAATGTGAAGAAAGCTCGGAAAGCAAAGCAACTGATAATAAAACATGTAATATAAAACATATGTATATGAAGCGAGAAGGGACATCTGGAGTTAAAGGACAATTATACGAAACTAAATTGTTAAGTCTAGTTCTACATCGCGCATTGCATGATAAACAAATTGAAGACTTTTATTTGGCAACGAATATGAAGGACATAGGAGGTTTTGACGACGTCTGCTTCAGGTATGATAATGTAACATGCTTTATGCAATGCAAGCATAAAGAAAATATAGGTAAAGAAAAACTTACTGTTTCTAGTATCAGAAACAGTAAAGACAAGCTTTTTCTAGGCATATATTTCGATAGTTATTTAAAAATTAAGCAATTGTTTTCTTCAGATTCTAAGGATCCTCTGTTTGCAGGCAAATTTGATGATATAAACAGTCACTTTGTTATTTATACGTGTCTGCAAGAAGAATTTGATCGCAAATTGTGCACAAATAAACAAATAAGCAATAAGCTGCACGATATTATATTCACAGGTAATAAAGAAGCAAATGAAACTAAAAGTGACATTTTTCAATTTGATTTTGAAGATTGCGATTTAGATCTTTTAACAGAGTTTATAAAATATAAAGATATAAAGGCTTTGGGTAAAACATTCTTAAAATGTATAATACTAAATAATGTTGATGGTATGATGAGTAGTAAATTAGTTAAAAAATATTACCCTGCACTAGTTCAAAACGTTATAACTGTCTTTACCGAGAATACAATACCTCATAAGGGAAAAAAGAACTCTAAACAACAAAAAACTTCAAACTTTACAAACAATAGTTGTATAGTTGTAGGTAAATTTCGAGATGATTTCTTTTTTTCTAACAACGACTATTTAATAAAGCTGAAAGATGCATTATGCACAGAAATATTATTCACTCACAGCCCGATAACAAAATGCTCAAGGGGTGAACTGAGGGAAAAAATTAAAGATATAGTTGAAAATACGTGTGCTGCTACGATAGCTGAATTAATTGGTTCTCCTATAACATTCGATAAAAAAAACCATCAACTTATTCTTGAGATTTCAAAACTACCAAATAAAATGTTTACATCACATGAAATTCAAGACATAACATCTGCTTTGCAAAATATACAAATTACAAAAGTAATGATTAAAGATGCTGTTTATTTAGCCGGTAAGAAAAAACTAGAAGCACTTACTTTTCAACTTCCTAAATATTTCGGCAATACCGATTTGAAAGTAAACAATAACAAAAGAATAGATAGACTAAATTTTATTGCTAATAAGTTTTACAAGCTTATCGAATACTTTGCTGTAAAAAACGAAACAGAAGATATCAAAATTATAAATATTAATAATGACGTTGTAGGTCCTGGCAAGATTCTTGAGTTTTCTCATTTAGAGTTAACGGGTATCGGTGGCGCAGTAGGCAACTTACTAGAATTTGATGAGGAAAGTAAATTATTCACCTTTAATACAAAGGACGAGCTTCCAGAGAATGCCAAATATGTTCGAGATAAAATTAAAGAACTTATTGGTAAAGATCTGAGCGTATATAAATTTAATGTGATGACAGATGGATTTCCAAGAATATCGTTTGACGTTTATCAATACAATAGAAATATTGCTCGTGAATTTTTAAGCAAACTTTGGTTTTACACTAATCAAGCTCAAGAAGAATCAGTTGAGACTATTATTAAAGGTGAAATAAGTTTAGAATATAATTCTGTCATACAAAGTAATCAGTTTCTCTTCCATGTTCAATCAGATGCGATATTTCTTCGGTTTCATGACAAAGTACAAAAATGGTGGAAATCACCCACCGATGCATTATACTTAACCAAAAATACCACTATTTATGAAGAAGCAAAAAAAGATATTGTGGACCGTCCTATCTTGACTGTTCTAACCCATATATTCACGAGAAATATTAAAGCATTTAATATTGACTTTAATACGAATGCAGTATTGGATCTGAACCTAAATAAATACCAAATTCATAATATTGCCAGCGACGCTGTATTATTAACAGCAGCTAAAATGATGCAGTGTGAAAAATATCAAAAACAATGTTCATTCATTCATTTAGATTACATTCATATGCTACCACAAAAAGATTATGAAACGATGATAGAGGAACTTGAATTATTAAAAGACGCTACTGTAGTTATAGTTAGTGAGGCACCAATAAGAGAAGAACTGCAAGATATCTTTATATTTATTCTCAATGCTATTACTAAACATCACCTATCTTCAGAAAACCATTTAATTGTTATTACAGGTGAAATGTTAGAAATGAAATTGGAGAATTATGATTGTATTACTATAAAAGACGATAATATAAACTTAACTGATTTGACAATTGAGTCACAAACATTTATTCTCAACACTTGTGAAATAATTTATCAAGGACAGAGAACTAAGTTAAATAAAATCATTGATGACACTTCAAAAGCCTATATAAATGCGAAACTATTGTTATTTTTACTAAAGAAAAAGGAAATTTATGTTGGTCGTAACATTGAAAACCACAATTATAATCAAATCAAAAGTCATTACATCAATCAAAGGTTAGAGCGTAACGGTGAAGAATGTGTGATAAATTCTCTATATGATATCAACGATAAAACTATATTGATTTCATCAAAACCGGGTATGGGGAAAACACTTCTTTTGGCGCATTTGTCGTTAAAAACGAAATATCTAGACCGTCGGCTCTGGATCGTGTCAATCGACATGGCTTCTTGCTTTAAAGACCTTGAAAGACTACATAATAAAAGCATAGATAAAATAATGACATTATTAGCTAATACAGCGCTTATAAACCCAGATGAAACAGACAAAGTAACATTTATTGAAGTTAATACGGGAACAGTTGCCATTAACAGTCAAGGGGTAGAAAACATCTCGTTTGAAATGCAACTTTTTATACATTTCTACAATCAAGGTAATATTATCTTTCTATTTGATGGTTTCGATAAAGTTTACCCGCGATACAGAAACGAAGCTACTGAATTGTTCACAACTCTCAGAGAAGCAAACAAACGGGTTTGGATAACAAGCGACTGCTATACAATCAAGAATCTTACAGAAATATTTGGTTCACCATACCAACTTGAGCCATACACATATACGGAAGAAAAAGGTTTACTTGATAGATTTTGGGCTATTAATGTAAAGCTTGAAAAATTGAATCACGAACAGTATAATAATATAAGAATATACCTAGATTACGTACTAAATTTCTTTAATCTTGAGCTCGACGTTGAAGATGTTAGTGACCGGCATAAGTTTGCATTTTTAAGTAATATACTTCACATGGTTTATTTAAAGTTAGTAGATTACTTTAAGGATGAAGTGCACAGCCTGTCATGGACTTATATTCGTGAAAAAATTAAGAGGAAATGGCACATTCACACTTATACAGTCATCGATCGCTACCTTCAAAATGTCAACAAAAAAGAATCGTTAAGATTGAAGGGAATTCCTTTTATTAAATATATAGCTGAGAATTATTTTACCTTAAAAATAGGTCATAAACTTGAAATACAAATTAATCGTAATGTGATGCTTGATAGGTCCAATGCTTTTGTGAATGCTTTTAAATTATACAAATACTTTCTTATAACGAACATCAAAGACATTTGCAATATCAAGACTTCTAGAAAACCTGGCGTAAGCTTGCTGCGTAATAATTTTTTTAATGATCATAACAAATACCTAATTTATGCAATATATAAAGAGAATGATGTTTCGAATATTTTAAGTTTAGTTGATGTGAATGAAATATACAAAACAATCAATAAAATAGAATCCGGTAAAATGAGAGCGGATCCCATTAATACTATCGTTAGCACAGAGTCAAGAGCCCATTTCATATTTGCTGAATATTATTTTCTTGAAACGTTATCAGATTTGTTACCACATTTAAGAATTGGAAATTTTAATGATATAAAACTAGACTCCATTTGTGATTTATTAGTAAATGTAATACTTGCCATCAGCTCGCCAGATTTGAGAAACGCTTTTAAATATAGACTAAAGTATGACCCCACATCGGACTCTACAGACAGTAACAATTGTGATAGGATAATATTTGAATTAATTTTAAAAGAAAACAAACACACTCGTGCTTTAGAGTCCGACGACGCTCTTAATACAGCTCTGAATGAAAGTTTAGTAAAGATAATAAATTTCTTATTAGACTATTGTCGTCAAAATCTAAGTGAAGATAAAACCGATCTAATGATGAGGGTCATAGAAAAAGTTATAGAGATTTTAGGGGAAATGTATCCTGGGTGGCTGGTTTTAAGTAAGATTGTAATTGGAGACATTGAAGACTTAGATGGTGAAACAATAATAGATTTGTTGAATTTATTTCAGGTAGGCAATCATATAACGGACAAAATTAAAGAGGTTATCGTTGAACCAATTAAGATGATCAAAAAGAAAATAGTTGAGATCAGTGGGAATAACAAAAACTTAATCAAATTGATAGACGAAATGCCATGTCATATAACGCAGATTATTTGTGCGGTATCTGATATAATTACTGACATAGATTTATCTTAAAATGTTTTAAGCTTAGGAATGGAAATAAATTATATATTATTTATATAAATAGTTTAATAAAACTCAGTTAAGGCTTGGAAACGTAACAAAGAAACTTTATTTACAAGACTTTACTGACTAACATTATGTCTATGTCTGCATAGACATAGACATAATATTAGTCAGTATAGTTTAAAACACAACATGTAGGTCCTTGATTAGTAAATATGAACTTTTCATTTAAAATAACATTTGTAAAATATAATATTATTGTATAATTACAATGTTTTGTTAATTAGCGACACTTTATCCTTATTATTGTGAATAGTTTTGTTAAATGTAAATTTATAATTAATTTTATTCACTAAAAGTATTGCTTTAAATAAAATGTTTCAGTTTTATTAAATATATTTTTGATTTAAACAATTTACTTCTCTTTGTTTGTAAACGTATCAAGATAAATGAGTTTTTTTTATGAATTTTAGCGTTTATTGATATAAAGTTACTATAACAGTTAAAAAAGTTGTTGCATAAATACTCAACACTACATAATAGTGAGTAAACAAAGAGTTTGTCGTTCCATCGTCCTTCAGAACTAGTAGAGATAAAGAGATTTAAGCAATATGAAAGATTATGCAATTTAAAAGTTTATTAAACGATAAATATAACAGACAAAAGCAACAATCGATATGAATAGAGAATTGGCACCGAGAATGAAGTGAGTAAAACTATTCTGTTGGTGTCGTCAGTGTCGATTATATCTGGTAAAGTCTCAGGTTCGGTCCGAATTTGACGCTGATGCTCCGTGTGGTATGTGGATGTCGTGGTTGTCGCCGACTGGACCAGTAACACTTGGGCAGTTCGCTGAAAAAGGGTAATACGTTCGTGAAATGTACACCTTTTGGTACCATTCCTATTATGTTAAAGAAAAAAACACCACCGTAAGAGTGATAAATCAAGGAATGCAGAATGTCGGCACATTTGGTCAGTGATACTTTAAAAAAGCGGCCAAGTGCGAGTCGGACTCATGCACTGAGGGTTCCGTACTAACCTGTAGTTAACTAAAAATTTATGCTTTTTGCAATTTTTCCTTTATTTTCAAGACTCAGATTTCACGGCTTAGAAGTTAGCTTAGAAATTTGATTTTTTTTTTTGATGACCGAGCAAGCGATGGGTTCTAAAATTTTCAAAAAATTAAGTCCTGGTCGTTAGCGAGAGAGTCAAAAGAGCACGTGGTGAAAAATATTTGCACTCAAGTGCAACACGTAACTTCTCCTCCCACCTCAGCGAGGAAATATTTTAATTTAATCTTAAATTTAAATTTTTAAAAATTGTCGTCAAATAAACTTCCTCATCGTTAGAATTACTCATTTTAGGTTTTTCACTTGTTTTCAAGTTTCTTGATTTAACCTAAGGTTTTAACAATATGCCGTGGAAAAAAAAACGGCGCAGTCAAAGCAAAATTTAAAAAAGTAAAAGCCACGAAGGTTCCGAGCGTGAGATTTTAACAAATTTAAAAAGGTTGTATGATAAATTCGGCACCATCGTGGTAGAAGTAAGTAGGGTTAATGATGTTTTAAATTCACAAACTTAGTGCACACGATGTTTTAAATTAAATTTACTTATTTTAAAAACGGCTTTTCCATTCAGATATCGAAGGGTAAGGGCAAAAATACTCTTTCCGAGATGATGGGTTTAAAAATTAATTTATTAAATTACTAAGCAACTTACGTAAAGTAACATAATTGGTTCTTAATTCATCGTCAACAGATAAACGAGAATGCAAAAAGAAAGATCATAGCAAACACACCAAATAGATACGCAAAAAAAAAATTGTAAGACGAAAATGATTGCATTGCTATGTGTGCAATAATTTAATTATTATTTCCTGTTCATCAGCATCCTGACTGGTAAAGGTACTAATGCGTGCATAAACATAATTACCACGAAACCCATAATGCTATCCAGTACAAATTGAGAAGCTTAGCAATCAAGCAAGTCTGGAATAAACTATTGCTTTAGCTTTACCAAAAGTGAATACACTAACCACATTAGGAGTCCGGGGTGGATAAGTAGCCCTTTTGGGTACGCCATAGTGTTTTCCTCGCGACACCTGTTAATCGTAAAAGTCCGATGTAAAAACTTTATAGAAAATGGAGAATTTTCTATAATTGCCATAAAGTAGCTCCAGATATACAGATTGTTTCATCAACTTGTCGCAGTCCGCTGTGACTGAAGGCCTCTCCCAAAGATCGCCAACTATCCTGATCTTGGACAATCTGCATTAATGTGCAATCAAATCTTGAATTTTTTTACGAGCCACAGCCTGATTACGTCAATAATAATAATTTAAATTATAAATTTTTTTTCAAGTAACCATTTGGTTAGTTTGCTTTAAAAAAATGAATGGTTGTTCCTTGTATGCATTTGGTAATTTTTTATATACTTCAATGGCAGTTAAATAAGAGTTTATTTTATTTCTAGATTGCTTCTTGGTTCAAAGATTTTGTGAACAAGATGTAATGTCTAGAGATCTAGATCAATGTACTGAGGATGTTGTTTGACGAAAAGACACAGTTCCCTAATGTACATGTATGCTATCGGTAAAATGTTGTACTTTTAAATATTCTACACGAAATACCTTTTATTTTCAACAGAATTTCCCTAAAACAGTAGGCCGTTTTTTTCTTACTTACGTAGAATTCTTGAAATTAGCATAACAAATACCGGTTTTGTTGGTGTACTTTTCTTCTCGTACATGTTGAGCGGGGTAACGTGTTGTATAAACTCTTCCATAATGAACCGAGCCCTGGCTACTATGGGATCCAAAGCCCTCATGTGCTTGGCTATATCCATAGGCTTTGTGGCA
The DNA here is from genome assembly GCA_916048165.1 of Spilarctia lutea. Lineage (NCBI taxonomy): Eukaryota > Metazoa > Arthropoda > Insecta > Lepidoptera > Erebidae > Spilarctia > Spilarctia lutea. Next base: position 4,454,329 of record OU696490.1, read on the forward strand.
GCGACATACTGGTTCACCTGGAGTAAAGTAGTTTTAATTTGAATATTTATTTCATAAACTTATATTTTTTAGACGTTTTACTTTATACTACAAACGTCTGGTCTAATTAATGTAACTCTTACTAAATGTTAATATTAGATGTATAGCTTTTAGCGCGAACAAGAAAATAAGGTACAAATGGTAAAAAGAAAACACTGACATTATGGTGAATTAAACATTAATACTGAAGCCTAACACTGGCAATAATATAGATTTATAAAAAAAACCTTTTGCAAAGGACACCATCCAAATTTCTTCGTGGTAACAGGATCAGTGACAGTCATCCAAGTCATTGCCAGGACCCTAGGGAATGTGGTGTGTGGTTCTCCCATCATTACCCCTGGCGTTTTAACTAGAGCATCTAGATCTGGTTCCGCGTCCAGCATAGAAGTTTCTACTAGCAGTTTTGCACGAACCAATGCTCCTATCATATCAGTCATGACGGGGCTTTCGTCACCTTCTAAATTCCTGAATTTAAAATAATTTAGTGTGGGTAAGACAAGTCTGTTATGCGAGTTTTTTGTGTGACGATGAAAATGTAACGGATATGTTAACAGTGGATGTGCAACGTGTATTAAACATTTGTTAAAATCTAGCTGGTTTAAATATCGAGAGGTCTACTAGAGCTAAAGTTAAAAATTGTGATGCAAACGTCTCCTCGAAGCTATAGACAAAAGCGTCGTTGAAGAAGACCATAAATTAGAGTTTACTCAGAATGTTATTTGGCCGAAGACGGATATGGAGAACTCAGTGCCGAAAGGAATGGAAAGTGTTAATAGTCCAACGGATGGATCAAGATGGTTAAAAAGGTTGAAGAAAAAGAGGTTGGCAGCATTGGCATCATTTTGAAATACAATACGGTTCCAAAAGAGATCAAAGATATATTCAAATTTTATAGGTACTTAAGTAGTTCCAGCATTAATCTGGCGATTTTCCCCGAAGCAGGCCTCGCGTAGTCGATGCAGTCTGTGCTGATGATCCTTGTAGGTGATGGGACCTCCGTTTCGAAAGCTGCAGCTAGCTCCCTCTGCCTCATGTCCTCAGCCGCCAGCCAGTCCAAGGTTAGCGCTGATCTGTAGGCTTGTATGCCGGATAAGGTCGATCGTGTAACATTGCTTGGTCGATAGTAGTAATCATCTTCTGCTTGACACTAAAATATGAATAACAATACTATATGTACTTGTATCTATAGGAAAAATATACAATTCCGTGAGAATTCTTAGCACAGGGTGTATCCTTGTTTGGGATCCGGTCGTGTTGATAACAGCAGTTCCCGGACCCCTCCCTTCTCAGGCGCAGAGTGGCACACCGTGTGGTTTTAGTCGGTTAGGTTTCCGCAACACGACCCCGCCGCAAACCTCGGTGGGTGACCCCCACTGAGGTTTGGGGTCCCCAACCGTAAAAAAAAGTGTGTATCCTAGTTTGACTTCCAGAATTCCACAAAAAAGTATATTGTAAGTTACGATTACCTACATAATTGTAACATATATTTTGTTGCAACTATTCTTAAAATATATAATTGTACCTTTAGCTTATTTTACGGGTTCCATAAAAAACAATGAGTAGAAAAAACTTCACTCTTATACAAATCTTTATTATGGAATTTAAATCAAGACCACACACACATTATGAGTTCCGTCCTATGTCAAAAAAATGATTACATAGGTAGCTCTAAGTTTAATACCGTAGGAGAGACACGCTTTGGCATGACGGGCCGGCTCGACCGGAGTGATACCACGGCCTCACAAACCGTTGTAAAACAGCGGCTGCGCTGTGTTTCATCGAGTGAGTTAGGATACCGAAAGCCCATACCCTAACCGGGAGGGCGCGCTGGCCGGGGACTCCGCCGGCTTCCTCAACGTGCCGCGCATCAAGGGCACGCACAACGCCATGAAGAGCGGTGTGTACACTTTCTTGCGCCCTACTTACCCCACAAACCGTGAGAGAGCCATCCTTCAGCATGAATGGGCCGCCTCGGCCGGAGTGATACCACGGCCTCACAGAAAACCAGGTGAGAAACAGCGCCTGCGCTGTGTTTCACCGAGTGAGTGAGGATACCGGAGGCCCATACCCCAACCCCTTCCCCCATCCCCCAAAGGCCGGCAATACACTTGTGACGCCTCTGGCGTTGCGGGTGTCCATGGACGGCGGCGGTAATCGCTTACCATCAGGTGATACGTCTGCTCGTTTGCCCCCTATTCCATTAAAAATATAACTGTTGTCTTTTTATAAAACAAATGAAGTTTCCTACAATTGAAAATAATTCTAAAATAAATTTTTCTCCCTTCTTAAATTCTTTGTCTTATTCTATTTATGAATAAATTGTTGGTTTCGAAACAATCAAACTTCATATTTATGGATATGATTTATACATCAATCATATGCATGCATAGGGAGCACAATGGTCTTTAGAAAAAAAATTTTAAAACGTAAAAAATGACATTGACAGTCTACACATTGTAAAAAATTTAAAAATGCAACCTTAAATAAATAATTAAAAATAAAGATAAGCCAAACAGCGAAAGTAAACCTCAGAAAGGCTTTGTGAAAAGAAAGAATAAAATTTTCCCCAACTTTTTCAATTGCCTTTTTTATAAAAGTTGAATGACGGTTTAAATGAGTTTTATAATATTCAGTGAAAAGCAAAGCAATTGTTAGGTTTTAAGTTCACATTTTCTTTGAACAAAGTTTTATAGAAGAGAGTAACTGATATCGCCTCTGAACTCGTTGATTGTTCATTTAATTAAGTATAATTTCAAGAGGATATAAAAAGAATAGGTTCGAGTTAGTTCTTTTTGAGTCTGATATAACATTAAGTGGTGACTAAAATGGATGTTAATACGCTACAAAAATATGCCACTCAAAAACGCGACGGGCGCGTTCTTCCATGGGATAAAAGCTATCAATAGAAAAAGTATAATAATATAAGTTTCAACTGCGCCATCATAGGGGGGATAGGGGGATGGGCCTCCGGTATCCTCACTCACGCGGTGAAACACAGCTAAAGCGCTGTTTCACACCGGTTTTCTGTGAGGCCGTGGTATCACTCCGGTCGAGCCGACCCATTCATGCCGAAGCGCAGCTCTCCCACGGATTCAATAACCTTCCTCGATAATCTAATTTTCCAATATGTACTAATTTTTATTTTATTTGATTCAGTAGTTCTTCAGATAAGCTGGTTCAAATAAGCTATTCAGCGTTTTAATATTAAATAGATGTGTCAGTTATACCAATTGAAACAGCAATATTGTCTCCATTATAACTCTGTAGTACTTTATGGTGCTCACATTACTAACAGTTTAATTTCTCGCTTCATAAACCCGTCGCATGACTCAATTCCGGATCGTCTTTCCTGCCACTATATCATATAGCCAACTTAATGACGCTGAAGGGTCTACGAGAATATTCTCTAACTATCTTTTGGAAAAACAGTTTCACATGTATATTTATATTAAATGTATGTATGGAATAAATAAATAAATATTTGGGACATCTAACACACAACGCCATATAGTGCTGTCAGAGCTGAGTACTAGACAACTGATATAAATACACATAATACTTTTCTTTTGTAAATACATACATATTATACATAAAAATCACCCAAACACCGAAACAAACATTTGCAGATCATATAAACATTTCGTCCGACCCGGGAATCGCACCCGAGACCGAGGCAGTCATTACAATAAAACTGAAGAGGTTGGAAGTAGGAGTGCCATTTACCATTGTATGTGTGTACCAAGTGTATGTATGTATATAATAGATGTTTCATCAACAACCGGTTTCCTCTCAGGAGAGGGTTAAGGCCATACGTCCCCACGCGGGCCAAGTGCGGGTTGGGGACTGGCAAGACAACGTTGTGGCTACGTATCTTGCCGTTGGATGTTTTTAAGCTGCCCAAAGGCCTCCAACTAAGCTTTACAGCTGTTTATCCTATGATAGCAACAACAACAGATGCTTGATGATGATGAATGCAAAGACTTGACTTGACTTGACTTGACAAGACAATGCGGACTTAAGCGAAGAAGAGAGCAGAGACAGATACAAATCATACAGACATTAGCGAAAACGAAGATCCCGCATCTTCGTTACTAACATTATAAATTCGAAAGTAACTCTGTCTGTCTGTCTGTCACGCTTTTGCGGGTAAACTGTTACACCGATTTTAATGAAATTTGGCATCGCGATACTTTGATTCTTGAGGAAGGACATAGGCTACTTTTTACCGCGATAACCGAGATAAACGCGAATGGAGCCGCGATCAAAAGCTAGTACTTTATAATTATTATGTAAATCTTCGACCACTAAAGCTTAAAAGTTATCATATTCTTTTTTCTCTTCATTTTAAGGGACTTTTACTCTATTAGGGTATGCCAGCCCTATAAGGCCTTAAGTTAAACAAATGTCAATTTATATATTATATGCTAGACTGTAAAATTTATTAGCTTTTTTTGATGTCAGTATAGCCAAACCACTGAACTATACCGACATCTAAACGATTCAGATGTAACTGCTTCATTACTGCATTTATTTTTGATTGATTCTTGACACATTCCATCAACAAATGTTGAAAATCGACCAAAATACAAATCTCACAATTTGGTGAGTATATTCTGTTAGACACTTTAAAAATTAAAAATATGCTTCAGGTAAAATTGTGATAAAATTCCCTCTCAGCTGTTCTCTAGTGATAAAATTTACACTCATATATGTAATCCATTAAAAATGTGAGTGTTTTATGATGATAATAAACCCGATTCGATGGGTGCACATTAAAATCATTTTTCGTACGTAAACTTCAGCCGTAAACCCTTTATGAGGTTCCACACCTGCGTTTACCGATAGAGATTTATTATACACACATGGAAACCACAATTTTGTTGCATATGAAAATTTTATCGGCAATCAAATTGAGACAGAAAAGTGACAACACCTGTTTTTATAGGAGTAAATAGATTGTCGCTCCAAGTTGCCGTGTGATCATATTTTCATTTTCTTTCTTTTAAAATACATCTCGCGTACTAGGAATAATTCCTGCGTCGCGGAGGACTTTACAAACATACATTAAACGGACACAAAGAACACCTTTACTTAGAACAACAATTTGTGGATCACACAAAGTGTTTTTCCATGTGGGATTTGAAGCTCCTGGCTAAGTAGGGAACGGCGTGGCGACCGCTTAACCACTAGGCCAAACGTGCAGTTGCAAACCAAACGTTGCAATCTTTGGGAAGCTTTATAGGTAGTTGAATCTCAACTCATTAAAATTATATGTTGTTAACAAATAACCTTCATGTTGCTTAATTACAATGGCTACCTACCAATCTTGTATTTTCATAGTCATCGTTCCTCGTGGGTTAGCTGTTGTACTACGACAATAACAGCGGGCAACGCTGCGAGGCGAAGCTAGTATCTTTATAAATTGTAGCCTATGTATTATTCTGATTTATAAGCTATATTATTGTAAAGTTTTATCAAAATCCATTCGTGAAAGAGCAACAAACATACTCACTTAATTACCTTAATAAATAAATATCCTACCTACATAACCTTGATATCGAAAAGTACCTATTTTAGTTGTGGAGATCTGATAGCAGTTGCTCCACGTAGAAAAATCATCCGCGACGTGATAGACTAAAAAGCCGAACCCAATGTCGTTTTGGATAATGGAAGATCGCGATGACAATAGGAGTAAAAATATACAAAGTTAATTTAATTATGAATTACAATCTATATATAAGATGAAAAGTTTATTTGTTTGTTTGAACGCGCTAATCTCAGGAACCGTTGGTCCGATTTGGAAAATTCTTTCAGTGTCTGATAGTCCATTTATCGAGGAAGGCTATATAGGAAGGGATAGGCTATATATCATCACGGTAATACTAATAGGAGCGGAACACCAATGAAGATATAGAATAGAAGACGCAAACGAGGTTGCGTGGGTCAACTAGTCATTTATAATAGTTCATTCGGAACAATCAATTAGTTTTGGGGATGCGTAATTAGGCATAGCGAGGGAAGACGTCGAACTAGCAATTAATTTCTCGCAGGTTCATTGCATATGTATTAGTTGAACCTACCGATAATATTAACTACATTACTGAACAAGATAATTGGCCAGTTGGCCAGTACTTGGTGAAGTTTCAGATAATTGTCGCCCATTTAACTTTATTTAATAACTAATCCATCTTCTAATAACCAGATGATAGATATCGGTTTTATAAGTATTTGTATAATATTGACATTTATGTCATATACATAGTCCATTCGTTTAGATAGTGTCGGTGCACCCACAACGGCGTAAACTGACAAATCATACTTACTTGTGGCTGTGGGTGTACACCCCAGGTGGGCTCATTAATTATGTGGCTTGCCTAACGTGCGACGGCAGCGCGATCAAGGTGACCGTATCTAAGCGAATGGACTGGAATGTCAAGCAGTGGTATCTGGCAGATGGCTATCTGTTAGTAACAAATGGGGAATCAGGCTCAGAGGTAGGTAGATATATTTATCTACAAAAATGCAGCGACATTTCATGGAAGGTCTCATACTTGTAGACTCTCGTCCGTAGATCAAGATCGGTTAAGGAGTAATTTTTAAAATAGGTATGCCTGAAAAGCTTGACAACCGCAACTTGTTTTGTATGGAAAATATATAATTATTGTATTTTTTTTTAAACACAACTCGTGGGAGTTGGAGTGGTTTAGGAATAAACATCCTGTGCCGTGGGGGAATTTACAAACATACATGAAACGGACACAAAGAACATCTAGACTCGGGACAACAATTCGTGGATCACAAAGTGTTGTACCCCGTGGGATTTGAACCCAAGACACTTGGTGCAGTAGCAAGCGGCATGGCGACCGCTGAAACCACTCGGCCAACCGTGCAGTCTTATATATATCTCAGTATAAAAGTAAATTAGACTCTTGCAGTAGTTTATATATGAATCAGCAACTAACATTGTATGGATAAATGTGGCACATAATCCTTATATAGGACAATTAAGTATCGGCATGAATAGAATGAGTTGGTAATCGAACACAGCAATGATATTGCATGCATGCATACAGGCTCATTAGCGCCATGTATGTGCAGTAAAGAGAAATATAAAGAATACTCTATCTTTTCATAGCATATATAAAAACCGTTTAAAAATGAAGTCGCTACGGTTGATTTTAATGAAAGTTTGAGCAATAGATAAGAGGGATTTAAGAGAAAGGTTTGTAAGTATGTAGAGGAACGGGGTCATGTCCCTCCAACACACAAAGGGATGATCCTCCGACTAGGCGAGGTGATCGACGCGGGCCACTGCTCAACAGTTGATGTTGGGATGTTGTATACCTATATGATAATCGGCGCGAGAATTTCTACTGCGCGATTCAGGATGGGTAGTTTCTTCATGTTGTACGTTGCTCCGTAATTCAGTGTATCTACCTATACTTGTCTTCAGTGGCAAAATATTATTAATACAACATAATTGATATACATATATTAACTATGTTGAACTATGTGCACAGTGCACACATAATGTAAACGGAGTGATACCACAGCCTTACAGAAAACCGGTTTCACCGAGTGAGTGAGGATACCAGAGGCCCATACCCCAAAGGCCGGCAACGCACTTGTGACGCCTCTGGTGTTGCGGGTGCCCATGAGCGGCGGTAATCGCTTACCATCGTATCAGAAAGAATAACGTTGCATTGATGAAAACGCAAAGTACCTAGATGAATAAATAACACGGCGGAATAAGGCCGAAAACCAAGACCTATCTGAAAACGCCTACATACTTTTGGAACACCAAGCATGATGATAAGTTCAAAGAAATCAACTACAACAAAAAAATATATAAGATTAAAGAACAAAATCTCTTCAAACATTGAAAGTATGAAATTGTATTGTACTACATGAAAGAAAGATTCAATCAAAATCATAAATTACATACCATCGCCCATAAAAACACGACTGGTATCAATAAAGAGATCATCTCGGTTACATATCACGGCAATTTATCACATGTTACAAACGAAAAATCAGGATTCGACCAGACATAGGTACTTTATCATAGGTAAATATACGAAACTGCCAAACTTATCAATCTTCTATGGTCTCTGTCAAAAATAGCCATTGAGAAAATAGCTAACAAGAAACTCCTACCGTTTGGCGTGGCTGAAAGCAAAAAGTTTATTACATTTGTCATAGAGAACAGAAATTGTCGATCTCTTTCCCCTCGCCAAAAACAAGAAAGAATACAGAGAATTTACTATATAATCGGAGAGACATTTATAAACAAAGAAATAGGGAATAAAACTGAGCCAACAAGAAATGATGAGATAAAAACTATCACGTCTAAGTACTTGTATTATTTTAGTTTTTAGTAATAGGTACAAGTAGCTACAGTTCCGCTTTAGCACTGGAATAACAAGCCAGATATCGTACTTTGAGTATGCAGCTCCAAGTACATAGCAGTATGAAACCGTTTAACTAAAAGATACATAGAACTTGCTGATCCCCGCGGTACGACAATAACCGCGGGCAACGCTGCGAGACGAAGCTAGTATCTTTATAAATTGTAGCCCTTGTGTTATTCTTTTTTCTTTTTTTTTTTTTTTTATACCTGAGCTACCAAAATGACTCTGCCCTGCCTGATGGAAAGCACCAGCAGAATCCAAGAGTGGTGGTCACCATCCTCAATGCAAACAAGGACAGTGCAGCATGGTGACCAGAACTATGGCGGCCTAGTGAGATGCTTTTTCACGCCCCTCTTAAAGGACCCGGGATCATAGTGGGACGGAAACACGTGCGCTGGTAGTGAGTTCCAGGTCTTAACCGCTCGGCACAGGAAGGAAGAGCCAAATCGATGAGTGCGAGAGTGTATGTCTTCCACTCTGAAGCGGTGACTTCGGAGGCCAGCACGTGTCGTCCTGTAGAGGAAGGGAGAAGGGGGGACCAGTTGGAAGAGCTCTTCAGAACACTCCCCATGATATAGGCGATAGAGGACTGCCATAGAGGCGATTTCTCTACGCATTTGCAGGGGTTCAAGGGTGGCTCGGAGGCTTCGGGACTGCCGACAATGCGAATTGCTCGCCGTTGCAACCGGTCGAGAGCGTCAAACAAATACTGCGCGGCTCCATCGCAAAGGTGTGAACAGTACTCCACGCACGAGCGAACCTGAGTCTTATAAAGGAGACACAGATGCCCGGGCGAGAAGAACCGTCTCACCTTGTTGAGAACACCTAACTTCCGCGAGGCCGCCTTAGTGACGCTCTCAACATACTCGCGCGGGTTGAGGTCGCAGCAGATGGCCATGCCCAGGACATCGAGCCTGCCTTGTAATGGTAGTTGAGTGTTCTGAAAAGTCGGAAGGGGAAGGAATGGAGACCTTTTGGCAGAGAACGCGCACACCTGTGTTTTCTTGGCGCTAAACTCGACCAGATTCTCGCAGCCCCATTGTGAAATGCGGCCTAGAACATGGTCGAGCTCAGCGACAAGCTCCTGTCGTTTTTCCTCTACATCTACCGGCTTTGCCGCAGGGCGCCCAAAATATCGTCCATGAACTGAGCTGTCGTCTGCATAGCAATGAATGTTGCCAAGGTCTAACATGTCATTGATATGCAGAAGAAACAGCGTGGGCGACAGGACGGAACCCTGCGGTACTCCTGCGTTAATCGACTGAACGTCGGAGGCCGCGCCGTCACAAAGTACTCTGATGCGACGTTGGTGCAGGAATCCGGCAACCCAGTTGCAGAGTTTGGGGGGCAAGCCAAATGCCGGTAGCTTGGAGAGAAGCGAACGGTGCCAAACCCTATCAAAGGCCTTGGCCATGTCGAGGCTAATAGCCAAAGATTCCCCGTGCCTGTCAATAGCCTCACCCCAAAGGTGTGTGACATACGCTAGAAGATCACCCGTGGATCGGTTCGGCCTAAAACCATATTGACGATCGTTAAGTAGGGTGTGATCCTCCAGGTAGTGGACCAATTGCTTGTTTATGATCCGTTCGAACACTTTGCAGATAATGGAGGTGACAGCTATTGGGCGGTAGTTGGCCGGGTTGGAGCGGTCGCCTTTTTTGGGAATGGGCTGAACATTCGCCTCCCTCCAGGCCTCCGGAACAGTTCCCGAGGAATATGACAGGCGATACAGGCGCGTCAAAACCGGAGACAACTCTGGTGCACAGTTCTTAAGAACCACCGCTGGGATACCGTCGGGTCCACTGGCTTTCCGAACGTCGAGAGACCGAAGCTCTGAGCGGACATCACTCAGCCGGATGCGAATATCCCGCATTGTTGCATCGCAGGCCGGAATGGTAGGTGGGTGCATGCCGCGGTCTTCGACTCGGGAGTTAGCCGCAAAGAGATCTACAAGCAGTTTCGCTTTCTCCTGCGGCTGATGGGCAAGTGATCCGTCGGGATATTTAAGCGGTGGTAGCGAGGGCTGGCAGAAGTTGGACTGCACGGCTTTAGCCAATCGCCAGAACTTTCGGCTACCCGTAGGGTATGCGACGAGTTCGTGGCCAAGCCGCGCGATGCGCTGGGCATCCGCTGTGATGTAAGCCTTCTTGCATTCCCTAGTGGCTTTGTTGAACGCTGCTTTTAGTCGATCCACGTCGGGGTGGCCGTGAGCGCGGGCCCTGGTCCATGCGCGGTAGGCTGATTGCTTTAGGGCGACAGCATGGGCGCATTCGCGATTGAACCAACGACGGGTCGTTGCGCCGGCGACCTCACTGTAGGGAATGTAGTATTCCATTCCGACAGTGATCTCGCCGGCCACAGCGGCCGCACATTGCGACAGATCACTGTATTTAAAGCAGCGTTGTGCCCACGGGATAGATGCGAAGTAGTCCCGCATTCCATCCCAGTCTGCAGACGAGTAGTGCCATAAGCGTCTTTTTGCTGCCACTGCTCGTGGGGGGGCAACAAGAGGCACAGTGGTGGACACCAGGCAGTGATCGGAGGATCCCAGAGGGGCGAGCACCGATACACTGTACTGCTCTGGGTGACTCGTCAGCAGAAGGTCCAGCAAGGAAGGCGCTTGACTCAGTATGTCTGGTATCCTGGTGGGCTGGAGTACCAACTGGGTGAGGTCATGCGTGAGAGCGAATGCGTGGACAGTCCGACCCGCGTGGTCAGTTCTGGAAGATCCCAACCAGGACTCATGGTGGGCGTTAAAGTCTCCCAGAAACACCAGTTCGGCGGTCGGGAACTGTTCCTGCGCTTTATCCACTGCCTGACTGAGATGTTCGAAGAGCTTAGTTGTCTCGTAGTCTCCAGAATGGGATCGATATAGGCACACATAGATTCGGCTCGAGGAGCCAGTATCCACGTGTAGCCATATAGTGGAGAAGGATGGGTCTTCAAGGCAACGTAATCGGCGACAACAAACATCCGCCCTGACGAAAAGACACACTCCAGCCTTGGCGAGGAAGCGCTCCTCAAGCACGTAGCCGGGGTAGAGAAGATATGTCGTGTCGGCAGGGCGGCGTATTTGTGTCTCCGTTAGGAAAAGCATGGCCGGCCGAGCGGTCTCAAGATGTTGGTGGACGGCGTTGAGGTTTGCATGGAGTCCACGGATGTTAGTGAACTCCACCTCAAAAAGCGGGTTAGTGGGAAAATGGCGTGCCGCTGTTGAACGTTTATATTTTTTTTCCTTACTGCCATGATAAAAAGAGATGGGGAGAAGTGGGAGCGTAAAAGGCGTGACAGTCATCGTGGCAGTGTAATACTGAGGCTCGGAATGCTGTGTCGCCATACAATAGTGAGGCCTGACGGTGACCGAACCGTCGGGCGGAAGGGCCCCCGTACCCTCCCGGAAGTGGTCGCCTGGTCCCACCGTCCGGTCACCAACCGGCACGACGAGCCACTCCGTGGATTATGCGCGACCTGACGGGGCAGCCTCCCAGGGTGGTTAGCCGTGGTTGGGCCCCTCTCTATGCCGCGGGCGGCCAGCGGCACCACCGTTTCTACGGGTCTCCCTGGCCGACGGTTCGATCCACGTCACCCTCTACATGACTTTACGAACATTCCACTGCTCACACACTTACCACGATAACTGTCACCCCTGCATCATTGGGCCTCCGGTCTCGCACTCACCAGCGAAATACGACAGTACTAAAACCGTCATTTTAGGCTTGTCTTCTGTGCGAGGGTAGTACCTCCCCGGTCGAGCCGACCCATTCATGCTGAAATCAGCATAGCTCTACTACCTATTAAAATAAATATATAAATTCTGATGTATAATCTATATTATTGTAAAGTTTCATCAAAATCCATTCAGTAGTTTTTGCGTGAAAGAGCAACAAACATACTCACTTACATACTCACAAACTTTCGCGTTTATATCAGTGAGATACACATTCTATGGGCAAGTTTTTGGAAACTAAATCAGAAATGAACAGGACAAATATAAAGAAACAACAAATTGACGACACAAAAAGCACCCAGACGCAGAACAACAATTTGTGGATCAACGTAGATGTCCAGAAGTACGACGAGGTTTCAAGGATTTCCTTTCTAGGGTAGGGTAGGGTAGGATAAAGCTGAAGAGTATGTTTGTTTGTTTGAACGCGCTAATCCTAGAAATCGCTGGTCCGATTTCAAAACTTATTTCAGTGTTGGATAGTCCATTTATCGAAGAAAGGGAGAATTAATTGTGTAAAGAGCATTCAGCGATCTTCCATATATAGCTCAACAAAAATATACTACAGCGCAATCTACCGACAAACATACTGAACTGAAAATGGAGTAACTGCTAATTCTGTATCGCGATATAGAAATTCTCGCACCGCTTAATATATTGCCAATATCAACAGTCGAGCAATAGGGCTAGTGGAGGAAACCGAAATTTCTACACTAGTTCTATTTCTTCACTCTATATGCAAATACTATATATACGCTCAATTTTTGCCCCGCTACGTCAAAAGCAAGGATAATGCTTTTGTCAGTCTGTGTATGTACCACCGCAACGCCTAAAGTACTGAACCGGTTTCAATGAATGAGTTGTCAATAAATCTATACTAGTATTATAAAGCTGAAGAGTTTGTTTTATTGTTGGTCTGAACGCGCTAATCTCAGAAACCGTGGTCCGATTTGAAATATTCTTTCAGTGTTGGATGGTTCATTTATCGAGCTATATTTACGTCTATATATAATCACGCTAATACTAATAGGAGCGGAGCACCAATAAAAAATATTTCAAAAACGGGGGCAAATTTTCAAGCTACGGGCAATTGAAGTCGCAAACGAGGTTGCGTGGGTCAGCTAGTATTTAATGATTACATTCTATTTTGATCCTCATTTGCAGAAGAAAGGATGAAATAAGGACAACCAGTTTTAATATAATTTTATATTTGATTTCTTACGTAAAATTAACACTTAAAAAACTAATGGGCTCTTCACACATTCGTCTAAAGTCTATAAATAAGCTCACGAGTCAGACATTCCTGTACAATTAGACTAAAGACATCGTTGTACCAATTAATCTATTTAAAACAATTTAAGAATTAATTACTAAGCGAGCCATGACGCAATATTTTTTTATTTATAGCAGCTATTTTGGTTCTTATTTTAAATTGGCAACATTTCATAGAATACCAGTTTCAGCACGTTTTGTTATTACTGCCAAGATGTATCTAATTAACAAAGCGAATATTTTAAATTTTACTTTAATTTTTTTTTTCTGTTTCATTTTTTAAGACTCAGATTTGAAAGTCAAGCATACGTATAGCATAGTATTTTGAATATGCAATATTTGATTTTGGTGTCTTTTAACATAGTTTCTCTTCAATATTATGTCAAAACAGTCTTATGTTTTGTATCTCTACTAGAAAATTATCATTTAAGCGAATAAATTAATTTTAACATTTTATTGATTGAGATTGTATATAATACAAATATTTTAACATGATTTAGACTGTACATGTTTCTAAAACACTCTGATTAAATGTAAATATTTGTAAATTTATAAAAAAGGTCTTGTTTTCTCTTATACAAAGATCTCAATTAATTATATAAATATTGAACACGCTAATGAATTATATACATAACATATACACAATTGAAATTTTAAGACAAAGTAGACAATATAGTATACTGCCTTCAAACAATAAGTTACACATTTTTGTGTACGATTGTACTTGACGCATACAACTATCGTCAATTCTATAGCGTAGTATTACTTTGTATAGGGATTATAAATGTGTGTGAGTTAGGTACAGGCGTGCACAGATTTATTTATTCTGTATTTTTTTATTAGTCAGGTTTCTGGTTACTTTCGTTCGGTTATTTTATTACACAAAGGTTGATATTTTAACACCAGCCTTAATTTTTTAACAGATTATAACATACTGAAGTCTTCTTTTGATAGAATGCACTTGTATGGACTCGCTGAGTGTAGTGGAGTCGGTTGTTTCTACATGCCGTTGTATGCGGGACCACCACCGCCTTCTGGGACCACCCAGTTGATGTTCTGTGAAGGGTCTTTAATGTCGCATGTCTTACCTGTGACAGAAGATGTTGATTTCTATATATATAATTATTAAAAAAATATTATAAACATACCAAAATATATTTTTTTCAATTTTTGTTTGTCTGTCTGTTTGTTTTGGCTAATCTCTGGAACGGCTGGATAGATTTTGATGGGACTTTCGCTGAGAGATAGATGATGTTACAAGGAAAATACCAACGGACACTTCAATATTAATTATTTGTATATGTGTGCTAAGGGTATAAGGGTATTTATTTGCTTAATTTTAACGGGTAGCTGATGATATAATGAGTAACTTAGGCTACTTTTTTTTAGACTAGCTTCGCCCGCGGTTGTTGTTGTACAACGGGTAACAACGCGGGGCACAACAGTGTTTAATAAGTATTATTTTACATTGTCTTTTAGATTTATTATAATATTGAGTAATAGTGTTTGTTAGAATTGAAGATTTTAAGGAGTGAAAAGGATAGTCAAGCCAGTCTGCCAGCATGAATTTGTATGTCTGTTTCCCAATTCCGCTTTGCTACTTACAGTGGATACAGTTCTGTGCGTTGATCTGGAGACGTTGGCCATCTCCGCTCTCCATCGGTACATACTCGTACACACCTACAAATTGATATAGTTTTAATTAATTTACAAATAGTGTTGCAACATGTGAGGTTTGAAACCACAACACTCAGTGCAGTAAAAACGGCGAAGTGACCACTTGAACCACTACGCTATCCATGTCCACTGCCACCCAGATACACCCTGCAAGGTCTTCGTGGGGCCGTTTTTATTACTGTGTCTGTGAATCTATGTGTATTGGAAAGTATTGGAAACAATAAAAAAATGGTTTTTTTTTTTTTTTTTTTATTGAATAGTGGGCAAACGAGCAGACGTATCACCTGATGGTAAGCGATTACCGCCGCCCATGGACACCCGCAACACCAAAGGCGTCACAAGTGCGTTGCCGACCTTTGGGGGGATGGGAAAGGGGATGGGGGGAGGGGTTGGGGTATGGGCCTCCGGTATCCTCACTCACTCGGTGAAACACAGCGCAAGCGCTATTTCACACCGGTTTTCTGTGAGGCCGTGGTATCACTCCGGTCGAGCCGGCCCATCCACGCCGAAGCATAGCTCTCCCACGGTAAAATGTAGCCATTTATGTATGTATAGGGTACAAATATGTGTACGTGTTTGTATAAAATAAATGAATATGCCGGACATCTTGAATTTTAAAATGTCACATCTTGAAAGACTATGAAAAGTAAAAAAAAAAAAAACTACGACATAAATTAAATCCAATGGGTGTTAATAGTCCCTAACTGGAGTTACACGTTTTATGCCTCAATTTTGTCGCCTACCCACAAGGAATTTATTATTGTAAACGAACTCTGAACTATGTACCTACTCGTATTAATTGTGTTTATTTCTTATGTGATTTGTAATCTTTGAGAAATAAATAATTCTAACCTTAACCTTATCTAACATACAACGCCATCGAGTCCCAAGCTAAGCAGAGCTTGTGTTATGGGTACTAGACAACTAATATGTTTTTAACATATATACTTTTATTTTGTAAATACATACATATTTTACATAGAAAACACCCAAACACCGAAACAAATATTTGCAGATCATACAAACATTTGGTACGACCCAGGAATCGAACCCGAAACCACAAGCAGTCGTATGTGTATGTTACAAACCTGCAGGACAGAATCGTGCCTCAGGTCCATCGAACACGGCGAGGTTTTGTTTGACGGGTACGGTGTCGTCTTTCAGAGTCAAGTGGGCTGGCTGATCGGCCTCGTGGTTTGTGCCTGTGAACAAAATGTTAAGTAAACTATTTTATAAAGAAAACTAACGAATCGGCCAGGGTCCGCCAGGTTTTTGATATTCTCGGATTTCCTCCTCAATAATACGCATCAACCTTCCTCTTGAGTCACTCTATCGATTGCTGATCTTTCGTAAATAAAGTAAGGTAAAATAAATCTTTCGTTGTTATTCAGATTTTTTTTTATTGATTATTTTTTTATTTTTAAGTATGGCTTGGCTTTTGTGGGAGAGCTATGCTTCGGCATGAATGGGTCGGCTCGATCGGAGTGATACCACGGCCTCACAGTAAACCGGTGTGAAATAGCGTTTGCGCTGTGTTTCACCGAGTGAGTGAGGATACCGGAGGCCCATACCCCAACCCCTCCCCCCATCCCCTTTCCCATCCCCCAAAGGTCGGCAACGCACTTGTGACGCCTTTGGTGTTGCGGGTGTCCATGGGCGGCGGTTATCGCTTACCATCAGGTGATAAGTCTGCTCGTTTGCCCACTACTCAATAAAAAAAAAATGGCCTTGTTAAAATGACTCTACTCTGCCTGATGGAAAGCATAAGCAGCATCCAACAATACGGCCTGGTGACCCACACCATGGCGGCCTAGTGATGAACTCACCAACTACACACGTCAGCACTGTTGCTGTTATTTTACTTAGATCTTCTGTGTGATGGTAGTACCGTCCGGTCGAGATGATATCAGCGTGATGGACAGATAGATAGATGTCACTCGGACCATTATTACGAACTACCTAACCCACGCAACCTCGTTTGCGTCTTATATTGCCCGTAAAAAAATAAATTCCCGTTTTTGAAACGTTTTTCATTGCGCCCCTATTAGTATCAGCGTGATGATATATAGCCGTAAATATAGCTCGATAAATGGACTATCCAACACCGAAAGGATATTTCAAATCGGACCAGCGGTTTCTAAGATTAGCGCGTTCAGACTAACAATAAAACAAACTCTTCAGCTTTATAATATTAGTATAGATTTACTGACAACTCATTCATTGAAACCGGTTCAGTACTTTAGGCGTTGCGGTGGTACATACACAGACTGACAAAAGTATTATCCTTGCTTTTGACGTAGTCGGGCAAAAATTGAGCGTATATATAGTATTTGCATATAGAGTGAAGAAATAGAAGTAGTGTAGAAATGCCGCGTTCCTTCACTAATACTATTGCCTGCCTGATGTCGACAGATATTGGCAATATATTAAGCGGTGCGAGAATTTCTATATCGCGATTCAGAATTAGCAGTTACTCCATAGTTCGGTATGTTTTCGATAGATGGCGCTATAGTATATTTTTGCTAAGCTATATATGGAAGATAGCTGCATGCTCTTTACACAATTTTGATACAATTTTGAAAACAAACTGTCGACTTCTGTCGTAATTAAATGAAATTCATATTATTAATTCGAAAGTGACCCTTTCTCTGTCTGTCTGTTACGCTTTCACGGCTAAGACGTTGCATTGGTCTGAAATTTGAAATGGAGATACGCTAATCTTTACCGCGATAAAAGACGCGAGACGAGCCGCAGGAAAATGCCTACTATATTTTTTTTTTTTTTGAACGCAGCGTCAACGAAAAATGTTACAAAAACGGGGGAAAGTTATTACGCTACGGGCAATAGAAGATCTCAACGAGGTTGCGTGGGTCATGTAGTATGTATATATATAATTGAATTGCTGTTCGTTAGTCTCGCTATAACTTGAGAACAGCTCGACCGATTTAGCTGAATTTGGTTTTAAAATATTTGTCGTAGTCCAGGGAAGGTTTAAAAGGTGAATAAAAAAATCGACGGGTTGCACTCCGGGAGTGCCGGCAGAAGTGAAAACTTGAATATTAACGTTGTGCATTTTTGATAATTTGGAATGGTTAGAGAATAATTTTGTACGAATTGCTTTCATTATCAGTATAAAAGTACTATTATTTATGTAGTGGAATACAATATTCATTTATTGCGCTATCGTACACAAACATGACAATTTATATTACATACACACACGAACATTCGCGCAAGCGCCCTGCGCCGCCTGTCCTCTCTCCATCGGTCTTACGAATTTTCGATCAGGTCACGTGACCTGACGCGAGTTTATACGTCCTCTCTCCATCCGTCTTACGAATTTTCGATCAGGTCACGTGTCCTGACGCGATTTTATACATTTTTACCCATTCCAAAAAAGTACACAGCGCCGCTAAAGAAGTTTTCACTTCAAAAAATGTTTTTAGAGCGGAGCATCAATGAAGAATGTTATAAAAAACGGGGGAAGTTATTATGCTACGGGCAATAGGAGACGTAAACGAGGTTGCGTGGGTCAGCTGGTTACTTAGAATCTGTAACACTTACCAGTGAGTGCAACTGATGATAACAGGTCGAAGGTCACCACACCGTCTGGTTTAGGATATTCTATAGGCTGACTTTCTTTGGCAGGCTTCAGTCTGGTGTGATCCGCGCCTGTAAAATATACACGAAACTATTTTTTTTTCTAATCGACTTCATGAAAGAAGGTTTTCAATTCTGCACGGTTGGCCGAGTGGTTTCAGCAAACGCCATGCCGCTTGCCACTGCGCCAAGTGTCTTGGGTTTAAATCCCACGCGGTACAACACTTTGTGTGATCCACGAATTGTTGTCCCGAGTCTGGATGTTTTGTGTCCGTTTCATGTATGTTTGTAAAGTCCCCCACGACACAGGATGTTTATTCCTAATGTGGGAGTTGCCTTTTTAAAAAAAAAAAATCGACTGTATTGTACTTTTTTATGTTCGTTACCTCAGAACTTTCGACTGATGCCCAGTTCCTATATTGAAAAACGATCCGTTCTAGGCACGAATAGTAGTATATTTTATATAAAAAAAATAAATTGAGGAACGGTATTTACGACTCGTAGTCGGTTGTAGAAAATTTTTAAACGATAAAGATTCGTTAAATATAGGAACCGGGCATGAGTGAACCGATTTTAATGATCCGACGAACGACTACACGGTTGGCTTAATGGTTTAAGCTGTCACTATGCCGCTTGCGATGCACCAAGTGCCGTGTGTTCAAATCCCACGTGGGACATCACTTTGTGTGATCCACAAAATCTTTTCCTGAGTCTGGGTGTTCTTTGTGTCCGTTACGTGTATGTTTGTAAAGTCCCCGCGATACAGGATCCTTTTTTATTTGTAAGCCGTGTTGGTTCCACTTGAATTTGGTCCAGTTCTTGAAGGTTTTTTTTTATCTTTCTGCCTTACTCTTTCATATAAACTTTAACTATGCCAAAATTAATTCTCCTCCGTTCGCATACTTTACGTAAAAAGGTTTACAATTTTTTTGTAAAAAAACCATACCGTCCCCCCAACCCCCAACACGGCCTCCCATCCCCCAACCCGTACCCCCATCCCTCTCCCCTTCCCCCAAAGACCGGCAACGCACTTGTGATGCCTCTGGTGTTGCGGTTTGCTTGGGCGGCGGTAATCGCTTACCATCAGACGTCTGCTCATTTGTCACATATAGAAAAAAAAGTGAAACCGGTTGAACTAGTATTCGACTATAAAAATACCTAGGTAATAATAAAGGTTAAAAATGTTATACGTGTGTTTATGGATAATTAAGCTACAATGTGTACAAAATAAAAAACTGACCTCCGTGCTTAAGAGTCCAAGGTTCCATTCCTCGCACTATAGTACTGAAACCGGAGTACGCAATACCTCCGTACAAGCCCAGGGATGTGTGGAAGGAAGGACGGCAGTTGCGTACTTGCTGTAATTTGAAATTATATATAAATTAATTAATGCAATAAGTTGATAATGGTGATATAAATATGTAATTTTCACACTTTTTTTCCATTATAAATACTTCTGTTAACATTTCACCTTAATTCTAAGGTAAGGCCTATGACCAGCAGTGGACTATTAAATGATGATGATGATGATAACTATCAACAGTTAACACGCACACGCATACACACTCACACGCATACACATACACAGGCATACGCGCGCGCTTTCTCTCACAATCCACCTTCATCTTTTGACTGCACGGTTGGCCGAGTGGTTTCAGCGGTCGCCACGCCGCTTGCTACTGCGCCAAGTGTCTTGGGTTCAAATCCCACGTGGTACAACACTTTGTGTGATCCACGAATTGTTGTCCCGAGTCTGGATGTTCTTTGTGTCCGTTTCATGTATGTTTGTAAAGTCCCCCACGACACAGGATGTTTATTCCTAATGTGGGAGTTGTCTTTTAAAGAAGAAATCTTGAAATTCAAACACAGTGGAAAAAAATTTGCTACTGAATTCTATCCCCACGAATGCTATACCTAGTTTGGGAATCAATACCAGTACCTATTCATACACAATCAAACTGTGAAGTGTTTTTATTGCATTGTATGTGTGGGGAAACAGGTATTATGTCCCTCCAACACAAAGGGAGGATCCTCCGACCAGGCGAGGTGATCATGCCTGGCGGCTACAGCCCAACAGTTGATGTTGGAATGTTGTATGTAAGATAATAGGCGCGAGAACTATTTATTGCGTAGTTCAGTGTATCTTCGGTAGACGGCGCTGCAGTAGGTTATTGTTGTTATATGTGGAAGTCGCCACAGTATGATTTTAAATGTTAAGACTTTGGTGTGAAATAAACATATTATTATAATAATTACTTGCCCTACTAATGCAGAACCTAGTTTTAGGTTTATAAACACCTGTAGATTTTTTGTGAATTCTCTCTTAAAGGGGTAAAATAAAAGTAAAACAATTAACTACATAATTTATACATACAATATTTTCAAGACTTACACTACGATGTGGAGTAATTCAGACACTAACCTTTAACTCTTTGTATACATAAGACTCATTTAGTTTGTCCACATACTGAGAAGGAGTGACTCCCTTGTCGTGTGTGGCCTCACCAGATATGATGTGATCCATTGCTGCTTCGGCTGCCAGCATACCTGTGATGGGAGTGAATATTCAGTAATGGTCGAATGAAAGGTTGCCTTAACTTGCACATATAAGTATTGTTGTCAAAAACAAACAAACTTTATATAAATTATTATTATATAAAAGATGGTGCACATGAGTTTCTCACCAGCTCTTCTCATGAATGCAATACCCATCGGAGCTAGTACTTGGATTGATTTCAATTTAAACCTTTGAGTTGAATCGAAATCAATCTAAGCTCCGGTAATTCAAATCATTGATTACTTGAGTTACATCCTTTTATCACTGATCAATTCAGTACCTCAAGTACTTTTATTCTATATTTGTATTAATAATGTTTGATGTTTGTATTCTTGACGTGTTCAAGTGCCTTTTGGGGCCTATGGAAATAAATGATTTGACTTTGACTTTAATAAAAACATTTTTATGAGTAAATTGCGTGAGGTGAGTAAAGTGCGTGGGGTGAGTAAAGTGCGTGGGGTGAGTAAAGTGCGCGGGGTGAGTAAAGTGCGTGGCGTGAGTAAAGTGCGTGGGGTGAGTAAAGTGCGTGGGGTGAGTAAAGTGCGTGGGGTGAGTAAAGTGCGCGGGGTGAGTAAAGTGCGTGGCGTGAGTAAAGTGCGTGGGGTGAGTAAAGTGCGTGGGGTGAGTAAAGTGCGTGGGGTGAGTAAAGTGCGTGGGGTGAGTAAAGTGCGTGGGGTGAGTAAAGTGCGTGGGGTGAGTAAAGTGTGTGGGTGAGTAAAGTGCGTTAGTGAGTAAACTGTGTGAGGTGAGTAAAGTTCGTTAGTGAATAAAGTGCGTTAGTGAGTAAAGTGCGTTAGTGAGTAAAGTGTATGGGGTGAGTAGTGCGTGAGGTGAGTAAAGTGCGTTAGTGAGTAAAGTGCGTTAGTGAGTAAGGTGCGTTAGTGAGTAAAGTGTGTTAGTGAGTAAAGTGCGTTAGTGAGTAAATGGCGTGGTGAGTAGGGTGAGTAGGGTGAATAGGGCGCATGAAGTGTACCCACCGCTCTTCATGGCGTTGTGCGTGCCCTTGATGCGCGGCACGTTGAGGAAGCCGGCGGAGTCCCCGGCCAGCGCGCCGCCCGGGAACACGACGCGCGGCAGGCACTGCCACCCCCCCTCCACCAGCGCACGAGCTCCGTACGCGATGCGACTGCCGCCTGCGATCACACCACACACGTACGTAAAACGATTACTACAAAACATCTCACAAAATATAATTAGTAAAGCTTTTCATTTCTATTACAAGTTTTAATCAAATAAACGTTTAAATATATTGCTGATATATTTTTTTTATTGGAACTGGCATAGGCTGTGAGTAAAAGTTCCAAAAAAAAGAACCTATATATTTATATTGCTCAATTGTATAGTCTAACTGTTTCGACTGACATCACAAATTTGTTTTTAGTACATTTTTCATACAAAGTTATCGTTTCGACAGACAATAAAAAGTAAATGATTTGACTAAGGTGTCAACTACCTTATTCATAACAGATATGGAATAATCAACAAGATTTAAAAAAAAAGATATTTAATTAATTGCACATGTACAGACTGGAAAAGATACGAACAGGTAAGAAAGAAACATACACGTCAAATATCAAATAAAAACATCAAATTAGGAGACTCGGGAAACCTTAAATAGAGCCAAATGCATAACTAAAATTTTAGTTGCTTGATAATAAATTTTAGTTACATGGGAATCGCACCTCCAATTTTCAGTACAGACTTCAAAAAGGAGGAGGTTGTTGTATATTTTAACCAATAAAATAGAAAAAATACTTTTAACCGACTTCAACAAAAGAAGAAGTTCTCAATTCGACTGTATTTTTTTATATTTGTTACTTCAAACTTTCCGACTGGGTAAACCGATTTTGAGTTTTCTTTTTTAACCTCTGGGGTGCGGCATTGCGGATCCGCGATTGTCCCGTCGGTGCGGCATCGCGGATCCGCGATAACCGCAGTTAACTTGCATTTTAATTAATTTTGGGTATTAAAGTTATTATAATGAAGTCTAGAAAGGTTTGTTATGCATTTGCTTTATACGAACAACATTTTAAAACATTCGTTTGTCAAGTGCGCTTCAAGAGCCGTAAAAAAAACGAGTTCCAATTTCAAAGTTGACGATGACGCAAGGCGATCTGTCAAGTGCCTCTTAAAACTGATTTTTTGCCGATAAGGTGGTTTTGAAGGTAGTTTGTTATTATATTTTACTTATTATACTTATTTTAGGAACCACTATCAATACGAATTGAGGCATAAATCATGCGTAATTTTGAATAGTGTTACTCAAAAAGTTACCGAGTCTATTACCTATTGAAAAGGGCTTACTCATTTGAAGGTTTTTACGCATTTATTCTTATGTTTTTATTGATAAAATGATATAATTGCGATGAGAATCTTATATAGAATATAGAATAGCAACAAAAATGTGTTAGAAAAGCTAAATATTTAAATAAACACTAATTTTTTGCCTGACTAGCGAAATTAGACGCACACATACACAGGGCTCCCCAGCCATTACTGTTCTACATCATCATCAGCCTATCGAAGTCCACTGCTGGACATAGGCCTCTCCAATAGCACGCCACTTAAAATTGTATATCGCCGTTGATTCGTGTTTGCACGCAGCCTAGCGGGAAGTCCCGGAACTATTAACACCCACACATACACAGTAGTGACGGACAATGAACAAGACGTAAACTGATCTTTGTTTATGTTTTACTAAATTATTTTGTATTGACCATAGACTTTGTGTGTCACATAATGGAACGATCAGTTTGTTCTCTTTAGCATTCAGTCATTTTCATAGAGTTTAGAGAATTCTCAGAACTTAAAAATAATAAATGAAAACTGGTCTAGCAAACGAGTCCTTTTTTTAAATAACTTGATAAATAGGTTGTTTTTTTTTATGTATTGTTCCTGTCTTTTGCACTAGTTAACTAAAAAAATAAATTATTTAACTAAAAAACACTATTTCTTCATATAAATACTACGTAATTTGTTTTTTGGCGCAAATAATAGTTTGATTGTAAAGTGACAAAATGGCGAATATCTCGACAGCGAAATGTGATTTTTACAAATATGTTTCTCAATGAATTTTTACTGCAGTTATAGTGTTTTTTATATCAGTAGATAGCTTAGTTATCGAACTTTATGAGGATAATAAGTAAAATGAATAATAAACCACATAAAATATTAAAATCATGTTTATTAACACAATAGGTGCGTAAATTAATACTTGGCTCAATTGTGAGTAAATAATAAAGCGATAACATTAGTTTAGTAATAAAATATGGCATAACCATGTACGCTTGTTATCCATCTTTTGAAAAATAATCACTTTTATAACCACCGAGCATTGTTTTTTAAAATATTTGATCATTTTCGTACACCATGCACCGTGCTGCAAAATTTTGCACTTTCGCCGCACGGTGCATGGAACCGGAAGTACCCGTTCCCGCATTCGAAAGATTAAAGCTGGTGTTACCCGAGTTGTCCCATTTCAATTTGGTCCAGTTCTAAAAGTTGGTTCATTATTTGTTAAAATTTTGTATTATAAACACAACATCTGACTGTTATAATCTAATCTAACCCAAATGATTTATATTTTTTTTTTAATTTAAAATAAATAAATATTCGACATCTAACAGACAACGCCATCTAGTCCCAAGCTAAGCAGAGCTTGTGTTATGGGTCCTAGACAACTGATATAAATACTTATATACTTTTTTTTGTAAATACATACATATTATACATAAAAAACATCCAAACTCCGAAACAAATATTTGCAGATCATACAAACATTTGGTCCGACCCGGAAATCGAACCCGAGACCTCAAGCTTAGCAGTCGCATACGCTACCACTGCGCTACCAAGGCAGTCCTACCAGAGGAACATTAGAAGCTCTCGCTTCACTCGTAAAACACCTTCGCTCGTATATATAGTAAACAGTTTGTTATATTTTTTAAACGGTTTTATTTAGCTCACCCCGTTTGTTTTTTTCTTTTTATTTAATGTACAATGACCTCTATACTGTAGTAGACTGGCTAAAAGGCTATTGTTAATATAAAGTTTAATGATATAAAACAAAAATATTATCTTTTTCCTACCTTCAAATATAGGTCTAACATAGGGATGCGTCTTAAACCTCTGGAATTCTCTGAACGGGCTCAAGTAAGGGTTGCTGTAATCTAAGCCCACGACGAAGCCCACGGCCACTAGTGGAGGTTCACCTTCTGGTACTTTTAAGTGATAGATGAATGAACCTCCGTATGTGTTCCTATTTAGAGGCCAGCCAACTGTGTGCTCCACAAGGCCAGGCTTGTGATTCTGGAATAAAAAATATAA
The DNA here is from genome assembly GCA_916048165.1 of Spilarctia lutea. Lineage (NCBI taxonomy): Eukaryota > Metazoa > Arthropoda > Insecta > Lepidoptera > Erebidae > Spilarctia > Spilarctia lutea. The sequence continues at coordinate 4,479,935 of OU696490.1, forward strand.
TTATATTAATATAAAAAAAAATAGAGAGAGCCACTTTGTTTCTTGAGAAAGAATATAGGCTAGTCTTTATTATATAACCGACATACACGCGGGCAGAACTGGATACAAAAGCTATTTAGTAATGAATATAACTAAGTATTTTATTCATATAAGTGTTGGCTCACCTCTGGTTTGACCTCCCAAAGCTCCTTCAACCCAATGCCATAAGACTGAGGCTCGCTGTTCTCACGCAAATTATATTTACTTGAAACCATTTTGGTCAAATGGCCGTGACAGCCTGGAACAGAACAAACTCAAACTCAAATCATTTATTTCCATAGGCCCCACAAGGCACTTGAACACGTCAAAAATACAAATATTAAAATATAAAACAAAACTCAAGTAATCAATTCAGTGATAAAAGGTACTAATACTAAATGCACTGAAATGATTTGAATTACCGGAGCTTAGATTGATTTCGATTCAACTCAAAGGTTTAAATTGAAATGAATCCAAGTACTAGCTCCGATGGGTATTGCATTCATGAGAAGAGCTGGTGAGAAACTCATGTGCACCATCTTTTCAAATAATTCATACAAAGCTTGTTTGTTTTTGACAACAGTACTTCTATGTGCAAGTTAAGGCAACCAAAACACAAAGGCTAGAAAGCGGTCTAAAGATATATTAAAGCTAGGAAAATAATTTTTTTGTCTAATAAAAATTAGTCCATAGCATATGAGGTTGCAATCACTTACACATCAAGGAGTAAAAGCAATGTGTGCATACATACTGGTCCCAGAGAAAAAGAAAAAACGTTCAAAATGTAATAAAATATGTAATAAATACAAATTATTTACGCTCCAACAATGTAAACACAGATCGCCTTAGCTTAACAAAGTTCGAATGTCAGGTAATAAATGCAGAATAAGATGTCAAGAATTAATTACAATCAAAATTATATTAAGTATTGTAAATAAATAAATACATTGCGAATAAAAATAAATTATTTCAATTAGTACACAATAAGCCAATGCTAGATTTTCATTCATATCCAAGGCATTGTGTCAGTTAAGAAATCGTTTATCGTATAATAGCCCCTTTCCATAAGACGATTCTTAACGGTACTCTTGAACTTATGTAGGGGTAAGTTCAAGATTTCGACAGGAATTTTGTTATAAAAACGCACACCAAGTCCTTCAAATGAATTGTGGACTTTGTTCAGGCGATAATATTGGCCTACTAATTCGTGCTTATTCCTTGTGTTTAGTGAATGATGATCACTTTTGCTAGTATATTTATCTATGTTTTTTCGTACAAACATAATATTAGCAAATATATATTGAGATGCTACTGTTAAAATACCTATTTCCTTAAATCGTTCTTTCAGAGAATCTCGAACTTTAAGTTTGTAAATCGCACGAATTGCCCGTTTTTGAATTACAAAAATGGTTTGAATATCGGCTGCCTTGCCCCATAGTAATAATAATAAAATAAACAAGAGGCGGTAATACAATTGACTGTAACGTTGGAAGGACGGGTTTGATGCCCGGTCAGTGAAAATATTTTGAGGATGCCTGTTATAAAATCTAATACCGAAGGCCCAAACCCCAACCTCCATCCCCCTCCCCATCCCCCAATGGTAATCGCTTACGATCATGCGATACGTCTGCTCGTTTGCCAACTATTCCATGAAAAAAAAATAACAAATAATGAATTTAATTCAATTTATAGTTTATATTGTTCATTTTTGAGCAGTTATTATTATTTTTGGTGATTTTAGTATATGTAAGTATTTCTTATATCACCACAACATGCTGGTGACAAATTAATATTTAAATTGGAAAGTACAGTAATAGTGTTATAGGACAAAATAAATACAAACCTTCAGTAAAAATTGTGATTTTGGAGTGGAACTCCATGCCTCGTTCAAACATGTCCTTGGGGCTGCCGTCTTTAGCGATGCCAACGTCCCCTGTCGCAACTCCCTTGAGCGAACCGTCGTCACGGTAGATCAGGTCAGCGGCTGCGCAACCTGGCCATACCTGGTGGCAGCAGTTCAAATAAATGATAACTCCACTAGGAATATTTCTGGGTCGCGTGGAATAATGTACTGGAGTACTGCGGTACGACATTAACCGCAGGCAACGCCGCGAGGCGAAGCTACATCTTTATAAATTGTAGCCTATGTGTTATTCTGATGTATAAACTACATTACTGTAAAGTTAAAAAAAAAATAGGAAAAATGTGGGTCTGGGCCCATAACCTAATTAAACACGGCGGGAGGCTGTTCAAAGACTAAAGATTTTTTTTTCTTAATATGTACGTAGACAATAAACAAATATCAGGTAGTTACAATTAGTTGTGAACAGATGGCGCTAGTAATATATTAGAGAATATTATTTTGATAACTATTTATACAGTTTCATCAAAATCCATTCAATAGTTTTTGCGTGAAAGAGTAACAAACATCCATGATCCATACTTATAAACTTTCGCGTTTATAATATTAGTAGGATTCACATTATTAAAATTAATTACATTTTTCAATATCATCGACTTCGGGTACAGGGACCAAGAAACCTATGGTTAAGGCTCCAAAGACAGGAACCTCCTCACTATACGAGCTGCCTTTTGTATCAGACCCTTGATCCGGCATACTAAAGTGAACCTTTTAAGGTGTTGGTAGAGTAATTGTTATTATCACTGTTATTTTCCAAGAATAATAAATAGTCTTACCAGCCTTCCTCTATGTCATTTTCGAAGAATACATATATATATATATAATATATTTACATACATAGATAGGTATAAATAGGCGTAACATAACTGAAGGTATTTTTAATACGCTTTGATTGTGTTTATTTTGTAATAAATCATTAAGTTATATTCATATTTATATTTTCTTATCAGAATCTGCATATCAAAATATAAACAGGAGCAGTTATTTTTCTTAAATACTAGGTATTCATTTAAATACCTAGTTTATCAATAGTATATAATATGTACGTATTTACAAAAAAAAAGCATTTACGTATTTTCATCAGTTGTCTAGTACCCATAGTACAAGCTCTGCTTAGTTTGGGACTAGATGGCGTTGTGAGTCAAATATCCGAAGTACACTCTTTTGCAAAAAAAACGGGCACTTAAGCAAATAACAATTTTATAGTTACTATTAGTTTGTTTGACAATTTTAGGTATTGTTATCCTCAGAATTTCATAAATTAATTAGGAAGGAATAGGTATCATCAGTTTTATCATAACATTTTGATTAAATTATTGAGAAATAATGTTTCAGCTCAAAACACTATTATTGTACCTGCTCGCTAAATGAAAATGAAACGCGTTAATTTCTTTGTTTTTCTTGAATACATTAAAAGCAGATAAAAGTTTAGTATTGAGTGTGACCCCCTCTTGCTGAAATCACGGCTTGCATTCGTCTGGGCATGCTAGCGAGTATATCTTTTATGGTTTCTTGGGGAATACGTTCCCACTCCGCGGTAATCACATTCTTTAGCTCTCTGATGGTCTGCGGAGCCGGCTGCACTGATCTCACTCGTCGCTTCAGAACGTCCCAGACATGCTCTATGGAATTGAGGTCCGGACTTCTAGCTGGCCAGTCTAAACGACGAATTCCGGCTTCTAGCATATACGCTTCCACATCGCCAGACCGGTGGGCGCGAGCGTTGTCGTCCATAAAAAATGAGTTTTCGTCAAGAGCGGTTAAAGCGGGTTGTGCATAAGGAATTAGAACTTCCGTTATGTATCGGTGTCCAGTCAGTGTACCGTTTTCGATGAAGACTAACTCTGTACGATCCATGGAATTTATTCCTGCCCAAAACATAACAGAGCCCCCTCCATAAGGTGTGATTTCTTCAAAACATGCCTCTGCAAAGCGTTCTCCTCGTCTACGTAGCACTCGCCGACGTCGGTCTTCACCATGCAGAGATATCCTGGCTTCATCGGAGAACAATATCCTATCCCAGTCTTCATGAGTCCATGACTCACAATTTCGAGCGAAGCTAAGCCTGGCAACTCGATGTCCACGGAGTAATTTAGGGCCGCGTGCCGGGCGAAGTCTGTGTATATTAGCAGCGAGAAGCCTCCTCCTGACCGTCCATAGACTAATTTGCACATTTCTTACTTCTTCGAGGCTGTTCTTCAGGTCCACATAAGAAGATTTGCGATTTCTCAACGCTTGACTAACTAGAAAACGATCATCCCGTAGTTCGGTACATGTCTTTCTGCCAAAATCAGGCTTTCTCTTGACGGAACCGGTCTCTTGATAGCGCTGCCAGGTCCTTTGAACTGTCGACCGACTCACATTTAGCCTCTGAGCCACGAAGCATTGGCTGCAACCTTCTTCAAGCAGCGCAATAATTTTGCTCGCTTTTATCACTTTATCTACCATTTTCGAGATTGCTAAACAGCAATAACAATACTTTTAAATGTCAAGGACATCAGATAATTTAATAAAAATTGACAAAAAGTTAATTAGAGTCGATATTAACTATAGGGAATTCGCGCCACAAAATGTAGTTAAAAGTTGTTTTCTTTGAAAACCAGGCTCAGTCAAAAATTTGAATTTGGAATGTACTCTTATAAACATTATGGCACTTTTGTAACTGGCTAGTAACATGTTCAAATGATTAAAACCTTTTTGGTATTTTATTTCTTTCAGCCAGGAAGAAAATCGAAACCGCCCGTTTTTTTTGCAAATGAGTGTATTATTATAAAAGCGCAACTGAGTGTTTCAACTATTTTTGAATACCTAGTAGTCATGAGCTTATTTTACAAATATATGGTAAAAAAAATGTTCGGTCAAGTTTTAACTGTTCGTCTTGTATTGTATATCCTAATTTCGTTGAGTCACCAACTGGCCCTGTGGCGCAACGGATAACGCGTCTGACTACGGATCAGAAGATTCCAGGTTCGAATCCTGGCAGGGTCGCACGAAGTATTTTTTATTTTTTTGTATACTAATATCGTATTTGTATATTAATGTCACTTTTCTATATTTTTTAATATCATTTACATTAATAGTTAATAAATTATGACCTGACTGTCTTTCCTGTTGTATATTTTATTTTTGTTACCATTTGAAGAAACATATTTCATTTTGTTTATAAAAATATATATATTTAGTATTTTATAGTATAGTCTTAAATCTTAAAGGTACAATACAACAAATACCTCTCTGTTGTTGTTTCACTGTTTGGATGACCAATATATAACCCTTAACATCTACAATGTAGATCTGAACAAGTGTCTTTTGTTAGAAACAAAAGGTTCAAAATATCTCAGAGTTAATGATAAATAAATATTACTAAGAAGGCAAGACAATTTACTTGATAACTAAATTGAAGAAAAAGACTGAAAGAAGAATTTTACAGGATGTTGGTATTTACGTTCATTCAGATCATATTGAATGGATTCGTATCAAAATTGTGTTCAAATCAAAGCATGAATGGTCAATGTGACAGTAAAATTTATGGGAACCATTTATAAGACCAATATATATAGAGAAAATAAAAAAAGATTATTAAAGTCATACCTCTGCACCAGCTGCCTCTGCCTGTTCACCAAGCCACTTCACAAGATGTCCAAGCCTCACAACATAGTTGCCATGATTGTAGTTAGGTAAACCTATAACAAGATTAATTTGAATGAATTAAGGTATTCTTGCTACTCTAATTTTTTTTTTTTTTAAATTGGTGTCAAACAAACAAACTTATCGCCTGATAGTAAGCGATTACCTCCGCCCATGGACACTCTCAACATCAGAGGAGTCCCAAGTGCGTTGCCGGCAATTTAAGCATGAGTATGCATTTTTCTTAAAGGTTTGAAAGTCGTTTTGGTGGTGGTGGTACCGCAGGCGACAGTTCATTCCAGTTTTGTAGGGCTTAAGAATAAGGCTATCATGATGTGGTTATAATTTATTTTCTTTTGCCCGTCCAGAATACAGGGTCAGTGAGAATAGTTGCTAGTTGGATGAGCTTTTTCATTCATGTTTCATTGGTTTAAAACAATATTTTATGAATAGAAAATAAGAAAGCCATGAACAAATAGAAAATGTTTAATATTTATATCTATTCATTGTCTCTGTAGTAAAGTGTGCACACACACAATTCACAAATTAAAAGTCTCAGTGAGTAACAACTGGGCTATAGTTCAGTCGAGTGCAGTGGCGCAAGTAACACCTGTTGCCCAGTGATGAGTATCAAATAATGTTTATATACTTTATGTTAACTATTATTTTTTAATTTAATACTAATTCTTTGAAAGACCAAACTATTTGCTGAATAAATTTGGAGTCATAGCTTGAAGTTGAATGAACAATGTTTTTTAAATACATTGATATCTTACCACGGAATGCAGGTAATGGTATTCTCCCACTCTTAGTGAGTAAACCAAACTTGTCGGCTGTAACGGGAGTATTCATTGGTGCATCTTTGTCTTTCCAATCTGGTATCAGCTCATTGAGAGCTATGGGGTCCACACAGGCTCCCGACAAAATGTGTCCTCCAATCTCAGCTGCTTTTTCTAGCAAAGTCACTCTGACTTCCTGTGAACAAGATTAAGCATGTCTCTGAATGCAGGAATTAAAACTACACTGGGATATATTGCGCTCTAGGTGAAGGCCTTTATTTAGCAGTCAATATTGTAATAGACTGTATTGTGTAGAGATGATTGGTTCTTTTAATAAAACAATATTCAGAATATTAATTTTGTATGTATGCATGTAGACAATGTCTAATTTTATTGTGACATAGGTACCTTATTTTTTAGTCAATTGTCAGCGTTAAGAACATTGTTTGATAAGACAAAACTTACTTTATTAAGTTTAAAGAATTTTCGAAGAACGAAATTATATATGGAAAAAAACTTACAGCTCCCTTTTCCTCTGCTATTTGTCTTGCTCGAATAGCAGCAGCCATGCCAGCTGGACCTCCTCCAATGATTAAGATATCTGTCTCCTCCGCCACCCGTTCCATACTTATATCTGAACATTTTAATAGTAAAGTTACTCATAATTAAAAGTTCAATGAAAAAAATATACTATTCTTTACATCATTTATTGTGATCTTATGAATGACAATACATAGGTCATCAATTAAAATACAAACACATTGCTTCATATGTTTATCACTGTTACGTATCGTAATTATTGTTATCTAATTGTTACCATAAAAAAATTAAACTAAGATGTCCTTGTTTCCACGTAAACTAACCAAATTATTTCACATTCACGCTCACCTTTCCATCTTGGATCCTTGTCTCTGGGATGGATTGTGTAGTGTGTTGTTATTTTAGGGTATGCATCTGAATAAAGCCTTCTTGCAGCGCTTGTTAGCCTCCCCACTGAAAGTATCAGAAAGGAAAAGAAACGTCACAAGTTAAATCAAAACATTGAACTTTGAACTTTTATATTTAGTAACTTTATTGCATAACAATGCTGAACAAGGTCAAATAATTAAAATTATCACTGTTCGAAGATTAAATCAACTAAAAATATTAATATACAATAAATAGAATACGCAAAAAGATTAAAAATCCAACTCACGAACAGCTGATAGTCAACATCCATGCAACAAACTTTTGAAACTTGACTTTTTACACAATAAATCGACAACAAAAATTAAACATGTATTTTATGCTTTAAATAATATTTTATAAATGATGAATAACGTTCGTATATATTTAAAAATACAATTTATTTACCCTGACGAGACGAACTAACAAGTGCCGCCGCCATAGTTAAAAACAATATGCGTTCCGAATCGTCTACAAGAGACTCCTACATGGAAAGTAAATATTTTCTGGATGTACTATAAAATATTAATTTTAGAATGAAGATAAGGCCGATAGTGTAGAAACATTTAAGCGCAGAAAATACTCCACTATAGAAAATATTTACTGATAATAAAATTAAAATCATTGTGTAAAATGCTTATAATAAAAGAAGTCGGTTAATTACGAGGAACGTATAAGCGGAACGTTGTAATTTAGCGGGAACTTGTAACTTTTATTCACTGTATTTTATTGACTTCTCGATGTTCACGTTGTCTATTTAATTGTTAAAGTTGTTTAATATTGTATGTTTATTTATTGTTGTATTTAATTTTACGTAGAAAACTACATATTACATTTTGAAAAATGTAGCTCACTGCAGGTGTAACAAATATGACAGTTGATAATATATAAGCTAAGCTATTTCTTTTTCTAGTCGGCCCCTTAGCTAAGTTGCCAAGGTTTTCTTTCTGCAATCGTTAACGCCTAAATTCTCTATCTCTTGGCTAATACAAAGCGGAAAGAAAAACGCTTGCAACTTGGCTGGGGGGGCTGTTTTCTCTTGATTTGGTACATTGGGACTGCCAACTCCCGGATTGGACTTTGACTTATGATAAACAAGAATGAACCGTGTTGCAAAAAATAACAAACCAACTTTCTTTATTAAAATCTAAATGACCCACGCAACCACGTTTGCGTCTTAAATTCCCCGTAGCGTGAAAATTTTCCCCCGTTTTTGAAACATTCTTCGTTGGCGGTCCGCTCCTATTAGTATTAGCGTGATATATAGCCTATAGCCTTCCTCGATGAATGGACTATCTCCAACACTGAAAGAATTTTTCAAATCGGACCAGGGGTTCCTGAGATTAGCACCTTTATGATGTAATATAGAAAAACAATCATACATTGTGTATTAATTTATTTATAGAAAAGACGAGATGCAGGTAAATGATTTTCTATGAGAATAAAATGATGGCAAACAACTCCTTTCCTAGTTGTAATAGTAATGTCCCTAAATGGACTGTTGACAATTGAACTTCTTTCTTCTATCAGTTCTGTTCCTGCAGATTCGGCCTTACTTCTATTTTAACACAACACTGGTAAAAAAAATTGCTTTAAGAAGTAAATCAAGGCATGTACATCTTCCTTCATATTTGCTCAGTTATAAACCTACATTAGGATTTATGTTTTTTTTATAAAGAAGTATTAGCTGAACCCCCCGGTGCGACAATAAACCGCGGGCAGCGCCGCGAGGCGAAGGTAGTATCTTACACTTACATACTTACAAACTTTCGCGTTTATAATATTAGAAGGCATTGCATTGAAATCAGTTTATAATAGTCTACCTGTCAATGCTCCATTTTATCATAAGTGCTTTGTTTTTTATTTCTCCTGCTAACACCCAGTTGCACAAAGCTTCATTAAATTTTAATGTCGACTTTAAACGATAATATACCCTTAACTTGTTGCACAAAACAACATTAGTGAAAAATTTAATGCTCCATTAATTTTAACTAATGCAATGTCAATAGGACATTTTATCCCAGATTCCTGTTGCACAAAACGACATTAGCGCCATTTTGACGCTAAAGGACTTAGTCTTTTGTTTTATCTTGAGAAATATAGTGATTCTAAATCGTAAACCAAAAAGTTGAATGACTATACTGGATATAACACAGTATTCATTGATTCTGTACCTATGTTTAGTATTTAAGTAGTAGGGTGGTACTTAATTGTCAATTAGACACTGAAAATAAAAAAGTGATTAGTAGTCAGATAGAGATGAATATGTTGTGTTTTATTTAACATTTTTTATTATTATTATTTTTTTCAAACGAGACATTGACAATTCAGATTCATTACTACTATTATCAACCTTTAAATACATATAGGTATATAAAATAATAAAACCACAAATTAGGAGTTTACTTTTTATTAAAGAAAGCTTAGTAATAAATAAAGAACGATATACGTCGTTTTAAATGTGGAACTATTTGACTGGTTTCATTTGCCACAGACCGTCGTTCAAATAGTGACAATTCTCTATGCCTACGCCTTTGTTCACCTTGGCTCTGGAATAAAAAAAGACAAATTAAAAAAAAAATGTAGTTACATCTTGGAATCTGCAACGAAATTAATCAGAAGAAAAATGAGGAGGATATAGAAATACAATACGTCCACTTTTCTCCTTAGCAAAGCGGGAGACAAAATAAAGTCAAAATAGGCAGACACCTTTTTCAAAACGGGAAGCACCACTGATGAAATATTATGGGTCCCAAGTGAGCTAAATTTGATTTCTATAGTGTGTATCGCAAAATTACTTAAACGCACAGAAATTCACCGTAGTTGACACAAAATCCCCATAGTATACCGCCCGAGACGTCATTTACAAATACAAACAGTAGAAGTCTTACATGTCAGTAGTGGAAAGCGAAGTAGTGCCAATCGCCAGAGCATGCTCCTTGCCCTCTGCCATAACTGCCACCACTTGACCCTTATCTACTGTAGTCATTCTTGCCCCTGGGGAAGTCAAACCAGGGCACATGATGTTGGCACCGCTGAGCACGAAGCGAATGGCACCCTTGTCGACCTGCTGCATCGGCAGGAAGAAGGGATCTGAAATTGACAGAATTTACAAATTAGACTTAATCAATTTAATTTTTTTTAAATGACATGACACGATAATATTTTTGTGGCCTATTGAATAATATTTAGTTTTTTTTTTATGGAATCGTAACGATCAAACGTATCACCAGATGGTAAGCGATTACCGACGCCCATGGACACCCTCAACACCAGATGGGTTACAAGTGCGTTTCCGGCCGTTGGGGGATGAGGAAGGGGATGGGTTAGGGCCTCTGGTATCCTCACTCATTCGGTGAAACACAGCGCTGGTGCTTTTCACACCGGTTTTCTATGAGGCCGTGGTATCACACCGGTCGAGCCAGCCCATGCATCCCATGCATGCCGAAGCGTGGCTCTCCCACGGTAAAAAAGTGTTTGTTAATTAGTGTCAAACATTAATTTGTATTCCGTTAATTCGTTTTTAAACTTTAATATATAAACCACATTTGTACGTCAATAACTGGAAGACCACAGAGAAACTGCATTTATTATGTAACATCTTGTACACCTATGATCATAAATAAAGATTGACGACTAAGGATGCAGCACTACAAAACAGATGGAAAACTTAACATAAAAGCTTTGGCAACTTGCCGCCCTAGCCAAATTACAATTTTTCTTTCTGCAATCGTTAACGCCGAAATTCTCGTGTGTCATTGGCTAATATTAGCCATATAGGCGAAGGCGTTAACTATTGCAGAAAGAAAAACGCTTGCAACTTGGCTAGGGCCCCTGTCTAGTAAGCGTGGTATATGTTGGCTGTTTTATGTACCTAATAAAACATTGTTTAAAAGTTTCAAATTTTAATAAGTCTACCCCACTTTAATGTTATAAATTCGAAAGTAAGTGTATGTCTGTCTGTTACGCTTTCACAGTTAAACCACCGCACTGATATCAATGAAATTTGGCTTGGAGATACTTTAATTCTTGAGGAAGGACTTGAGCCGATTTTTATCGTTATAACGGACATACATGCGATTGGAGCCGTGGACAAAAGCTAGTACCTTCCATATATTTTTAACTTTCATAAAAATCAGCCAAGTGCCAGTCGGACTCATGCAGGAAGAGTTCTGTACCATTACATTAATGTAATAGAAATCATTACCTAACTTAATCTAAGTCAATTTCGACAGGTTGGTTATTATCTCTGACAGCTGTCAAGGTTGACAGGACAGCGGTGCGTGCAGGGATCGATAACTACGCTATTAGTCAGACACACTTAGTCTGTATCTCAATGTAAGGTACTTGGGTCGTATATTCGCAACTTTAAGATTTATATTTCTATTCTAATAATAATAAAGTTAAAATAAACAAGTTGATTGATCTTGAAAAGAATGGCAAGTAAAAAATATGTAAAACATAAATAATTTAAACGGTTTTAATGAAAATAATGTACTAAAAGCTAAATAATAATTCGGTAGGTCCCAGGTTCCAGACATCACACTCCTCCCCCTCATCAATCTGAAGCACTGATCAGACAAAAAATAAAGAAATCTGGCAACCCTTTTCGTCAATATTAATAATGCGTTCCGGTTTGTTCATAATGTCATTATTTTCCGAGACTTTTTTAATAACCTCGACAGTATGTTTAATCTTTCGAATGCGGGAACGGGTACTTCCGGTTCCATGCACCGTGCGGCGAAAGTGCAAAATTTTGCAGCACGGTGCATGGTGTACGAAAATGATCAAATATTTTCAAAAACAATGCTCGGTGGTTATAAAAGTGATTATTTTTCAAAAGATGGTTAACAAGCGTACATGGTTATGCCATATTTTATTACTAAACTAATGTTATCGCTTTATTATTTACTCACAATTGAGCCAAGTATTAATTTACGCACCTATTGTGTTAATAAACATGATTTTAATATTTTATGTGGTTTATTATTCATTTTACTTATTATCCTCATAAAGTTCGATAACTAAGCTATCTACTGATATAAAAAACACTATAACTGCAGTAAAAATTTATTGAGAATCACATTTCGCTGTCGAGATATTCGCCATTTTGTCACTTTACAATCAAACTATTATTTGCGCCAAAAAACAAATTACGTAGTATTTATATGAAGAAATAGTGTTTTTTAGTTAAATAATTTATTTTTTTAGTTAACTAGTGCAAAAGACAGGAACAATACATAAAAAAAACAACCTATTTATCAAGTTATTTAAAAAAAGGACTCGTTTGCTAGACCAGTTTTCATTTATTATTTTTAAGTTCTGAGAATTCTCTAAACTCTATGAAAATGACTGAATGCTAAAGAGAACAAACTGATCGTTCCATTATGTGACACACAAAGTCTATGGTCAATACAAAATAATTTAGTAAAACATAAACAAAGATCAGTTTACGTCTTGTTCATTGTCCGTCACTACTGTGTATGTGTGGGTGTTAATAGTTCCGGGACTTCCCGCTAGGCTGCGTGCAAACACGAATCAACGGCGATATACAATTTTAAGTGGCGTACTATTGGAGAGGCCTATGTCCAGCAGTGGACTGCGATAGGCTGATGATGATGTAGAACAGTAATGGCTGGGGAGCCCTGTGTATGTGTGCGTCTAATTTCGCTAGTCAGGCAAAAAATTAGTGTTTATTTAAATATTTAGCTTTTCTAACACATTTTTGTTGCTATTCTATATTCTATATAAGATTCTCATCGCAATTATATCACTTTATCAATAAAAACATAAGAATAAATGCGTAAAAACCTTCAAATGAGTAAGCCCTTTTCAATAGGTAATAGACTCGGTAACTTTTTGAGTAACACTATTCAAAATTACGCATGATTTATGCCTCAATTCGTATTGATAGTGGTTCCTAAAATAAGTATAATAAGTAAAATATAATAACAAACTACCTTCAAAACCACCTTATCGGCAAAAAATCAGTTTTAAGAGGCACTTGACAGATCGCGTTGCGTCATCGTCAACTTTGAAATTGGAACTCGTTTTTTTTACGGCTCTTGAAGCGCACTTGACAAACGAATGTTTTAAAATGTTGTTCGTATAAAGCAAATGCATAACAAACCTTTCTAGACTTCATTATAATAACTTTAATACCCAAAATTAATTAAAATGCAAGTTAACTGCGGTTATCGCGGATCCGCGATGCCGCACCGACGGGACAATCGTGGATCCGCGATGCCGCACCCCAGAAGTTAATGTACGCTGGGCGACTAACGGGCGCGCGGGAGTATTGACTGGTACGCCATTCGGGATCATGGGACACCAGCGACAATTTATGGTATTTTTGGTGCTTGGAATAATGATAAGTGGCCATATTCGATCCAGGTAACTAGCTATTGTCCTCAAATCCCAACGCGTGTATGTTGGGTTAATATACCTACCAGACCAGTGTATGTATACCACAAATAATGTAACTTTATATTGGTCAAATAGTTTCGAAATTCGGTTCAGTAGATTCGGAGATTACCCCCTACAACCTTACAACTTTAACTCTTTATAATATTAGCAGAAATATTATACAATACATTCAAAACAATACAGAGTACAGCCGTGTTCAAGATATCTGTCTGGCCAACCCCAGTCAAAGGCTATAAAGATAACAAGAGAACCCATTTCTGATTGATTTAGATGTACGAGTACCTAAGCGATAGCCGCACCTCGCTCCGTGTAGGTACATAAAATTATGTCTTTACATTGTAAAAAAAGTAAATGAAAAGGTACATAGGTGCAGTGGTTCACGAAACTACTTTTCATATATGTACAGTGTACACACAATATTGAATGTCTCTAAACATTGTCGATTTCTTTCACTTCCTTATGTAGTATAATTGGCATGATGACAGTAAACAAGAACCACTAAAATTAAAAATTTATCTGATCAAATGGGGTTCATAAAGTATAAAAATCGTATTTATCTTCATATTTGAAGCGAGAGTTGAGATTATTAGTTAATTAACGAAAATAAAATTACAAAATATAGATATCCCCCATGTTAAGTTGAAAACCAATCAGAGCGAGTTACGTCACGTATCTATAAAGGTCACTTTGTTCGGATATATTCGACGATCGCTTTACTGTGTTTAAGAGCTATAATTGATACTGGTTGATGAATGGTGACGTAGTGTCTGTGACGTGACGTCACAAACAGACGCCATGACACCAATAAGCGTTTTGGTGTGAATTTAAAATTTAACTCGCAATTTGTTCCTACTGAAACTTTATTATTTGTAAAAATATAACTGTTTTTGACTATAGGAGATACTTCCGAACATCATAAAACATCACGTCTATTGTATCATATACTGTTCTTCTTCCTAACTTCGCGTCGTCTACTAGTCCAACCGGCATCTGTCCTCCGTAACCCTGAAGGCGAAGTGAATTCGAAGATTGAACTAGTTCTCAGAATCTATGAGGGCACTGACTTTCCAATAACTATCGCCATAGATGTTCATGACAGCCGGGAGGGACCGATGGGTTAAAGTGCACTCCGAGGGACGGAATTTCATCATATACTGAAAAAAATTGTACGGAGTGACTATTAATCGATTAAAGGAGCAAACTATGCAGGACAACAGCACTGCACAGAGAAGGGAAACATGAAACCAACCCTATGTCAACCGATCTGCCCAGCGTGGTACAGAAGCCAAAACCACATTTTTAAAGAGATATTTATGTCTAGCAGGAGACTATTAAAGATTGATGATGAGGGCTGACGAATTATTATTAAGGTTTCGAAAAATTAGAAAGAAATTAAAATAGATATATCGCAATTGTATTTATTGTCTTTACGATCAGTAGACAGTTAAAACTATTTCATTGTTTAAAAAGAATGAAATAAACTACATCATGTATTTATTTCAATGACTGAGGTGTCGATAAAGGGCTTACAGACAGTGCATGGAACAGGCGATTAGTCATACGTCCTTCAATCTTTAAAGGTCAAGTACCAATTTGATGTTTTCCGTTACGATATTTATTTTTACATAGTATATTACGTAGTGTGGGACGCCCTCTGGCCTTTACCGGAGCCCAGACCTCCTGAGATTAGGGAAACGAATTTAAGGGGTGGTAGCACTGACCATCGAGTGACCCATTTGCCCTTTATACCATAAAGAAAAAGTATGATTTCGAAATTTTACTATGGTGGCATTGTTTTTTTTTAAAGTTACCAACCTACTTTCATGTGATACAATCAATCACATAATATGTATATATATTTTATAGGGAAATGCGAGGGTCTCAACGTCCCATTCCCTAGCGCTAACAGCATCATCAATCATCAATCGAAAATCTGTCAGTCTCCTAGCCTTTCGCGTCACTTATAATAAAGTTCACAGTGTGTATCGCCAATATCATCTTTCATTGGCTATCATATGGCTATACAGACAGGTCTGTTTTTCTTCCAGAGCATTTTCATGATTAACACACTTCCTTCTGTCAAAAGATATTGGCCTGTCACAATGTAAAAAAAAAAATAACGTGTTTCAGACTGATCGCTTTTCTTTTATATTAGTTAGGCAGGCATCCTAATTTAACTTGACATAATATATGTCCTTTATCCCGCCTTTGTTTTGTTTGACGTCAAATGCCTGACAGCTAGGAGCAGGTGTTATAATTTACTCTATGGTTTTTTGAGTTGAGTTTTTGAGTTTAGTTGCTTTTTAACCGACGTCAAAAAAGGACCTCCTCCTTTTTTCAATTCTACCTACTGTATTTTATTTTATGTTTGTTACCTCATAACTTTCGACTGGGTGAACCGATTTTGATGATTTTGTTTATTTAAAAGCTGGTGCTACCCGTGTGGTCCCATTTCAATTTGGACCAGTTCTTGAAGTCGGTGTATTTTGTCGTTAAAATTTGTGAGTTTTGAAAATATATGAAAAGAAATGAATCTTGGGTCTTTTATTTTAAATATTTTTATTGGAGTATATGTTTAGATTGTTAAACTTAATAACTTACATTTATGTAGCAGTTTTAAAGTGGGCATCCAAGGGCCCTCGCGATGCCTGAAGAATAACAGCTCACCAGCGCTGTTCACCATAATCTCAATGTGATCGTGACTGAAAAAAACAGGTATATATTATCACTTTTTTGTTCGCTAATGATAGTATGCTACTAATGTCGGTTCAAGACACTGATAAATTGTCAATGTATTTATAATCATCATCTAATAAATAATTTATTATTCTATTTAAATGTTTTTGTTTCGATGTCGATGGTCGCACCAATCATAGCCGAACGGTCGTTCATATAAATATAATAAATATTAAATTAGGTTACCTTGTACCGTTTTTATGTGATAAAAAACAAAAACAATCGCAAATTTCAACAAAAAAACGCATACAAGAACCAAATTGAAATGGGACTACACGGGAAGCATCAACTTTTAAATAAAAAAAAAGAATTCTCAAACCTTTTAAAGTTAGTTATGAGGTAACAAACATAAAAACACACATTCGAATTGAAAACTTCCTCCATTTTTGGAGTCTGTTAAAAGTAAAAAATATGACTACTTTATTTCTATTTTCTTTACGCGGAAACGAAAACACTTAATCTATACAAATAAATAAAATTGGAGAGTCTGTTTGTAATATTAAAATAACCGCTTTCTACTACAGGCATATGAATGTATATACGGTCAGCAACAACGATCACAAAATTAACAACTCTCTCTCTCCAGATCTTTAACTATTACAACAATTTAGATTTATAGTCCAAGATCCCAGGGCCGCCAGACGTCACGTAGGTTCTGACGAACGAAATGTGGCTGATTGCGTAGTGGTAGTATGTACACTATGTACTAAGAACGCATGCCTACCTGCTAACTTGATTAGACGGCCAATTTTCAGGTATCAGGTAATCAAGGTACTTAAAAACATAACGAACCTTACGTAAATTCTGAAAGCTGATTTTCACGTATATTTTAGGCAATACTGAGTCAACTGTAAGAGAGAGATAGAGAGACAGAGAGACAGAGAAGTCAATAAATATCCTAATACATATCTGACTCAGTCTCATGCGTGTGGATAATGCCCTCGCGCTCTTACCCACAGAGATATTAAAATTGAATTTAGGGGATGATTGGCCCCTTGGATCGGTCTGTCTTTTTGTAAGAGGTTTTAAAATAGTTGTCTGGTAGACATATATAAAAATGGAGCATCAGAATTTACGTGAAGTTACGTCATTATTTTGGGAGCTTGAAAGCGTCTGTTAAGCAAATCGGCCCACGGAAAGTGTCTGGGAGTATTGGCGACTTATTTTTAAGGATATTGCCTAAAATATACGTGAAAATCAGCATTCAGAATTTACGTGAGGTTCGTTACGTTTTTAAGTACCTTGATTACCTGATACCTGAAAATTGGCCGTTTAATCAAGTTAGCAGGTAGGCATGCGTTCTTAGTACATACTACCACTACGCAATCAGCCACATTTCGTTCGTCAGAAAATACGTGACGTCTGGCGGCCCTGGGATCTTACTATATTAGAAGAACAAATCCTAGTCTAACTTCGTCAAGTATTGATACACCTGAAGTAGTCTTGAAGAATTCTTACCATTTAACAATTCTGAACGTATCCTTCTTTGGGAGTACTTGGTCGATGTAATTGTCTAGATTCGGGTACAGCTCCAGGAGACGAGCACGAATGCCCTTCTGCACCGAGGACTTGAGTTGTTGCACACCCGATATGCTCTCTTTCTCGTCGAATCTGGAAATGGAGAAATAAGTAACTTAGTTGACGAAACTCACATTTTCACATAGCTGAGAATGACAAACAATAGAGTATCGATATTATGGTTCGTATGCTGCCCGCATTCAAGAGAGAAGAGAGGAGAGAGAGAGAGAGAGAGAGAGAGAGAGAGAGAGAGAGAGAGAGAGAGACAAAGACAGGCGTATGTCTAGCAGTGAACGTCTTTGACTAAGATGATAATGACAGTTCATTATAGAACAACAGTTCAGCCTTCTTAACCAAGGGTCAAAGATTCTCTTTCTATAATCTAACACCTCTATTCTTGTATAATTGGCCAATATTTTATTTTTACGACATAGCGTTCATCATTAACAACCCATAACGTCGGATCTCCTCTCAGGAGAAGGTTAAGGCCATACCTACGTCTCCACGCTCACCGAGTGCGGTTTGGGAAATGGCAAGACAACGTTGTGGCTACGTAATCCTGCCGTTTGGAAGTTTTCAAGCGGTCCAAAGGCCTCCAACTTCACGACTGTTATATCCTATGGTAACAAGCAGGACCGACTGCTTAACGTGACCATGCCACCAGCGGTTACCCATCCAGGTACTGACTGTGACGTCGTTGCTTACCCTCGGTAATTTGTTTCTAATCACCGAGTGTAACTGGGCTATGAGCGCCTCGATATAGCGTTAAAATGACATTATTTCTATACATTTGTTTGTAGAATGGAATCAACTTGGCTAGGGGAATAGATTAGCATAATATTTCAGTTAATGATGTGACTGTGTTTGTTTGCAATGTTTTCTTCTTTTTTTTATGGAATGAGGGCAAACGAGCAAACGTATCTCTAGATGGTAAGCGATTACCGCTGCTTATGGACACCCTCAATACCGTTACAAGTGCGTTGCCGGCCTTTGAGGGATGAGGAAGGGGATGGGGGAAGGGGTTGAGTAGGGCCTTCGGTACCCTCACTCACTCGGTAAAACACAGCGCAGACGCTGTTCCACACCAGTTTTCTGTGAGGCCGTGGTATCACTCCGGTCGAGCCGGCCCCATGCATGCCGAAGCGTGGCTCTCCCACGGTAATCTTCTGACGTTCGTTGTTTTACTTAAGACTAAATTAACATTCTAAACTAAAACGGCAGGAGCTCGAATTAGTTGAATTAAAAAATCCGAAATATTATTGTAGATAACATTTACGTGGACAAAACCAAGAACTGTGACCGTTCTGGGTGACTTGTTGTGCGTAATTCTTTTGTTTATTATAATTCACAAAACTGATGCACAAAAATAACCTGATTAACATCTACTGGATGTGAATCCTGCATTCTTAATAATAGTAATGCATCTTAAATCGACCGGAGTGATACCACGGCCTCACAGAAAACCGGTGTGCAATAGCGCTTGCGAGTGAGTGAGGATACCGGAGGCCCATACCCCTCCTCCTCCCCTATCCCTATCCCCATCCCCCAAAGGCCGGCAACGCAGTTGTGACACCTCTGGTTTTGCGGGTGTCCATGGGCGGCGGTAATCGCTTATCATCAGGCGATACGTCTGCTCGTTTGCCACATATTCCATAAATATATATACTCGTATATATAAGTATCCTATAATATATAATTAACTTGTACTAATCCATTTAATTATTTAAGAGTAAATTTAGAATAGTTAGATCTACTGCAGATAGGTAAATCGTCAGATTATAACGGAGCGATGGGTGGTATTTTTCAAGGCAGGAGTGGGGAGGACGGGCTGTTGAGACACACCTGATGGAATGTGACTCCTATCGCCCATAAAAGTCTGTAACTCTAAGGTCACAAGTGCGTGCTTTGTGCTTTTGAATGTCCAGCATATGGGTACAGTGTATTTCATGATCTATCCTAGTGTGAATGTCTATATAGATAATAGCTCCAGTTATACTGGTATTTAAACAATATAATAAATAAAGAACTAGATAAAACCACATTGTAAGTAGTGGTAACTGTTTGTAATCTATACTGATTGTTATGGAGCAAATGACGTAAGATTCGTTGACGTCAAGATGTGGAATGTTACTGAGTCTAGGAGTCTACTTGTTCTTAATAGGATTGTTAGATCATTTATTTTAGTTTTACATATTCAGTGTATTCAGGGTCATAGCCTGAAGACAATATACCTACGCCTACATCAAGTATCTAGTGCTTTTCAACACCAAATACACAATATATGCAAATTATTTATTTATTTAGGTAGGTATACCAAGAGCACACATATGATACACTTTTAAAAAAAATATACCATAATATTATCTAGTATGCATGCCTATTACAGGTACACACAACATTCACCATATGAGATAAAATAAAATACGCCTAACAAACAGTGTTAGGAGTAAGGTAAGTTGTACAAAAAACAAAATAATAAAGGAGCTTAATACTACTTATTTAATTCAAAATTACAATTACGATACTCTTATTAATATAAAAGATGAATAAAATAAAATTAAAATAAAAGATGAAAAAAATAAAATTAAAATAAAAGATGAAAAAAATAAAATAACAAAGATAAGACATGACAAGATTAATTTTGGTTAGTTTTATTAGTGTTATCAGCTATAGAGCGTCTAAATTTATTAAAAGGGGCATGGATGTCTGTCTCTCTTAAAATTTTTAATTATTACAAGTTGGGTATGTATTTTATTAATTAGAAGGTTCAATATTACGAGGGTCTCCTGAGCAGAGTTTGACCTGATGAAATGTGATCACATAAACAGTATACCTTTTAAACAATCAAACTATAACATCTCTCGTTTTGCCGAAGGTTTAAAAGCCGAGTATCTTCGAATATTCGGATAACATTACAAAACATACATAGTACAATCTAAATTATTATTATTATTATTTTTTATAGTTTAAAGACACCACGCATTAGGAATATACATCCTGTGTCGCGGGGGACTTTACAAACATACATGTAACGGACACAAAGTACACCCAGACTCAGGACAACATTTTGTGGATCACACAAAGTGATGTCCCACGTGGGATTTGAACCCACGGCACTTGGCGCAGTAGCAAGCGGCGTAGTGACCGCTTAAACCACTAGGCCAACCGTGCAGTTTTTGAAAGTAACTCTGTCTGTTTGTTCAAATCTCCGTATCTGTCTGTATGGCTAAATCGCTGCAGCGATTTGAATGAAATTTGGCATGAAGTTACTTTGATTCTTGAGGTAGGACATAGACTAGGTACTCTTTACTGCAATAACCGCAAAAGTTGGTTCGTATGTAAAAGATCGTGTCAAATAAAACATATTTTTAACAATTAAAGAACTGAAAACACTAAAAAGCCAGTCGAAACTTAACATCCATTATGAGCTAAGGTGACAGTGAACTTACAGTGGAAGACTGGATAGTTACATAATAACTACATTTATTAAAATAACACACTGAATTGCAAGATATTGTTAGGACGATGAACAATATAATTATATAAAACCATTTTTTTTAATATTAATATTTGAAATACCGATGTACCTACATAGAAATACAAATATACGCAGGACAGCATGAGATAGAAACGGTTTTGACACAAACCCTATACAACACGTCTAGCCAGGGTGATTTAGTAGGCCAAATGTTTTTGTAAAGACTGTAAGGGGAGACTATGTTCAGGACTATTAGAGTGTCGGACGGTTAGGAGGCAGTGACGGTATATTTCGGATATTTGCTGAAAATGCGAATGACTATCAGCAATACTTAGTTATCCATTTTCTGTTGAAATCCGTTACCATTTTACTGATATGCTAGTTAGTATTCCAATACCTACATGATAAAAAAATGCGACTACAATTTCCGCAATAGATAATACACGAAAACAAACGTTATATTACCTACTTATTGTTTTCAGAATCTAAAATAATACGTTATTAAATTGAAACAATGTATATTGTTATACTTTTAGCGGTCATGGAGGCCAAAATCCACTTCATAAAAATTGTCTCAATCTTGAGACAAGATGTTTTATTTTGTTTTTCACATAAGGCCAGCCAGCTCGACCTGAGTGATACCACTCCGAATTACCATAAACAATAGTCAAATGTGGAAGAACAGGTGTCATGTCCCTCCAACACAAAGGGAGTATCCTCCGACCAGGCGAGGTGATGTTGGGAAGTTGCTATTCGGCGCGTGAACTTCTTTATCACGATTAAGGATTGGTAGTTACTCCGCAGTTCGACGTCTCTTCGATAGAGAGCGTTGTGGTATATTTTAACTGTTGTACGTGGAAGTCGCCATATCAAACAAAGCTTGCATTTTACCGAGTGAATCAGGTTACTGAAGAACCAACCCCTTTCCCTTTTAAGTGTGTGTTTAACCTCACCAGGGTTGACGACAAGGTGGTGTGTCAAATCGGACCGACCTATACCACACGGTTCCCCTCCCCTCTTCTTCGAAGTTAGGTCAGCTAACTTTATATTGTTTTTACTCGTCGTTGTAATTGCGTATTTGACAAAATTGCAGTTATCATTGCCGAAGGCAATGTCAATCGTCAATGACCCTTAAACACAATCAGTACAAATCGAACGAAATGTTTGTAGATAATGTACTTGAATTATTCGCAATTAATATGCATTTATTTAGTAAAAAAACAAAAATAGAAAGGAGCATTGAGTTTGTTGGAAACAAAAACCTTAACTGTATTCGCTATTTGAATTAGGGCTTAGAAATTTCCTTACACACCCACCCATACAAAAATCTGATATTTTTTCAGCGTCAGTTGTAATTACGGGACTTACATCAAAAGATTTTAAAATTGTTTGTTTCTTTTTGTCTCTTTGTTCTGTATAATATGTATATCAGCGACAAACATTTTGCGTGACAATATTGCCTGTTACTGAATTGAGCGCAATGCCATGTCAGCAATTGCTGTGTACTCGGCGAACAAAACAAGGTTAATGCACTTGCCCAATGACATAGGTACATGCCCACTGCACTGCTATATATTTTATTAGCTGTGAAAGCTAGCAGCAAAAAAAATAATAATATGTAATATATTTTTTTAAATTCATTGCCCAATGATAAATTAAAGAATGAATTGACATCTACTCGTCATGCAACTGTGAACTCAAACTCGTTTCACCTAACTGCCTTTTATATGTCTATTTACTATCAAACAAAGGTTTTGATACTCTAAATATATATTATATGCTATCTTGATTTACCTCAATATTTCCTCAAGTAGATACTTGTTTTTTGTTCTTATTGTTCCAATAAACATTTATCCTAAGCCGATAAAATTTATGTAGATTGTTTTGATTGATATTTTTTTGGTTTTCATATTAAATCTTATCTAAAAATATTAGATTAACATTCTACTAAATAATCAATTAACCCTAACAACCATTAGCGATAAATAATTCAACTATTTTGACAAATAATCACAACCTTTATAGTCACAGATAAACAACACTTTTACAAAACAGTTTACTTGTCCTGAATGTTAAGCCTTTTTTTATTTATTTACTAGCTGAACCCCGCAACCTCCTTTACGTCTACTATTGCCTGTAGCGTAATAATTTTCCTTCGTTTTTTAAACATTCTTCATTGGGGCTCCGCTTCAATTGGTCTTAGCATGATGGTATATAGCCTATAGCCTTCCTCGATAAATGGACTATCCAACACTGAAATATTTTTTCAAATCGGACCAGCGGTTCCTGAGATTAGCACGTTCAAACAAACAAACTCTTCAGCTTTATAATATTAGTATAGAAAACTTACAGCACATGAAGTACAAAGGCGGACTTATTGCCATGAGGCATTCTCAATCAGTCAACAGCAAGTGTTGCAAAAATATGAGGACAAAATATTTAATAGGAATAAGGAATTATTCGGAATGATCCCTGCCGCCTCTTTCCGTCACGCCATCTAGACGGTTGGCAGTCCACAACTGTGCGCTTTTCCCGAAACTTTCTGCCTCGCACAATAAAACTGTGGAATGAACTGTCGCTTGCAGTATACCCGGTCCAATACGACCTTAAAGAAAAGAGCGTACTCCCTTTCAAAAGGCCGGCAACGCACTTGTGTCCTCTGGTGATGCGGGTGTCCATGGGCGGCGGTAATCGCTTACCATCAGGCGATACGTCTGCTCATTTGCCTCCTATACAATAAAAAATAAAATGGACGAAGTCATATTACATATTTTGCACAGTATGACGTAGTAGGTATGTGAAATAAAAACTATTATCGTCGTAAAGTGCCTGTCTGTGTGTGACATCTGAATTATATGTATTATAAACAGCGTGTCTTTCTTGAAACTGAGCTGGTTAATCGATGACATTCGCTCATTGTTCTGTTGGTACTTGGAATAAAGCCTTACAAATAGTCTCTTTGTTTGCATGAACCGCGGGAACCATACGTTGTTTCAAATACTTTTATTTTCTACATGTTTAAT
The DNA here is from genome assembly GCA_916048165.1 of Spilarctia lutea. Classification (NCBI taxonomy): domain Eukaryota; kingdom Metazoa; phylum Arthropoda; class Insecta; order Lepidoptera; family Erebidae; genus Spilarctia; species Spilarctia lutea. Next base: position 4,504,406 of record OU696490.1, read on the forward strand.
ACAAAATGGCCTCTGTCTACCGATACAGGCCATTTTGTGGCCATGATGGATATGAAAACATATTTTATTATGTAATAATAATAATTTATTTATTACTTTTTCACAAAGGTAAGTACAGATCAGGTAATACAATACAATCTGTGACAATTATTCCTTTGTGAGAGACTGGTGTCTATATTAGGAAAGCCTGTGCTACAAATCACCAGGCTCCAACCTCATTTACCGTGGGAGAGCCAACGCTTCAGCATGAATGGGCCGGCTCAACCGGAGTGATACCACGGCCTCACAGAAAACCGGTGTGAAATAGTGCTTGCGCTGTGTTTCACCGAGTGAGTAAGGATACCGGAGGCCCATACCCCAACCCCTCCCCCATCCCTCTCCCCATCCCCCAAAGGTCGGCAACGCACTTGTGACGCCTCTGGTGTTGCGGGTGTCTATGGGCGGCGGTAATTGCTTACCATCAGGTGATACGTCTGCTCGTTTGCCACGTATACAATAAAAAAAACTTGTTGGGTACCTTCTATTACTATTATATACCTAATAAGTTAATGCAGTATTATTTTTTGGAACATAACTACTTAACTTAACAGTTCTAATTAAAAATTGATTTCCAGTTAGGAATGCCAGTTTTCTGTTCATTTCTGTAATGATTTTCCCATGGTTGCTTTTGTAAATTGTTTAAAAGTTTTCAAGAAGTCCTCGAAACTTGTATGTTTCCGACTTCCAAAAGTCACTAGCTTCTTACTCACTGCAATAACTTGTGGTTTAAATTGCTAGACAGCTAATCGATATTTATATAGGTATAAATATGCAAAGCCAATAATTTACCCTTTTCTGCAACGAAATTGGTCTGGCATATGTGACATTAAATACCTCGTTCCTACCTGTTTACTTATAAATTATTAGTCCTTTTTAAGACTTGTTGTGTCGTAAATAGCTCTGTCGAAAGATATTATTACTAGTGTAACAGGGACAAATGCGTACTTCCTATTTCCTGTAATAATTGCAAGGAGGGTCCTCGCGAATGCCGGAGCGGTAAATAACATTATCTAAACCTAAATATATATATGTATTCTTATATATACCTAAGTTTGTTCCTAAAGATCAAGCATTGCTTTCTAAAGGCGGTATATTAGTATGGTCAGATAATACTGTGGAAATTGTCACACCTTACCTTTCCAGAACTCACAGTGAAGTATAAGATTTAGGTATACGAAGGTCTCTGAGATCACGAGACTGAAAATTACATGGAAAATCGTTTTTAGGGATTCATACGTATTATTATATATATTTATTTATATCAGGAACAAAAATCGACCCTATTGTTATCGTTCCTAAACTTTTCGTTTTTAGGTTTCTGTTTATAGAAATTCATTTTGCATTAAATAACTTGGTAGTTGAATAATTCAGGTATTGACCTATAGAAATATAATATATTATATAATAAGTTTAACCGTTGTCGTTAACCGAAAAGTAACAATAGTATAGTAATGACAAAAGTAGAATTCGAACGATAGTCTAGAAACACAAAAATCGATAGCATTTTTTATCAAATGACTCTACAAAGGCAACACGCGAGTATAATGTAAATGCATATACCTACATATTGTATGTACCTACTTACTATTTATACATAAATCTTTTCTGCCTTTCGAGCTGCAGAAATCTTAGTCTACTTTCTCGAGTGCTATTGGTTAAGAGAGCGTTCTGCTCCGCCAGACGCTAGTTGTGTGAAATTTTAATTCGACATTATCGCAAACATGAAAAACAAAACACACGCAAAAAAAAAACAGCAAAACTGTGGAATGAGCTGTCGCCTGCGGTGTTCCCGGACCAATACGACCTTCAAACCTTCAAGAAAATAGCGTACTCCTTCCTAAAAGGCCGGCAACGCCCTTGTGACGCCTCTGGTGTTGCGGGTGTCCATGGGCGGCGGTAATTGCTTACCATCAAGCGATACGTCTGCTCGTTTGCCCCCTATATAATAAAAAAAACATGTAAATCATCAGTAGCCTTTAACAGTCCACTGTTGGACATAGGCCGTCTCTTAGAAAGGAGGTTAATGTATATATGTCGTGCACAATAGACCTTGTCAATGTGACCAATCGCTGTGGAGGTCTCAGTGTCTTACTTTCACATAATTGTTGTGACGTTGAACTCGCAATCAAGAGTTGTGGAATCGGATCCCATACGCATCACTTTGTTCTTAAACTATGAGTTACTTACTAATAAACTAACACACAAAGGTGCATGCATACATATACACTATAGGCCGACCGTTTAACTGAGTCCTCGCCTGCGCGGTAACAGGGGCGCGGGGGTATGACGACAAAGGGGACTGAGACAGGTGCGGGCGGCGGGGGGGCTTAGTGAGATACAAAAATTCGCCGATATAATATCCCCCGCCCCTAAGTCTGTACATATAAGATATACTCTTCTGGAATATGATAATCTTATAGGTTTGTAGTGTAGGTAGTGTTTGATATAGGTAAATATTTCGGACATCTAACACACAACGCCATCTAGTCTATTCTTTTTTTGTAAATACATACATTTTATACATAGAAAACACCCAAACTCTGAAACAAATATTTGCAGATCATACATACATTTGGTCAGACTCGGGAATCGAACCAGAGACCTCAAGCACAGCAGACGCATACGCTACCACTGCGCCACCGAGGCAGTCAGAGGTATGTTGTAGGTAAATTGTATAACTTAATTATTAGGTATACAACATTATATAAAATAATAAATAAATAAATACCTATTTATGTAGTAAACTCAGAGATTTCACACGATTTTTATCATTTGTTTACAGTCAAAGTTACGTTAAAATTAATTATTTTTGAAATAACACTCTTCATGGGCACAAAACAATAGAATTGAGAATATCGTCTTTTATAAATCGGTAAAAACATGATTATTAATCTTATTCAGTCAATTAAGGCCATAATAGCTATGGCTATCGCCCTCAATAGTTTTGGGGTAAAGAATTAGGTAAGGAGGTGAGATATCCATGGCCCTGATTCCAAGAACCAATTAGTGTCAGCTTGGTTTTCAAACAGGTTATTCGATCGATACATGTAGGTTTCCGTTTTATAAAAGTTCTAGGCAACCGCGATCGATGGGCAATGCATACCTATGAAATGCCTGACGTTCGAACCAGGTTACACTAGCCGTGCTAATGATTAACCAGGTCAGTCAAATTGTGTCTACTATCAGTATAATCAGAACGGAATGGAATGTCAAGCCAAATTAAGAATGTTTTTACAAAGGTTTTGCAAAAGCGATAACACGTATTCTCTTTCTAGCACTTGAGACCCAAGTTATAAGACCCCAGGACGGAACAGTCTGGATTCGTTCAATTCTGATCCAACTTACCGCCTTGTCATTTAGATACAGTCAGGTTTCCACACAAACAAATGCAACTAAGCTTTCGCTAAACGTCAGACAGATGTACAACATCGACATCCTTACTAATATCATAAATTCGATAGTAACATATATAAGTATATATAACAAAAGGAAATATACTACTTTTTATCGCGATTATCGACATATAAAAAAAACTAGTTGTTTTTAATAAATGAGTATAACTTTTGAGAGGCAATAATAAATATAGCGTAGCGATACGTCGTCACTCCGCACTACAACATGTTACAAATTAAAGTACTATCACATAGCGTCGCCACATCAACGACCGATCCAACTCTCATTTATATTTCACATAAAAAACTGTTCTTACGCCGACATAAATACGCAAGACTTTATTACATGGTGTTACGTATAAAAGTCCATCATACCATGTGTTGTACGCGTTGTGTAAGTCTAATGTACCTAAATGTTTAGTAGGTACCTACAGTGACCTACACGTTATTGAAAAATATGTTTTTGTCTGTCGACTGTCTAAATTAGCCTGCGCACTATGTGTATAACGGCGTAATACTTAAATGTATTAAACATTTTAAGCCTTATGTCTTCAATTGTAAAGTTTAATACAGTCTGTAATACATAATGAATACTCGTTTTGCGTTGTGATTATGTAGGTTTAAAGGATAAACAAGGCGCATTAGGGCTGTCCACCTTATTTCATTAAAATTCCCTGTTAACATTTTATTTTTTGCCGCTTATAAACAGCTGAAATGGCTGCAGGTGCCATAACCGTTTTATGTATTAGGGTTGTCACAATGTTTCGACATTTTATAATTTCACAACAATGATATTTATAAAATTGTAAACTTATACGAACATACCGTTCGTAAATCTTTAATGTTGCAGTTATTTAAATCTTTATCTACTTAGATATTGGTTTCCGTAGAACAAATCCGACGAATGAACGATGAACTTATGTCGGCCATAAGTTTTAATTTAACATTTTATTCATATATTCTGAAATAAATAATGTTCAGTAAGTCAAAACCTTCTTGCTATGTCCAGCAGTGGACTGTTAAGGCTATTGTGACTGGCTGTATGAAATAATATTCAAAATCAATTCATAAATGACAATGTAATTTAAGAACCACCTCAATTCTTAAAGTCGATTAAATCATCAATATATTGTGTCATAATAAATTAAAAAACTTTTTAAAAACAAGCTTTTATTGCAATGCCCTAAAAAGAATAAATCAAACGAGTCCAAACTCGATGGCGTTGCGACGTCTCTTTATATAGTTTATAGGCCACCTTCCAGCTCCAGCATCAGATCAGCTCCATGTTATTATAATATTGCATTGTCACGCTGTGTACATTTGCTTGCTAATTCCATCAAAATCGGATAAAGATGTCTGCTTCAAAATTGCGTTGCAAGATTCCACCCGAACATACATACATTGCAAGTTAATAAAAAGTTTGTAAAAATATAAGTAAAAGCAATTTAAAGTAGCCCTAACATAAGACTGTAAATTCGAGACATTTTATTATTAACTGTCTGACCCACACAACCTCGTTTGCGTCTTATATTGCCCGTAGCGTGAAAATGTTCCCCCGTTTTTGAAACATTCTTCATTGGTGCTCCGCTCCTATTAGTAGTAGCGTGATGATATATAGCCTATCTATAGCCTTCCTTGATAAATGGTTTATCTAACACCGAAAGAATTTTTCAAATCGGACCAGCGGTTCCTGAGATTAAGCGTTTAAACAAACAAACTCTTCAACTTTATTATTAGTATAGATTTTACATTTACAAACTTTGACTTTACATCTGAAGGTCACGATATGTACGTCGTACGCCAACTGTTACTTAGAACGTGTAATCTGGTCGCCATTTTTATTTCGATAATATCTGTTTTATTACGAGTCAGCCCTACAAAACACGCAACGCAATGAGGCAACGTCGTTTAGTCACGTGCGCGTTGGATCACGTTTTTACAAATAGTTTTATCAACTACGACCACATCGCATCGCACCGCATCCATTGACAACCTAGTTTTAAAACTAATACCTGTGTCGTTACATTAGTGTGACTGTAGCAGCAATGGAGTCGAACATCTCATGTATGAATGTTTTTATTTATACCGTTATGTGTACAACACAATATTATAGTAAATGCCCTATGGATACTGATGTGATACGTGGACGTACTTTTTCATCTGAGTTCATCCGATTCATCCATGTGCAACTGTGTTAGAAGGTGACGTCACATATGTTTGGTTACCGCATAGATAAGAATGGACCGAGTCCAAGTTATTTCATTGCCACTGATTTATTTTACTCGATTTGATATTAAAACACGTTGCATGTATATTATTGCCATCTATATATAAATAAATAAAATAAAAGTGTCTAATTGTAATTTATAAATATTTTTTTACTAAATGCATGTTACAGAATATACGGAACTTTCATCAAAAAGGCTATTTTTTAATTTTTGTCTGTCTGTGTATTTATTGTGACTAATATCTGGAACGACTGGACCGATTTTGATTGACCGACTTTCACTGGCAGATAGGTCATAGTATAAAGAGTAAGGTATAACTTAGGCTACTTTTTTAGACTAGCCTCGCCCAACGACGTTACCCGCGGTTGCTGTTCCGCGGGCAAAATTAATTCCGTCTACTTTGATTGGCAAAAAGTAGATAAACCTACATGTATCAATGTTATGTTTTAATGTTACCACTTCATAAATTACTAAGTATAATCAATTATTGTTAGACGATAAGAACACTGAACGTTAAAACGTCCTTCAAGTAATATATTCACCAGTAAAGGAATATTACCTTTAATATTTTTATACCTACTACAAGCATTTGTTTTATTTTTCCTGCAATTGTATTATTTTCATAATATATTGTCCTGCTTGACTCATTTTCAATCAAAGAGTGGTGGTCTCCGTACTCATTGCGAATGCAGACAACGCAGCATGCATGCATGCAATGACTCACACCGGCCACACCATGGCGGCCTACTGGTGCTTCAGCATCCTTGGACCGTCTGTACGGCTACACGCTGTTGATGATGACGTGTAAAGCAAAAATTTTTAACTCCTTTTTACGAAAATTATGCGAACGGAGGAGTATGAAATTTGGCACACTTAAGGTCATGGCACACTGTAACGGCACGGTAACGGTACAGCTGCAGCACGGCTCTGTCTTGAATTTTGACTACGGCTAACCGCCAGCGCGCTAACCAGACAGCGCGTTGCTCACGAGGTGCAAGCTCGCCATACGCACGCCGGCGCCGATACCAATGTGGAAGCATCTTGTCATCGAGAGTAACACACATTATATAGCTTTTACAATGGATTTGCACGTTTTCATAATGTTCAGTTTACATTGCGTGAACTAGCAATCATCGCTATTGCTCTATAGACGAAGAATAAGACAGTAAACGGAGAAGAAAGAGATATGAGGTACATAACATGTTAAAAACGAGACTAGCAGAAGGATATTACTGAAAAAATATGGTGGCTATAACCACTACGAGTTGTTAGGAAGCATTAAGTGCGCGGGCACACTGCCGTTGTCTTTTTATATCGACGTTATTAAACATACGACGTACAATTTAAGGGTCAATTTCAAATGACCAATTAATCGCGGGGTTGGAGTGGTGCCGTTGCCGTGCTTGCGTAGTGTGGCATGGGTCTTAAAGTTTATATGGAGAAGGAGTGCTGGAAGCAAAAAACTATAGATGAATTACGGTCGAATTTCGACTACTGAGTGACCATTAATAATCTTATAATTTAGAAAGTTCTTAAGATCTTTACTTGTGGTACTAGAAGCGCAGCAGTGTAAAAGACGTTTCATCATCTCGGTCAAGTAATTATTGAGACATCAATTACATCACAATAACTTCGTGGTGAAATTAACATTTACTTGGAGAACTGGAGAATATGTAATTTTATATTAATCATATTTACAGATTTCATTTTTTTAAGATTCCGTAGTGTTAATGAGAAAACTTTATATTTAGGCCATGTTCGTTTGTCTATCTAATCGTTTAGGCTTAATCAAAACAAAAGTTAAACAGTTGTCTTTCTTGAACTGTATTTTCATTAAGTTCTACTCATTATCTTGCAGCATAAGGTTTGGTTTTTGTGAGGAGAAATAAATAAAGATATTATTATTATTAAATATTTTGGACATCTAACACACAACGCCATCTAGTCCCAAGCTAAGCAGAGCTTGTATTATGGGTACTAAACAACTGATATATAAACATATTTACTTTTTTTTGTAAATACATACATATTTTACATAGAAACAAATATTTGTAAACCGTACAAACATTCGGTCTGACCCGGAAAGCGAACCGAGACCTGAAGATAAAATCAGTAAATATTTCATTGATTTAGATTGGAAAGTATTATTATACTGATTTCATTGCCTGTTGGTTAAGTGCATAATATTAATAATCTTTCAATTTAAACATATATCTAGCGTATATGTTATATAGCAAAAAAATCTTAGATAAAGTTGTTAATTTGTTTGAAATAAGTTATATTGTAATGGACTATACAGCACTTATACCGAATTAAACTCAATATTAAGAATAATTTTGAATATTAGTTAACTGTCCGTCAGTGAGACGTTACTCAGTCGAGTAAAGTCGTTAAAACTTACATTTATTAGTTCCTACGTAAATCTTAGTACATATTGTTAATTGCATATCAGAGTACATGAATATTTATTTATAAGGATAAATTTAATATTAAACTAAAATCATACCTACAGCCAAAGTCGCAGGAATACGACCCTGACCTTCAAGTTATTACTTACATTCAAACATTCATATAAACAACATCCCTTTCCCCAATTAACCTTACCTACCCAACTCCTTTTATCTTTTAATATACATATAAGGAAACTTTCATTTTATTACCTAAAGTCCCTGACGACTCCATGCTTGCCTATTAGGAGAATGGGCTGAAATTATGGTTGGCAAATTGTCTGTTTGTTATTTTGTATTATTATCTTTATCGGTGTGGTAATTAATGAGAATTACGGTGGTGTAGCACCACCGCTATTCATCCCATGGGTGTCGACTAAGGGAGCAAACTTGTGACGACTTTCATATACAATGCAACATAAATATACTACAGCGCCATCTACCGCAGATACTGAACTACGGAGTAATGTACTACACGAAGAAATTACCAATCCTGAATCGCGCAATAAAAGTTCTTGCACCATCCCTATGTCAACTGTTGGATCGGAGGATCCTCCCTTTGTGTTGAAGGGGCATGACACCCATCCCCCCTAAAAAAGACACAGGAAGTTTGAAAAAAAAACGCTTTACTAATCCGTCTGGTCCACGTAGAATAGTAAACTAAAAGCTTTCTAAAGAGAGGCCCATGTCCACAAGTCGACTGTTAAAGGGTATTGATGTGATGTAGTTAAATAACAAGGGACACCCGGATGGAACAAAGTTCGAAATAGAAAGACGAAACGAAAATATCTGCCTTGCTTTCTATAAGAGAGAGAGAGAGAGAGAGAGAGAGAGAGAAACATGCGCACGCCGCACGGCTTACAATAGCTTACTATAGCAAAAAGTGTCGTTACAACTTTTCGTCTTAATTTTTTCCATCTAGCCCCCTTTCGCAAAGCGCGATAAAGAACTTCGTTCCAAAAATAATTACAGTCGATCTGTCCATCCAAAGATTGCCTGTGTGCGAGATTTACTCGTTTAAATGAACAACAAAACATAAAAACAAACAGTTTTGTTAAAATTAGTTAAACTTATCGCTGTAATGTTCATGCGGTTACTGGTCAAACCCACCACAACCACATAATAGGATCAATACAAGTAAACAAATAGATAATGTTATTTGAATGTCAGGTTCAAGATGAGATGAAGCATCCAAACTCCTAGCTTGATTCGTTAAACAAAATGTAATATATGATATTTAGTACCAGAAATTGGCATTCTGACAAATAACTTCACCGCTATCCAGGTCAAGGCTTGATAGTAAATAAGATCAACTTATCAGTGTGTTGGTGAATTAGGAATATGGTGTGGACTACCTCTATGTATCCTACGGATGTCGTAAGAGGTGGTTGAATGCTCAAAATACGAAGAACAATCAACGCAAAACTTGAAACAGTCTTTTCCTAACCGTGTTATAGTATGCCATGAGACCTATGAGGCTATGACCTACAGCAGACTTGTAACACAGACGCATCAACTGATAACACTGTATTTGTACATCAGCGTTTTTATAGTTATAGCAAAGCATCAACTCTAGAGCAGAAATAATGTCCTGAGTGATAGCCTAATCAACACAACCTTTGAATTTTTGAATTATTATAACCTCGTGGTAAATCTATACTAATATTATAAAGCTGAAGAGTTCGTTTGTTTGAACGCGCTAATCTCAGGAACAGCTGGTTCGATTTCAAAAATTCTTTGAGTGTTGGATAGTCCATTTATCGAGGAAGTCTAGGCTATAGGACATGCTCAGATCAATAGGAGCGGAGCACCATCGAAGAATGTTTCAAAATCGGGGGAAAATTATCACGCTACGGGCAATAGAAAACGAAAACAAGGTTGCGTGGGTCAGCTAGTATATGTATATAAAAGTTCAAGCACTAAATAAGGTATTTTTTATGTTAGATCTTTTAAACTAATCACTGGATTATAAGTGTAGGTAATACATGCACATCATAGCAGAGGAAATCCAAGAATTTCAAAGACTTCCTAGTGAATACTGCATATTATGTAAGTATTATTCGGTTACATAGTTCAGTCTCTCTGACAGCAGCCATATTGAGTTACAAGAACATCCTTGACCTTCTGTAGGTATTAATTACTTTAGCCTATCTATACGCATAGGCAATTTCCTTGAAATATACTTGAAATTTGCCCATCTAATCCCTGAAGTACCGCATCGACGTCAATAGACTTGGTTCCTATCGCGAAAGTGGGTCACTCAAATTATATTTGACAAAATGTTGGCAGGTCATATGCCTCTGCTTCTTGAGATTAGGCTTGAATGTATAAATATACACAAATACTAAATAATAAACAATATGAATGAAAAATTAAGTAACTTTTCAAGAGAGAGAATAAACTGATTTATTTCTAAGCTAGCTAGCTTTAGCTTGGCTTTTGCCTGTGTGCATGTCGGTTGTCGCGGTATATAGTGCAGAAATCGATGCAGTGGTTTAGACAGACAGAATTACTTTTAAATTTAAAATATGAAAGTATGGATTACTTAATTTACACATTAATATTTCTTCTCAATTCGAGTTTTTTTGTTATTTTTTCTTTTTCAAGAAAACTTGCGAGTTGCCGAGATCCGAAATTTGGTTTCGGGAGAAGTGGTGTCGTGACGCAAAAGCAGAGTACTTTAACATTTACACAATGTACTATTGCAAAGTTCAATTCGAAGTATGTTTCTTAATACTACACTCCAGTCAAGAGTGAGTAAATATACCAGCAAATATGCAAAAAAAAAGTTTTTTAATACTTGCGGCAATGAATGTGGATCGATTATGTCTATTTCAACTGAAATAGAGCATAGGTTTGTATAATGCTTCGGCAGGTTTAACTATTTGTGGCACACAGTTTGCTATTTGTACTAGTGTGGGGGAACGGGTATCATATTCCACCCAACACAAAGAGAGGATCCTCCGACCAGGCGAGGTGATCATGCCTGGCGGGCTACTGCCCAACAGTTGATGTTGGGATGTCGTATATATGATAATCGGCGCGAGAACTATTTATTGCGCGATTCAGGATTTGTAGTTACTCCGTGTAGTGCGTTACTTCGTAGTTTAGTGTATCTTTGGTAGATGGCGCTGTAGTAGGTTATTGTTGTGTTATGTGTGGAAGTCGCCACACTAGAATTACGATATTTATCCAAAATTCAAAAGGACAATGAAATCTTCTTTTGCATGAGTGGGTTCCTTGAAATATTCCTTTGCTTTGCTTTAAATATAACTATAGGAAGATGAAGATAAAATTTCTTGCTCCACGTCTAAAGTTCGGATTTGTTTGATCTTCAGTGTTTGATAAACAATGAGTGCAACTGTTCGATGTTTGTAGACAATTCACAAATACATAGAGGCAATATTTATTTTTATACTACTTATACAAACAAACAAATCGCAAACTGTTACGTTAATGTAATTAAGTAATTAATTTGTTAGTAGAGAGGGCATTCCTTTCTTCACTCGCATAAAGTAATCTTTAGACACGAGGTTTCGCCTTTTTCGATTCGGTCTGTTGTCGAATTCACTACAAAGTTATCATACATATAAATACAATAACTTCAAATTAACCGTTTTTTATAAAAATGTATCTGACAGAAACATATTTATATTTTTTTTATCCCTCTGTCTGTCTGTTTGTTACGCATAATCTCGGAAACGGCAGGTTTGATTTTGACGCCACTATCACTAGCAGATTGCTATTGATACAAGAAGTGACATAGGCTGCTTTCTTTAGACTAGTTTTACCCCGCAGAGTCAACGTGATTATGATTGTAAAGGTACTGTTACGTGTTAGGGTTCGATAGATTCGAGAAATAAACCTTCTGACGTGTAAAATAGACTCTATTAAAAATACTCTTAAAATAACATCGTCACTACGAGTCGCTAGGCTAATCACTGATATAACTCCAATATTTAACGCACTGTAACTCAAACTGAACTGAGCTGCGGCCTGCGAGACGTCCTTTTTTATACCCATATTGTTATTACTAGTGACTACTTTCTAGTAACTACTCGTACATACAAGATCATTCGCGGTATTAAGAAAGCTCGAAACAATCAATATTCGACGCTATGTATATCGAAATAAGGTTAATTACTCCGTGCCTCAAAATATCAACGAGAGTTTTCGGATGTTTAAGCATGTGTGCGTGTAGTGTTTGTCCTGCAATAATCTTTCCTTAAAACAGTACAATATTTTTAAACCAGAAAAAGCTATTTTATTTAATAATTCAAATGGTTATATTAGCTCTGTAAGCAAATTGGTACGAGTAAAAAAAATGGTTTTACCTTCATCATAAAGCGATAGGTAAACGGAGTCATAAAATGTCAGATAACACCGTGCATACATTACGTTGCAGATCTATAATGTTTACGAGCTCCGTAAAAGCCTTTTTTATATTAGATACGATATAACGGCATATAGTAAAGGTTATAAATACTTCATATTATGTATCTTTTGGGATAGTATCTATCATAATATTTTTTGTCTTTTTGATTTCAGCACGAGCGGGCCGACTCGGCCGGGGTGGTAGGTACTATGCTCTCACACAGGAACAGGACCAACCTAAAGTGACAGAATTCATGCTATCCTGTTTCGTTGGTGAGTGCGAGACCGAAGGCCCAATGATGCTGAAGCACATCAATAGGGCGTCATAGCGTGGGTCACAATGCTGCATTGTCTGTATACGCAGTGAGTATGGTGACCACCACTCTTGGATTATGCTTATGCCTTCCATCAGGCAGAGTAGACATCATCAACAGCCTTGAACACTCCACAGAGGGTGATGAGATATCTTTACCACGCTTCCCCGACGTCTGCTGTTCTTACAACACCCACGGTATGAATAGGGGTTCTGACATTCTTGATCCTTGAGTACCTACAACTGTACTATACTTATGTTCATAGGAATCAATACTCCCTCACAACAAAGATATCGTATTTCCAACCAACAAGGTTCGCTTCGTGCCAAAAGGGGTTAGTCCGATTTCTAATCGCTCAGTAAAAATCAACGAAATAATAGACAACAAATATAATTAAAGAAAATACAAATCATTGGAGATATACAGGAATTGATTGTTTAAATAAAGGTATTAGATTAGATAGATATATTTACGATTATTTTGGTACGTGTTCCATATTTTAATCTCACTTGTTGTTTACATGTAAATATAATGTTATTTAAAACTAGCTGACCCACGCAACCTCGTTTGCGTCTTATATTGCCCGTGGCGTGAAAATTTTCCCCCGTTTTTGAAACATTCTTCATTGGTGCTCCGCTCCTATTAGTAGTAGTGTGATGATATATAGCCTAAAGCCTTCCTCGATAAATGGACTATCCAACACCGAAATAATTTTTCAAATCGGACCAGTGGTTCCTGAGATTAGCCGGAACAAACAGACAGACAGACAAAAATTTTAAAAATATATATTTTGGTATGTGTACCGTATATACATTCATATGCATGTAGTAGAAAGCGGTTATTTTAATATTACAAACAGATACCTACTCAAATTTTATTTATTTGTATAGAAGATGTATAGATTACAATCTCAACAACTTATCATAATCACATGACATCGCACATGTCTAATTTTTAGATTTATGAATTTTGTAACAGTTAGGTATATGTACCGTGTATACATACATATACATTTAGTAAAAAGCGGTTATTTTAATATTACAAACAGACACTCCAATTTTATTTATTTGTATAGACCGCGGCGTTAACCGCGGGTAACACCGCGGGGCTCAGCTAGTCGTAACTAAAAATAATGCTGTATCAGAATAAACTTTTTCGTTGCCGAAATACGATATTTCCGCTTTCTGCCGTCGGAATAGTAAGTATATCAAATAATAATAATAATAATATCAATTTATTTGCATAAATGTGGTACAAAAGATGGTAAAAAAAAATAAAAATAGGCACGATACACATTTCGCCAGTTATAGGCATACAAATATAGTGTTGCAGTCTTTCATACAATAGTTAATAAATTGCTAAAGTTAAATTAATTGCTAAATTAACATTAACTATTACTAAAACAATTAAAAAAAAATTACGTGTTACGTTTTGAAAATATTTACAAAAACTACTTAACAAATTCAATATACACCTACAATGCATTTCTAAAATGATAAGACGGACACGCATTTTTTTGTAGGAATTCCCTGACGGAATAATAACTGTTTTCTACCAACCATTTTCTAAGCACAACATACAACTTCTTGAGTGGTAGGTCAGTTATACACTTGGGTATTGTGTTATAAATAAGTGGAGCCATATACACGCAATTTCGTCTAAATAGTTCGATTCTGGGTATTGGCATATTTAATGGTAGTTGTGTTGCTTCACGTTTGCTAAAATTAACTTTAGATTCAAAAAGCGAACGGTTATTTTTAACAAATTTTGCAATTTCATATATATAAATACAAGGAACAGTTAAAAGGTTGTGAGCTTTGAAAACAGGTCTACAAGATGAAGTCCATTCCATGTTAAAAATTGCGCGAATACATTTTTTTTGGGCTATAAAAACTCTTTCAATTTCAGTAGAATTACCCCAAATGACAATACCATACCGAATTATGGAACAAACATGAGCGTGGTAGACTGTCATTGCAGTGGACCTTGATACCTCATTGCTTACTACTTTCAAAGCGAAAACAAATCTGCTAATTTTCATACATGTTTCCTCAATATGATTTTTCCACGTGATATGTTCGTCAAGTATTATGCCCAAAAATTTAATTTTAAGAACTTGCTCTATGGTTTGCTTCGTGTGTGAAATTTTAATAGCGAGATGGTTACTTTTCAGTGTTTTAAAGTTCAATATTTTAGATTTTCCTAAATTAATCTTTAGTGCGTTACACTCTAACCATGCAATTATCTCATTTAAGGTGGTTTGTATATCTATTTCGTATGTTTCCTCATTCTTACAATCTATGATGATTGTAGTATCGTCAGCGAATAAGATGCATTTTTTTGTCACTGCTTGTGGCAGATCATTTACATAAATAAGGAAAAGAAGGAGTGTGTGTGAGTGAAAAGTGAGTATACAGGGTCTGTCGTAAATAATGGATAAGTCGTAAACTGGAGTTGGTCCGGCTATGAGACTATTAGAAAATCGTATCTTTTTGCCAGGGTTTCTAACCGTATGGAAATGGCGTAGACTTTTATGTTTTTTTATAAATTTCGCTACTCTTTGCATTCATTCCGTTGCCATTTCGTTAAATTTAGGTATTTCTGTGTCATTTTTTTTGTATTATAGTCTTGAAGATGTGTATTATTTAGTTTTAGTACTGTTTTAGGCGTTTTTAACGTTGGTCATTTTCAAAATTGTCATTTTAAGATTTTTTATGTTTTTGTTTTACTTAGGGTCAACTTTTGATCATTTACTGTGTAAAAAAAAAGTACGGCGCTATAGCTGCCCATGATCTTAATAAATTATCTAGTATGTGTAGATTCTAAAAAGGTATAACAATGCATACTTCACAAGTAATATTAAGCTACATGAGCGAGATCAATATCAAGGTGAGAAAATATTTTTTTCATGTAATGTTGTAAATGGTTATAAAACTTCGTCATAATGATTTATTTCTGCCAAGATTCTTTACACAAACACTATGGGGTCACTATTAAGGATATTCAAAAGAAAACTAGGTTGTTTTAGTACGTAAAAATATTTATTCAACAACTTAAACTAAATGTTCGAAGTGTCCTCCGCCGGCAGCTATGCACGCTCTACATCGCCTAATAAACGATCGCTTAATCCGGCGCACATAACCGGCTTCTTCAATTTTTCTCGCTGCTACTTGAATGCGCGCACGCAACGAAATCGAAATCGTCCTTCCAAAAATGTGTTGTGCACTCTTATGAAGACACGATAGTCAGGATGCCGGGCATTTGGATATTTTTCCCGATAAACTCTAGCAGCTCTATTGGCGTTGCCATCACATAAACCATAAATGTAATGCATGTTTACCTATTCGGCCGGCGTGTATTGTTGAGGCATGATATACAAAATTTTCCAAAATAACACGTGCAATCGATAGCACAACACGATGCCCATAAATGAGAGCTGAGTTGTCAATATCACCAGGTTAACAAGTCCAAATCACAAAGAAAATCTAAGTCCGATATTAGAAAGCAGTAACAAATTGACGACAGTAATGAAAACGAGAGCACATGCGATGGTCAAAATCACACTGAGAGATGTATCAGGAGTGCGCCCTAGCTAAACGCATGCTAACCTTTTCACACATCGTGAGTGTGAAAGGGACGGTGCATCATGCAGTGTGCCTAGTAACAATGTCCTTTTCACGCGGGGAGACCCTTTGTATTGCTGTCTTTGTTCATTTTTTTACCTGATGATCCTTTTTACGAATAAACTTGTAACATGTTTGTCGCATGTAACTATTAGAGCACATCAATTTTAAAATTAAACACCTTTATGAAATGAGGAGGCATGAAATTTTTTTGACAAAAAACTACCTAGTTTTCTTTGAATATCCTTAATAGTGGCCCCATAGTGTTTGTGTAAAGAATCTTGGCAGAAATAAATCATTCTGACGAAGTTTTATAACCATTTACAACATTACATGAAAAAAATATTTTCTCACCTTGATATTGATCTCGCTCATGTAGCTTAATATTACTTGTGAAGTATGCATTGTTATACCTTTTTAGAATCTACACATACTAGATAATTTATTAAGATCATGGGCAGCTATAGCGCCGTACTTTTTTTTTACACAGTAAATGATCAAAAGTTGACCCTAAGTAAAACAAAAACATAAAAAATCTTAAAATGACAATTTTGAAAATGACCAACGTTAAAAACGCCTAAAACAGTACTAAAACTAAATAATACACATCTTCAAGACTATAATACAAAAAAAATGACACAGAAATACCTAAATTTAACGAAATGGCAACGGAATGAATGCAAAGAGTAGCGAAATTTATAAAAAAACATAAAAGTCTACGCCATTTCCATACGGTTAGAAACCCTGGCAAAAAGATACGATTTTCTAATAGTCTCATAGCCGGACCAACTCCAGTTTACGACTTATCCATTATTTACGACAGACCCTGTATATAGTTTAAATTTACGTTAATATTGGTTCAAAAATAACCGCGGAAGACGTTAATTTAATTATTAAATCATCTACTGTGTCTCAGACAGGCCTCGAAACATAAATGGGAGGGCAATTTACTCCAATACGCCATGTTGGTTAATTCTTACCTATTAACGAAATAATGGTACAATTACGTAAACAGAATGTATGGGCATGTACGTACTCGTATATTGGGTGGAATTTTGCAATGCCACCAGAAGGGAAAGTACTCTTAATACTGTAGATAGAAAATTTTACTCAAGAAAACATTACTTTATTTTTGAAAAGAAACTAAAATGCATTTAAAGTTTTCGGAAAATCCACTCGCCACACCTGAGAATCGAATCGACTAAAATCTGTAAAAATTACACCCTGTACTTTTATTTCATCGATCGTTAGGGTCAATTATAATCTAAACAAGTAAACAAAATTGGAGTGTCTGTATGTAATATTAAAATAACCGCTTTCTACTAGGTACATGCATATGAATGTATATACGGTACACATACCAAAATATATATTTTTAAAATTTTTGTCTGTCTGTCTGTTTGTTCCGGCTAATCTCAGGAACCACTGGTCCGATTTGAAAAATTCTTTCGGTGTTGGATAGTCCATTTATCGAGGCAGGCTATAGGCTATATATCATCACGCTACTACTAATAGGAGCGGAGCATCAATGAAGAATGTTTCAAAAACGGGGGAAAAATTTCACGCCACGGGCAATATAAGACGCAAACGAGGTTGCGTGGGTCAGCTAGTATTATATAAAACTAGTAGCCTATCTCAAATAACCTTAGGAATAACGTACAACCTTTAAGATTAATACTGTTTTCCTGAAACTTAAGAGAAAAAAAACGGAAAGTCTACAAATCAAGCATTAATCCCAAATCGGTTAACAATATCAGTGTTTGGAGATAACGAAAGTAAAAAATTACAGTGGCATTAAGAGCTAGTGAACTTACCCTCTTTTTCTTGAAGACGGTTAATAAGACACATGGCTCCAGAGAGTACTTTCATTAATATAACATCATCAGAGGAGTGGTTGTTACTTACAGTAATTTATTTAATAAAAAGGTTCCACTGAGCAAAGCTTTGAGTGTCGAGGGAATATAGATAGATGATTCTTTTATAAGAAATTGAGTTTCTTTTTAACGCAATTTTATACTAGACTAGCTGAACCCCGCGGTGCTACCCGCGGTACGATGATAACTGCGGGCAACGCCGCGAGGCGAAGCTATATCTTTATAAATAGTAGCCTATGTGTTATTCTGATGTATAAGCTATATTGTGGTAAAGTTTCATTCAAATCCATTCAGTAGTTTTTACGTGAAAGAGTAACAAACATCCATACATACATACATCCATACTTACAAACTTTCGCCTTTATAATAGTAGTAGGATTTATTCAAATTGGAGTTTCGTGTGTGTAGAAAAATAGTTCATTTCGATACAAAATAGTTGATTTTGATGGGAAAATAGTTGATTCCGATAGAAAAATAGTTGATTTCGATACAAAATAGTTGATTTTGATGGGAAAATAGTTGATTTCGA
Organism: Spilarctia lutea; assembly: GCA_916048165.1. NCBI lineage: Eukaryota > Metazoa > Arthropoda > Insecta > Lepidoptera > Erebidae > Spilarctia > Spilarctia lutea. The sequence continues at coordinate 4,523,226 of OU696490.1, forward strand.
TAGAAAAATAGTTGATTTCGATAGAAAATATTTGATTTCGATAGAGAAAAAATCTTTGGAGATACACAAAGTCATTTAACAGAACAAAATATAGAGAGACTTCAGTACCGATTATACATACCTATTCTATTCTCTATCTATTAGTATGTTTCGTTAACTGTAAAACGTAAATTATTACAAAAGTTAACAGTAGACCCTTTAACTCTGCCATAATCAATTAGAAATCTTGATTAGAAATAAAACCAATAAAATGGCAAGGCGACTTTTTACGCATTTTATTTTGTCATAATTAAAATGACCTTTGATTGACCTCTTTTCCACTTCCGTTACGTCAGAAGTTCCGTTAGTCATTACTATACATACGTACTAGGTACAAAGATGTTCATTAATTCTGATTCTTGCATATATTATGCTAAAACATGTAGCATAAACTACAGAAGAATATGTAATGGGTTTTCCATGTTTTCATATAATGTACGGAACCCAAAATAAAAGACAACAAGCATCCTACTTTCCTTCAAAGTAAAATATGCGTTCGAACGATGAAAGAGTTAGGTTACGTCATAATTCGAGAATAGATGAAACCATAACACAAAACTAGGAATTAACAATAGCCTTTATTCCATTGAAATAAGGTTCACAACGCTGTATGATGCAAGAAAAGTATGTTCAAGATATGTCGCCCGATATGAGTTATGGCTGTCATCACAAAATACTATTGTGCATTCTTTGTAATTTTAGATCAAGGACTTCCTAACATTGGTACGTATTTTAGTTTTTTCTCCATTTATATGCATAAAGCATAGCTTTGCTTATTACCAGTTATTTCCGCGTAGGGACGGATACTACTAAGTGTCAACATATGGGACTAATCCCGCCCACACGCCCACCACTGTAACTCCTATACACCGATATATAATAAGAAAAACTCACTCAATAACACTTTTGACCCGACCCAGGATTTGAACCCGAGACCTCTGTGTGCTTAAAATGACTCCACGGCCTCACAGAAAGCCAGAGTTAAGCTATTTTGTCGTTGTTTTTCACCGAGTGAGTGAGGTTACCTGAGCCCAAGCCCTGCTTTCCCTGAATCTAAAGAAAGAAACAGCACTAGTAAATATTGAGCTACAGCTTATCCGTATGTTCGTACGCACCCTTATACCATAAAAGAAATGATTTCAATTCTCACAAATAATTCCACTTAACAAAATTAATAAAAGCCTTAGAACCTTTTAACAGGGACTCAAATTCAATACACAAATCATTCTAATGAGATTTTAACGGCACAAAACATATTTTATAATAAAGCTTTCGTACTAATGTAATTTTAACACCATTCATTCCATGGCATTCGTTTTCAATCCATTATGCCATAAGTAAGTACCTATCGATATAATATTTAACTTCAATGGATTCTGAAAAGAAAAAAATATAAGAATAGGTAATGCAAATTGCTTCTTCTGTACTATATGATACGATTATTTACAAAATTAATAAAATGAGAATTTCAAAGAGTCCAAATACTTTCAGTTTCACTCCGATCGAGTTCACCCATATCGACTAAAAAGCATTTGCCCCTCGCGAGGCAAACGAGCTGTCCATGCAATCCTACAACTCAAGAATGGAATGCGTTGTCCAATCTATAGAAAGTGGGGAACCCCTTAAGGTTTCTGTGCCGGTAACCTCATTAACTCTCTGAAATGTAGTGGAAAAACTGCTGAACATAGGTTTTCTGACGTGAGGAGTACGTCACTCAGGAGTGACCTATATGTTTAGATCTTTACACAAGTTTTTTGTAACTCTTGCTCAATAATATAACACGAAAGTGAAAACAGTCTTTGCAAACATTTTTTGCAAATGAATCGCGGAACTACGGAAACACTAATAGGCCTTGTTGATCGTACACTTAATCAACTAAATATCAATAGATTGTCTTTGCCAAATACTAACAAATTTAGTTCCGGATAATAAAAACACTTCCGAAAATTATGTAAATTTTTATTGCATAATCTATTATAACATTGATTTCAAAGTCAATCGGTCAATATTCTAGAAAAATGTTTATGGAACTTTAAAATTCAATTTCAAGGTAACTGTCGTTTTCCGCGTTATTTTGGCGGACTAAACGTATACAGAAAAACAACATTTTGCATTTTTTACCTGTCCCTAATTACGAGTGTATAAAATTTCAACGAAATGCATTTAATAGCTATTACACGATGGCGCAACGAACAAATCCACAATCGCACTGTATAAGTTATAGTCCACGGGCCCACGTACAAGGGATTTCAGTGATTAATAACAGGCTGAAAGTTTATACACAGCTTCGTTTTGACGAGACATCCAACTTTTATCATTGGACCAAATTCTGATAGTGGCAGGAAAAAGCGGGATAGGGAGCGAAACACGTCGATTTGATGAGTGTCCCAAATTAAATAATAACAGTTTCTAAAAATCAATACTTCGAGAAAATACGATGGAAAACTGAGAAAAACTTGTGGCATACAAAGTGAATGGTACCTTCCCGAGTGACCCCCAGCTCTAACATGTCAGAATGGTGACTTGAAATTTTTTATTCATTTTCATTAATTACAAACTGATTTTTGTTTTGGGGCTTGCAAAATATATTTTTTTCATAAAAAATGCATCGGCATACAAATTTGATGGTAATTTTTTTGAGACCTACACTCGAAAGTTGTCAAGATTATGTTAATATTTTTTCGAGTGTAGGTCTCAAAAAAATTATTATATTAGTATGCCACAAGTTTTTCTCAGTTTTCAATCGTATTTTCTCGAAGTATTGATTTTTAGAAACTGTTATTATTTAATTTGGGACACTCATCAAATCGACGTGTTTCGCTCCCTATCCCGCTTTTTCCTGCCACTATCAGAATTTGGTCCAATGATAAAAGTTGGGTGTCTCGTCAAAACGAAGCTGTGTATAAACTTTCAGCCTGTTATTAATCACTGAAATCCCTTGTACGTGGGCCCGTGGAATATTAGGGCTATAAAAATGGCACAACTACTTTCATCAAAAGCTTTTAGTCAACTGCTAAACATGGGCTTCTCCTTATAAATGAGGTTTCGGACTAATATACCAAGCGTGCCAGGCGGGTTGGTGAAGTTTTTTGTTGATGTTGACCTGCAGAGTATGGCTATCTCTTACGCCGACTTATTCTGGATCCGTCACGACACATTATAGACTACGGGCCCGTATCGAAAATTGATGGGTCATGTGAACCACCAGGAGACTTTTTTAGAAAGATACAGGGGCATAAAACAATAACATTTAGCACTATGCTGTCACTTGGAAGCTGTCCAACTGAGTATAGGTAAAGGGGAGGGAGTAGGAACCGTCGATTTTTCTCCCTTGTCACATTATTTTTGTACGGCGTTGCGAGATAATGGATTAGAAGAGATATTGAAATTGAATGGGACCGATGCCGTACAAAAATAGTGAGCCACAAAGTTGGATTTCTTTTTGATTTCCCGGCGATTGTCTCGCTCAATTTAGTCATTTTATTTTAGACGGCATCGGTCCCATTCAATTTCAATATCTCTTCTAATCTATTATCTCGCAACGCCGTACAAAAATTATGTGACAAGGGAGAAAAATCGACGGTTCCTACTCCCTCCCCTTTACCTATACTCAGTTGGACAGCTTTCAAGTGACAGCATAGTGCTAAATGTTATTGTTTTATGCCCCTGTATCTTTCTAAAAAAGTTTCCTGGTGTTTCACATGACCCATCAATTTTCGACACGGGCCCGTAGTCTATTATACTTCTTTAAAACATACGAACTGGACTTGACGGTGCACAGAGAAGCTCATGACCCCACTTCAACTTCGTAAAATCTTATCATCGAGCCTTAAATGTTTTAGTATCATCTACTTGACGATTTACAGCACTAGTGTAATTTAAATATCTACTAAAAGGTATAAATAGTAATATTAAAAGTAAAAGTCGTTACCTGCATTAACATTTCGGCTGCCAGCGTCATCGTATTCAACTGGAGTGCAAATTTAATCTGTCCTCCCATATTTACATTTTGATCACGTTACGTATGCAACCAAAGTTCAGGTCTGATTCAAGGCTGCTGCAGTCAATTATAGAATTACCATAACGTAATATTGTACCTTTAGGTTATATAATTTGTTGGGATTTATATGCGAAATAATTTACTTACATTTAGATACATTACGTATACACGTTAACAATATTTCTTGCCCAAAAAGAGACTTTTTGTAGCAATAGGTCTTTACCTATGAAATTGCGTTTCTTCAGTACTGGTCATTTCAAATAAAATGAAAGTTTGTAATGGCTCTGTATTCTAAATTCAAATTAATTTTGTTTTAAAACCATGACATTCTATTTACAAACTCAGTCTTTTGGTTTTTGATTAGCGTTGTATTTTCATTACATTTGAACATTTTTCGTCATAATGGATACTTTAAAAATTCGTGTAATTATGGAATATGAGTTCCGTCGTGGCACCAAAGCGACACAAACGGCACGTAACATCAAAAACGTTTACGGAGAAAACTGTACAAACGAACGCACAACCCTTTATTGGTTTTCCCGGTTCCGTTCTGGAAATTTTGACTTGAAAAATGAAGCTCGTGGTCGTCCGGAGACTTTGGTTAACAATAATGAATTAAAGGCGATTGTGGGAGCTGACGAAACTCAATCTACAGCTGAGCTAGCAGCAGCTTTTAATGTAAGCATCAAAACAATATTGATCCATTTGCGACAAATTGGCAAGGTAAAAAAGTTTGATAGATGGGTGCCCCACGACCTTAACGATCGCCAGCGCAACGTACGCGTCGAGACCTGCGTTTCGCTGCTCAACAGGCAAAGAAATGAAGGAATTTTAAAACGAATAGTTACGTGCGACGAAAAATGGATTCTGTTCGACAATCGAAAGCGCTCAGCAAGTTGGTTAGACCCTGGTTCAGCACCAAAGCAATGCCCTAAACCAAAAATGGTGGTCACTGTTTGGTGGTCTAGTGCGGGTGTGATTCACCACAGCTTTTTACAAAACGGCATGAGCATTAATGCAGATGTGTACTGTGAAGAACTGGAGAGAATGATGGAGAAGCTTGCACATCTGCAACCAGCTTTGGTCAATCGGTCGTCCCCACTGCTCCTTCACGACAACCGCGACCCCATACTGCGCAACAGACAGTCTCCAAGCTGCAAGAGCTGGGGTTGGCAGCTCTCCCTCATCCGCCATACTCACCAGACCTTGCACCTACCGACTATTACTTTTTCCAAAATTTAGACAACTTTTTAGTGGGTAAAAAATTCAATTCCCGAGAGGCGGTACAAAATGCCTTTGAAGAGTTTGTTGCCTCCCGTCCAGCTGATTTTTACAAGAAGGGCATCAATAAACTGCCAATGCGTTGGCAAAGATGCGTCGATTGCATGGGTGATTACTTCGAATAACAGAAATAAAAAAGTTTGAAAAAATAAGTACTTTCACTTATTGCATACAAAACGGCAATTTCATAGGTAAAGACCTAATATTAATGTCACATATCTGTTATCGTATACAAGACGTAAAATCTATAATCAACGAATTTCCTTTGGTTAAAGTGAAAGGTCTTATGGGCGATCTAGGTCTAGCAGTCCTTCAGCTAAGATATTGATGATATGGAACAGATTTGTAATCAAGCAACGATAATCGTCCACATGTAGATTTTGTACGTTTTAATAGCTTTTCCTTTTATACATAAATATCGGATTCATATGGAGATGTAGAATCCTCCGATCAGGCGAAGTGATCACGAAAATTCGCAACCGTTCAATCAAGAAGCTGTAAACTGAATATAATTGTTATATTTCAAACCTCTACATTATGAATTTATAATAATAATAATGTAATATTTGGACATCTAATACACAACAAATATTTGCAGATCATACAAACATTTGGTCCCACCCGGGAATCGAACCAAGCACAGCAGTCACATACGTTACCACTGCGCCACCGAGGCAGTTAAGTTAATTTGTCATATATCTTCCGATTGCCACTCAATTAGTATTAAAAATATATCACAACGTATTTAAATTTATGTTATTGTTTCATTTCACTACGTTTGCCGAAACACCGTCTCCACTCAAGAACCCGTTTACCCCCAACGGCTGGCGACTTGCGCAAGATGACTGGCAGAAGCTGGATGCGAGAAGCCGAAGATAGAACAAAGTAGGGTGCAATTGGAGAGATCTATGGCCAGAAGTGGACTGCGATAGGCCGATGATGATGTTCATGTGGTTTACGAATGTCTCGAAGATTCCTAATTAATCGCTTCATTCATGCAAATGTAGTCAATAGTTGTAAATAGCAATAATTAAAATTGCAAAGTGTAACCTTTGATTATTTACAAACACGGAAGCGGTGGTTAGTCAACGATTATGTGACATTCATTCATCTTACTTGCTCTTTATGACCATAACAAAAAAACTGTTTATTTCAATATTATTTTACTCCACTACTTACTTAACTACACTTAATATTCCGCTTGACAATAAAAAAAAATGCAGAAAATTTTGTTTCATTTCCTTTTAGTTTTTTAAACGATATTAATAAAACAAACATATTCAAAACCCGAAGAAGCAGTGATCCAGAGGAACACCCAAAATAAAATAAAACAGTGTTGCCAATTCTAAAATTTTCAGAACAATACGGGAAATATTTGAAAAAGTAAAGAAAAAATTTATAAAAGTATTGGTTACATGCTTCTAATGCCGCCAATTATAGACGTAACTGGATAATCAAACTAAAAACACCTTTAATTTTAAAGAGGGAAAGATGATTTCGGTTTGATTTTTACGACACAAATATTCTTACAAACACGCCATGTAAAATGCCGACATTACGTGTCTACTGTAACTGACCTAGATTCGTGTGAAATCATGATCGAATGCATCAATTTTGCCACGTCCAAACCACTATTCAAATCACATCAGTAAACCGTCAAAAAATCTTTGCCATTTAGTATTTTAACACGCTTTTATTAGCTTCATTCGTATATGTAACGAAAACTTTGAACATGTAAAATAAAGTAGGCTTGTATTTCATCTATACAAATAAATAAAATTGGAGTGTCTGTTTGTAATATTAAAATAACCGCTTTCGACTACATGCATATGAATATATATACAGTACACATACCAAAATATATATATTTAAATTTTTTGTCTGTCTGTCTGTTTGTTACAGCTAATCTCAGGAACCACTAGTCCGATTTGAAAAATTATTTCGATGTTGGATAGTCCATTTATCGAGGAAGGCTATAGGCTATATATCATCATGCTACTACTAATAGGAGCGGAGCACCAATGAAGAATGTTTCAAAAACGGGGGAAAATTTTCACGCCACGGGCAATATAAGACGCAAACGAGGTTGCGTGGGTCAGCTAGTAATAAATAAATATAAATAAATAAATATTCCGGACATCTAGCACACAACGCCATCTAGTCTCAAGCTAAGCACGGCTTGTGTTATGGGTACTAGAAAACTGATATAAATACTCATATACTTTTTTTTTGTAAATACATACATATTATACATAGAAAACACCCAAACTCCGAAACAAATATTTGCAGATCATACAAACATTTGGTCCGACCCGGGAATAGAACCCGACACCTCAGGCTTAGCAGTCGCATACGCTACCACTACGCCACCGAGGCAGTTAAATAAACAAACAACAAAAGCTTCTAACAGTCTACTGGTAGCCATGGAACTCTTCTTAGGCTCTCTTCTCTTTTTCTGGCAAAACTCTACACTAGAGTTGGTTTTATTGAAAACACATCACAAAGTCATCAGGAAACTGTAACAGGACTGAGATGCCAAGGCCTTCTTTAATCGTTTTTTAATCTATGTAATCAACAATAAAAATAAGGTCAATTCCTAATAAATCAACCCTCAAAATACACATTACGATGAAGGATTTTCATCTGCGAGGTTATTTTTGAATTTAAAACCATATCCTTTTAACCGACTTAGGAATTAAAGTTTATCAGTAAATTTAATTCTTCCAGGTTGACTCAGTGTTAAAATGAGGCCATATGGATTACCAGACCGTTGCCCTGTAAAATGTTACGTATTGAGGCGTCTATATCTCTTTTAAGGTCATGCCATGTGCTCATGGCCTAATTGGAAACCATTTACTTAAGTAAGTTAAGCCTCCTAACTCCAATAATCTGTTTTACCTATGGCAGTAATGGACACGTAACATTTCACGGCTTTTTCACGGCTAAACGCTGAACTGATTTCCATGTAATTTGGCTTGGAAATACTTTGATTCTTGAGGAATGATCTTAGGCTACTCTTTAGCGCGATAACCGGCATACGCGCGCAATACATGGGCAATAGCTAGTACTATGTTCGTATTAACAAACAAAAAAATCTAATACAATTTGTAAATCACGGGATATGGGGCCTCTCAAAGATGGACTATTAATATAAATGAGCATGTTTATTTTTATACAAATGCGTATAATATTTAGTAGAGGCACACATGGAAGCAACATCAAACAAGCATTTTATGTATTGATAAACAAAATGATTTTAATAGATATCAATAGTACATTGCCACTCTTTAAACATCACCATTCCCCAAATTAGAAGGAGGGGGTTTTATGCTCATGACCTCTCAGTGCCCTTTTCACAAATATATTTTTTCCATCAAATGCGGGCACAATGATTTTTATAATACAACGCTACCATGTGCTAGAACAGGCCCACTCATGACACGCATCACAAATAGACACAGATGTTATAAATACGGAAGCACATGTGACGAACTCACGCGATGTTCACGAAATTTCTTGACACTAATTTCCCAAGGGTGTGATAAAAGTACAGTTTAAATGAAAGGGTAACTGCAGGGTTCTGGTGAAAAATCAGCAAAAAATAAGCCATCAAGTCTGGTAGGTGTAAAACATCGCAATTATTTTGTAGAAAATATGAGTATTCATGAAAACATAATAAACACACCACAATTAAAAACACATATTGCATTAATATTTTTTCAATTGGATCGCACCACATGTAATATAATCTATCACATAATGTGGCGACGTGGTGATCCGTAGCCACGTCCACGACCGGTCTGAATAAACAAATAAATATTTCAGACAGAGCTATGGGTACTAAACAACTGATACTAATACATATATACTTTTTTGTAAATACATACATATTATACATAGAAAACACACAAACTCCGAAACAAATATTTACAGATCATACAAACATTTGGTTCGACCCGGGAATCGAACCCGAGACCTCAAGCACAGCAGTCGCATACACTACCACTACGCCACCGAGGCAGTCAATTAATGAATTGGATGTTTCCAATTAAAATCTTATTTATCCTTTTTCACAAAAAACTCTTAAAGCAACCCAAGTCCGACAAATTTAATATCTCGAATGTTCTAGAACGGGCCGCTTATTTCTATTTTGGATCTAAGGAAACTAAACTAATGACAATCGGCCGAGAACGGCGGTCGATGTTTCCGCTTACGTTTCTTTCTACACACGCGCAAAGAATATTTTTGGCAGTCTAACCGTGACCCATGGTATATTGGAATTAAAACACGGGTACGTCTCTCGTAATTTAAGCAAAACTTTCACTTTTCAGTCATTCACTTTTTAATGCGTTATGGATATACATTTCTGAACATCATTCATATACGAGTACTTGAATATAGTATATTAACAATACTACACACTACATGGCATAGTTAGCAAAGAGTTGATAAACTTATCAAAACAGCGATAAGAATTAGTTCGCTGTTGTAACACAAAGTACGCAACAAACTTTCCTGTTCGTAGCTCGGTCGAAATCTTGGGAATTCTCTGCATTTTGGAATCTTGAAATTTGGCACGAGGCAATGTCTTATGGCACAGATAAAGGAAAAATTGCGAAAAGCATAAATTTTTAGTTACGTCATATAATATACCTACAGGTTTGTACGGAATCCTCGGTGCGCGAGTCCGACTCGCACTTGGCCGTTTTTTTTTTTAAATATGCATATATTATGCATGTGAAAGTTCTTCTAGAATCAGTCACTATATTGTTGAAAATCGCAAGAAAGTCTGTTGAGTAGTTTGAAAGATCTATGCGATCTCCACAGGTCATCAGCACCAATATGGAGCAGGGAATCTTGAAATAACCTCGTACTAACCCGTCTGGCCAGAGTGGTATAGGAGGCCACAATAACCTTTCATCATAATAAAATTTCTAGACGTAGACAGACGCGTCCACACATGTCATGAACGTATCTGTCTACGTGTAGAAGGGATAATTTGTTCGTCTGCCGTAGGAATTTAACGTCCGCAGACGTGTTTAAACTTGTTGGTAATGATTAGAATTTATGTTAAACCTCATGTTACGAAATGATAATTATGCTAGGTAAAACGGAATGCTAAGAAAAAAACAGTAAAATTATATTTAGTATACTTCAAAATATGTAAAGGTTAATTAAATTTTTTTCGCAAAAAGAAACGAATTATATCTTCACCATTTGAATGTCGATTTTAATAATATCTTTTAAATTGAATTCGTTGTACTTTTTATTTATATGAGGGGACCGAAACTCCCAGCGCATCTCAAGTCAGAGGGGAGAGGGGGCATACAAAACGTGGCAATGCCCTTAATCATCCTGAGTTGCAGGTGCCCATGGCTGGTAGTAATCACAGACGATCCCTTTCGCCACCTTTAAAAAAGAAGACACTTATACCATATATAGTAAAAACGTCTTTTACCCTCGAAATTCAATCATGGGTTGACCTCAAAAAAAAATAATTATTTCCCTCATCGCTCTCGACCTAGATTTACAGCAATGACCGAAACAGGACAACCAGGATAGCAAAAGTAGGTCAAAACTTGTCAAATCTTCGAATAAACATTAATTAATATATATAAAAATAAATTATTATACATATATAACTACTAGCTGATCCACGCAACCTCGTTTGCGTCTACTATTGCCCGTAGCATGAAAATTTTCTCCCGTTTTTTAAACATTATTTATTGGTGCTCCGCTCCTATTAGTATTAGCGTAATGATATATAGAATTTTTCCAATCAGACCAGCGGTTCAAACGAACAAACTCTTCAGCTTTATAATATTAGTATAGATTTTATCTGCGGGAAAGAAGGGGTGAGCGAACCCACTGGGTGGCAAGACACTGGGGACATTTAAGTATCGCACATGAATGTTGGTAACCACTGACCATCAGGTGGTTCAGCTGTTCATTGGTTCCCCAAAAAACATTAGGTGCGAAGTTTTTGGTACCGGAAATATGATTTACTAAATTGCCAAGGCTGCGTTTAAAATTTAAAAAGACAAATCTTTACACATTTGGAAGTCTCATAGAATAGCCTCGGGCAACGATTTGGTTTCCAAGGTCGTTTCCTTTATGTATATTAATGTAAATTAGTCAATCGCAAGATTTTATTAGCACATGAGGTCTCACAATGTCACGGCTTAATGATATAATAAACACACGTGGGTGTTAGGAGATACTTATCTATCTATTTTCGCAAGATACGCGAATATTTGGTATGTCACAAATAGTGATATCAAACTGTTATCATTATATTCGTGTATATGTAGATAGGGACACGTGCAGACGTAAAATTTGAGGTAAAGCCCTAAAATATAGGTACCGAGTATTTTCTTCTGATTACACTCAATGTGTCATTGTGTCAAGAAATACACAAAAATAATTTATATACCTATATGAATATGTTGTTTTGTGTATGCTTAAAAAACGTCGAGTTCTACAACGATTGAGCTCAAATTTTGACTTGATATACAAACCGTTTCACGTATTGTTTTTGTCTATTTTTCGCATGTTTTATTTCTCATTCATTCATCCGAGATTCCACGTGAACCCACGCGGCATTTGGTAATTCCGCATATCAATCACGCGGTATTTAATGAGCTGCGGAATTACGATACCTAGTCACATCACATCGACAACCTTTGACAGTTCACTGCTGGACATAGGCATACAGCGTTGCCAGACGTCCCGACTTTGACGGGGAACGTCCCGCTTTTTGAATCAAAATTTTAATGTCCCGCGCGGGACTGGTTTTGTCCCACTTTTTGGGGATAACTGGACGGACACACAATGTGAAGTTAGTTAGAAAGCCGCTGCGCTTTGTCGTCAATAAAATTAGCAGGAAAAAAAAATTTACCATTACATCACAAATAGGAAATGGCACTGGTTCTTTAACGAATTGGGGATGATGTAGCATGTGGGGCGTGTGCAGCAACAATAGCAGAAAAACAAAAATTATGCGAACGGCTTTTTTTTTCATGTGTAATTTCTCTGAAGGTTTTTTTACTTTGTCACACTTTCGACGGAAGAATCCCGCTTTTTGTCACTAAAAAGTCTCAAAATCCCGATTTGACTAAAAAAACTAGTGGATGCCTGGCCAGGTGGGTTAGAATAGGATTTTTTCAAGTTTCCCTTCTCTTTGCAATAAAACCATGTAACTACTATAAAGATATATATATTTGTTATTTTGAACTTAAAGACTAAATCTAATAATTTATGTGTAATTATACAGTAATTATGAGCACAACAGCTATGTTAAAAGAGCGAAATCAAAATAATGTACTGCCCTTATACGTGGAGGCGATGTAGCCTAGCGATATTGATTTTATGTCATTGACCATTAAAACTCCCGACAACAATTTTATTTTCTTTTGTAACTTAGGAACTGTTCTTTATCAAGTTTCTCAATATTAAGGTCTCAGTTTTTAACCTTCGGAAGTTTTAGTCATCTGAGATTTTTGTTCTGAATAGCGACTTTGATTTTAAATGATTGAACGACGTTATAGGTCCTACTATTATTTGTTGAAAAGCATTTTTCAATGAAACCTTTTAAAAGGTAATTATGAACATAGAACAGACTCAATTTAAGATCACAATGTGAGTGAAATGATTGAGCGAAATTATACGTACTATTATTTGTTGAAAAGCATTTTCAATGAAACCTTATAAAAGGTAATTATGAACTTAGAATAGACTCAATTTAAGATCACAGTGTGAGTGAAATGATTGAGCGACATTATAAGTACTATTATTTGTTGAAAATCATTTTCAATGAAACCTTATAAAAGGTAATTATGAACTTAGAATAGACTCAATTTAAGATCACAGTGTAAGTGAAATGATTGAGCGAAATTATACGTACTATTATTTGTTGAAAAGCATTTTCAATGAAACCTTTTAAAAGGTAATTATGAACTTGGAACAGACTCAATTTAAGATCACAGTGTGAGTGAAATGATTGAGCGACATTATAGGTACTATTATTTGTTGAAAAGCATTTTTCAATGAAACCTTATAAAAGGTAATTATGAACATAAAACAGACTCAATATAAGATCACATCCTTTAACATGCCACTGCTTGACATAGACCTCTCCTTAGCAAGGAGGTGTTGGCCTGTACCACATTTAAAATAGCAGAGACGTATTAAACCTCTCTTTACCGTTGAAGATTTATCTATCTAGAGCTTATTCTAAATGTCGAATTAGAATAACTCGCTGTAAGCAAGTTTTATAAGTACTAGAACTTACAATTGTGACAGAGACGGAATGTTTTAACTCGCTGTAAGCAAGTATTATTACTAGAACTTACAATTGTGACGCAAACGGAAAGTTTTTTTTTAAAGTAGGCGTCGAAGAAATTTCAATGTCGAATCTTTTCTATCCAAAATTGGCAAATAAAAAATTAAGCTGAAAAAGCAGTTACCGGTGCCTATTTATAACTATGGGCCGTAGATAGAAACTGTTGTTTGTTGTTTCTCATAAATACCTATTTAAAATTTATAACTGACTAAGCGAAGATTGTCGAATATTCGTAAAAGTGTTGAACATAAACGGAGGAAATCTGATGTAGCACAAGGAAATTGTATCAATGAAAATCAAATACACGAATCGTTTTGTAATTTCGTCCTGCACATCGCAACAGCAATGTAGTAGTGAACTATGAAATTGTATCCGATATTGCAGACGATTGCACCACATCTATATAAAAAAATAAAATTTAAGTGTCCGTTTGTAATTTCAAATTAACAGTTTTTCACTTATTGCATATAAAAGTATAATATTATTATGGACTTTACTACAAACAATCATTTTAAATAATTGGACGGAACTTTCACTCGCTGCTCACGACGCTGATGATATAAGAAGTTACTTAAGCTTCTTATTTTAGACTAGTTTCGCCTCGCGGTGTTACCCGCGGTTGTTGTTTTAGCGCTAGTTTACAAAAAGTACTAAGTAAAATATGTATTTGTGGTATCTCTGTTTGATTTATTATAACAATTAATATAATTAAACCATGTTACTGTGTCAGCAGGTCACCGTAGCCAGGCCTCCGGTCTTGGTGGGGAGTGATGTGGCGACTTCCACACACAGCGCAACAGCGACACACTATAGCGCCATCTACCGCAGACACACTGAACTACGCAGCAACGTACAACACGAATAAACTACCTATCCTGAATCGCGCAGTAGAAGTTCTCGCGCCGATTATCATATGTACAACAACCCAACATCAACTGTTGGGCAGTAGCCCGCCAGGCATGATCACCTCGCCTGGTCGGAGGATCCTCCCTTTGTGTTGGTGGAACACGATACCCGTTTCCCCTACAATGCGTTCTTGTAACTCGCTTAACTTTTAGGGAGAGGGAGAGGCCTGTGTTTAGCGGTGGTATCCTATAGTAGATAGGATGCATAGGTAGGTGATGGTTAAAATTAACACTAAGAAATTGAGTCAGGGTGGTCTTTGTGGCGCAGAACGATCTGCGTCCTCCATAAGCGCAAGCCTGGGGGTGACAGATGAGACCATCTGTCCAGTTTTCCTTACTAGAGTGGTTCCCTGGCTCCTAGTACCCAAGAAGGCGTGCGGTTTTAGTCGGCTCGGGTCCGACATGCCACCAGGTCGTATCCGAGGGAAAAGAAAGTTTGTGGGATTTTTTTTTCCGCAATGCAAGTATTCTCTAGATGTTCTAAAAAGTAAAAAGACTTTGTAGGAGCAGTAAGTGGTGGTGATCGAGGACAAGAGTTTCTACGTAACCATCAGCGTCTTTTTACTTTTATGCCCATGTTACTATATATTAGTTATACAAATATATAGAGCTGAAGAATTTGTTTATTTGTTTGAACGCGCTAATTTCAGGAACCGCTGGTCTGATTTGAAAAATTATCTCAGTGTTGGATTGTCCATTTATCGAGGAATGCTATAGGCTATATATATCACGCTAACGCCAGTAGGAGCGGAGTCCTAATGAAGAATGTTTAAAATTACGCTACGGGCAATAGTAGACGTAAACGAGGTTGCGAGGGTCAGCTAGTTAATGATGTAAGTACAGCGATGTTCCAATGCACATGCATATAATACTCGTATGTTGGGCAATGAAAATCAAACACACACAGAGCTGCGCATAGAATTGTCGTGGAATTTAAACATTACGGTAGGACTGCATTTATGACCGTTGACTGTACAATGAACTCCTCCTCTCCTCTTCAATTATTTTCAAGTTCAAATAAAATGTTAATACAAACTATTACAATATTAGCTGATTACTTGCAAGTAGACGCAAATGATTGTTATTTTAGATACAACTATGTATTAGGTACTTCCAATACCCATCGAATGAACAAAGGCTTTCTGTTTAATACCTAAACAGCTGTGAGTCATGCACTTCAACAACATTAGATACGGATCGCCGCACTGGTAACTACGTACATATGTATACAGACAGTTAAAAAGCGGCCCAAAAGAACATTCTCAAGAGTGAGTATTAAAAAGATTCCAGAACTTTACGTCATTTTATTAAAGCGCTTATTATTTATTTAATTTGAACCATAAGTTATAACAATTTCACAATCAATTGTCACCACACTATTCATCCTGTAAGTGTCTTATGAGACGATAAAGGGAAAAAACTACTCAGGATAACATTGCAAAAAGACGGAAAACTTCAAACAAACCCTTTACCAGCCCGTCTGGCCAGATTGGTATAATAGACCGACACCTAAGTGTATCAGTGAAAAGCACTTTTAACACTGCAGTGGTCGCGTGGACTACGTACGTAGTCCATTACTACAAATTCAAACATTTTTCTCAAACAACAAATAATAGTTAGATTAATGTGCTGGAAATAGAATCAGAGGTTGTGATTTAGTTCTGTTGATTGTATCCAGTTAAGAATGATGAATGATGTGTACTGATTAAATTTTAAGAACATAAAGAAATTCCACTTAAATGTTTTTACGTTTCGTTTTGAAAATGAACTACGTACGTAGTCCATACGACTAGTGCTGTCTCATTTAGGGCGTGAACTGTTCATTATTGATAAATGCAAATGCTATGACTTGCCTAGAGTATTATTTAGCAGTCAATTATATGGTTAATGCTGAAAAAGAATAATTAGGTGAGCATAAGAAAAAAGGTAATATGATAAATAATTTAACGTAATTAACACGAAGTCAGGTTCGTTTTGAGCACGTGTTACAAATGTTTATATTCAATAAAGATAAATATAACGTTTGTCATCTTTTCTTATCACACCAATTACTTTAAATTGAAGATTTTAAAGAACAAAAGTAAAGCTGGGGTAATCCCCAGATTTAAAAATGTTCCTATTTTTTATTTATATTATGAATGTGACCAATTCAATATTATATTAAATTTTTATAATGGATATAATTACGATTATAATACGTATTACAAACATAAACTCTAAAGTATAGGTAATAACAGCCAAGTTTTTAATTAAGTTTAAGGTCGTAAAATTAAACGTCTGAAATACCTAACTAATAAACACTGAAATTTATAACCAATGTGTTACTACGCCCACGTTGCTGATCGCCGGGACAAAGCCAGGTGTCGTCTTAAATAAGTCTCGTCGTTTAGACTGAAAGAAGACGGAACAGTTGAATGACGATGAAACTATCATAACACATCATCACTATCAGCTAAACTATCATCATTGACGCACGTCCAGTAGAATTAATAGGAGTGCAGTATAATAATTATGATGATGATAACAGTTTATAATGTAAATAAAATTCTCGTTAGTTACCATACTCCTCCGAAACGGCTGGACCAATTTTTAATTAAATTTTGTGTGCATGATATGCACACAAAATTTAGGTAGGTAGGTTAGGTAGGTCTGAGAATCGGCCAACATCTATTTTTCATCCCCCTAAATGTTAAGGGTAGTCCAGCCGTATTTTTTTTTTTATTTTAGATAAATTTTTCATTTTTTATGATACAGCATTAGAAAATACATACAACCCTGAATTTTGTAACCCTCTACGTTCAACCCCTCTTTTCCATCGCGATTTTTATTGAACAACCCAAAAAATAGAAGTTCCTTTTCATGGCAAAGCAACGTTTGCCGGGACAGCCAGTAAACAATAAAATTTCGCCAAAGTAAAACCGGTTGCTTACCCGACGACTACAGCGAAGCCAAAACAAAGGGTACTAGTTTTGGCAGTCTATGTATGTTTTTATGTTCCATCCGTAGCGCTTATCGTACTGAACTGGCCTGAGTGTCTTAGGCAATATATATTTTATAAAAATACGCAGTTGGATTATACTTTTTTTTAACTTTTTCTTGCTGCGAACGTTCATAAGTATGAAACGAGTAAAGAAGAGCCAAATGGTTTGATAAAACGAGTACAAAGTGTTCCAGAATTGTATTCACTGTTTATCAGGATAAAAAATAAGAAAGACAGACATAACAACAGCATAGGTGTTTTAAAAAAAATCAAGAAGGTTTTTGTTAGAACTTAATGTACAGTAATGGTGGTGAAATACCTCATTAGAGACAGTTAATGCGACCTATTTGCATGCTAATTTTCTGTTAGTTATTGATCGAATGGAGTAAATGTATATTGAGTTTAACATACTCCTACGTCATACTTGGCAAATGCTTCAGAGTGCCATCAGAATTTATATATACAATATATATTAACACGTAACTAGAAGACAGAAGAGGCAGAGTAGAGACATTTTGGCCCATACTTAAAAAAATAGTTGTATTTAGCGAAAGGTTATAATATAAATGCAGATTATGACAGATTGCAGTTTTATACTTTAACATTTTTATAAAAGTCAGACCAAACAGAGAATTAAGCATAAAAAAAAATTAAGTTGATTAATCTTCTAGTTAAAAGACACAATATCATAGGTTCTTTAGTGTGGCATTTGCATTTAACAATACAACGATAGTAGCTAGAGTCGAGCTGAACATGACAAACATTACCACACTAACTTACGTCAGAAATACCTAAAAGTATATGTTGTGTTAGGTGTATATTACGTTGAATGGCTTCATAAATTTTCCATCGCGCGGTATGTAGCGAAAGCTATTTAAATAAACACTAAACCACACAAGTCTAACCTTGTGCCAACAAAGTCAAGGGCACTGGATCGATATTCATACTACATATTTGTGTACAATTGAAAGAAGGCTAAGTTATCATTAATCATGGAGTGTACAGATTCCGCCCCACGAAGCCTTCCAAAAAAAAATTAAATTGGCATGGCTCACTGTGACTAGAATCACTCCAGATGAATACATCAGCCAGAAACAAAGCTTATTGTCAATTTGATAGATTGCTATATTGCAGAAAAAAAAAAAACAGGGAGAAAATAATATATCAGATTATTTTTTTTCTATTGAAGAGGCGTTATAGCTTGCAGAAGCCATAATACCTGCCATCACCATGCCATTTTGAACAGCTCTGATTATACCTCATTTGCATAATATAGAATAAATCATGAGGTTGGACGAATTCATGAGGTCTGAATTCAGAAAGATGGAAATGGTCTGGCTTGGATCCCTGTATCCTTGGACTAACGGAAAGAATATATTGTTAGACGATTTATTTATTTTTATTATTATTAGCGGGAAAACAAGCAGACGTATCGCCTGATGGTAAGCGATTACCGCCATCCATGGACACCCGCAACACCAAAGGCGTTACAAGTGCGTTGCCGGCCTTTTAGGAAGCAGTACGCTCTTTTCTTGAAGGTTTGAAGGTCGTATTGGTCCAGGAACACCGCAGGCGACAGCGCTTCCACAGTTCATTAGATTTAAGCAATAACAAGAAAGATTTTGCTTCTAATTTAAATTGTAAGGTTGGAATAGATTTTCTTGACTTTTGTTTCTACCAATTCAATAGATGCAGTTTCTGTACTGCCCATCTAGTATATCCCCAATTGCTGTCAGAAAATCTTATCAGTCTAATGTTTCTCCCAAATCTTCCACTGTAATTTATCTATCATGTCGTGTGATCATTTGTTTCGTCCTTGACCTCAAGATTTGGTTTAAGCAATTACTGATTTGATGGTCAAATAAATCACGACACACTTGATAACTAACCGGGTTTTAGAGCAGGTTATTGGGTTAATGTGACTAGCCACAAAGACGTGTGATCGTAGCACGGTCCCTGTGACCTATAAAGACTTGAACTTATTATTATCAGATGGTATTTTCCAATTCAAATTATAAGAGTTCAATCCATACTAAGGTTATAAATTCAAAAGTAATTATCTGTCTGTCACACTTACACGGCTAAATCGTTGAACCGATTTGGATGAAATTTAGAATGCAGATCCCTTTATTCTTAAGGAAACACATCATATCAATAACCATAATGTCCCACTGCTTGGCTCGGGTCTCCTCTCAGGAGAGGGAAGGCTATAAATCCCCACGCTGGCCAAGTGCAGGTTGGGGTTTGGGGAGCGAGTGCGGAAGGAAATACATAGTCTACTATTTATCTCGATAACGGACTTTAATAATATCTTGTATCACAGTGTTTGGATTCGCAATCTTGCGACACGACTCGACCGATTTTGAGCATTATCATTTTTCAATCTCCTACTCCTAATATCTATATTCTTAACCTATTGTAAAATTTACTAGTAGTGGCCCAGTAGTCCAAATTAGACTATGACTCATTTACTTTAGCTTTCTGCACTCCTCCTCCATATAGACTTCAACTTTTCTTTTGAAGAAATACAAAGTTTTTGCTTCACGTATTAATATATAGTTGTAGCAAAACAACGTTACCTGGGTTAGCTAGTATGGTTATAAATACGCCGGCACAGCCTTAAACTAAAAAATCGTTCACAATACTAGCGTAATAGCGTTGCCAGACGTCCTGATTTTGACAGGACGTCTGGCGGACGGGATGCTTTTTTAATGAAAATTGTAATGTCCCGCGCGAGACAGGTTTTGTCCCGCTTTTCGGGGATCACTGGCAGGACGACCAAAGTGAAGTTAGTAAGCCGTAGTGCTGTATCGTTAATAAAATTGGCAGACAATAACAAATAAAATTTCACCATTACATTACAAATAGGAAATGGCACTAGTTCTTTCACGAATTAGGGATGATGTAGCAGACAAACAAAAATATTGCGAATGACGTTTTTTTTGGTTTCTGTTACTTTCATACGATAACGAGTGGTTCATACGATTTTTTCATTTCTCCCGTTTTTAACGAATAAATTCCGCTTTTTCTCACTAAAAGTCTCAAACTCCCTTTCACTAAAAAAAAACCTGTCAACGATGCTCAATACACAAACGACTGACAATAAGGCAATTAGGATTAGGTACCAAACGATTTACTGACCTTGGCACGTTAAAACGATCGTTTGTCACAAATCACATACCTAAGAAAATAATGGCTGTTTGTGAGTAATTTATAGTGTAACATGAAAATTTTCCATTGTCACTACTTTTTATTGATTTTTCTTGACACCTATAGTAATATAAATTAGTCACGCAACCCAAAATTTGTGATTGCTTCACAATTACTTAAGTGTGCTAGTACACTTGCACACTTAAGTAATGGTCATTATTCTCATTACGATTATTTGAAGCAAATAAATACCCTGAAGAACATATATACAAATAAATAAACATTAAATGTCTGTTGGTATTTTCCTTATAACATCAGCTATCTTCCAGAGAAAGTCCCATCAAAATTGGTCCAGCAGTTTCAGAGTTTAGCCGAAACAAAAAGACAAAGAATATTTAAAAAAAGACATAGAAGTACCGTATGTCCTTTCGTAGGTCGGTATGCATTCAGTTATATTTTTGTACCTTTAGATTAATTATGTGAGAAGTTCTCCATATCTGTGAGTTATATTTATAGAACTTTTGACGACGAACAATTCTACTAAAACGTTTTATTAGAACTACTTTACCTATTAAGCAGCCCACGTAGTTTTGCCATTGCCATGCTCATCTTTAGTAATGTACTTTGCGGTAAATTATTTCTCAAACACATGTCTACGTAGCTAGGTACAATGGTTTTGGAAATTATCCCCCACACCATATATATATTTACACACGACATTCTCAATAAAAACCCATAATGTCCCATTATTGGGCTCGGGTCTCCTCTCAGGAGAGGGTTAAGGCCATACATCCCCACCCTGGCCGAGTGCGGGTTGGGGACAACATTCTTACTTCCTCTTCTTTAATGCTATGTTTATGATATTCCTAAATCTTCTTTGACATTTTCAAACAGAATTTTTAGAAAAAAAAATTAGATCACAATGTGTCTAAATAAATACCTACGGTTTTTCTAAAATACTTTTTCAGTAATGCCTAATACAGAAATCATATAATTATTTTAGTTTATATAGACAAACTTTGTATAGGGTACCTAGATATTACATTATATTGGGTACCTACATAACCTTTATGTATACAAATTGCCACCTACTTCAATTTGGCTGACATCCAGTAGGTATATACTCGGGTCACGCCACCATGAAACTAACGGCTGCTTTTTTAAAACATTTTGACTAGGTAATAATGTTAAAAACAATTGTTAATTGGTGTAAAAAAAACAATTAAATTTACTACAAAACTTTAATAGTGTTAAAAAAGAAAATAAATCATTTTGTAATAATATATTAAATTAAAATACTGTTATTTTATACAAAAACAAAAGTTTAATGCTTTATTAGATAGGTATAATTAGATTGGGGCCCCGGTTTTGCCACGAAATAAGTGAAAATATTCCATGAAATTTTATAGGCATAATTATGAAATGGTTTATTGCAAATATGATTAAACATACGTATTTAATAACTATACATAAAGAGTATTTATACTGCTTTAAAAGTATGTAGTTAATATCGATGCGTTTCATTGATGAAAAAAAAAAAGTACTTTTATTGCATATAAAAAAGCATTTCCTCACAGAATGTCTACGAATGGTCACAAACAGTATAATTAATGAAAATAATAATACATGTACATTATAAATGTACATAATCTTGCAATAAGGTTGCCTAGAAGAGATTGCCTTAGGCAATAAGGCCGTCTGTACACTCCGTCTCACATTTTATGTACTCCCTTGTAACTCTGTAATATTATGGTGTGCAAATAAAGAGTTATCTAACTATTACCTATTTTTAAAACAGCGCATAATTTTCTTACATAACTTTGTTAATCAAATAATATCGTTATGAGTAGTTAAATATTGTTTTAATGCTTTTCGTGTTGACTGCACGAATGGCGAGGTGGTTTAAGCGGTCGCGAGAAGACCGCAAATGTTGTAGATTCGTGTGTGTGTGTGTGTGATCTAGAAATTTTATTGCCGAGTTTGGGTGTTGAGTTCCTTTCAAGAGAGTTTGTTAAATCCCCATAGACTAGTATATTGTTAGGTGCTTTCATACGGGGTGGCGGCGCTAGCTCTACAAAGTGCTCGGCCAGAGGTTCGTCGGATTTCCTTTCGAGGGAACACCTGGCTCCCCCACTTCGGATTTCCATACCAGCCATCTAAATGAAAGTCGGTGGACCTACTTCCATCATTTTTTTGCAACATGAATGAAAGATGTCGAGTATATATTAGTTTAATTAATAAAATATAACTGTATGTATTCTACAACACAATAAGCTGGTAATTAAACGCAGAAAATTTCATAAAAGAACAAAGTAAATAGAATATATTTTTGTCATAAAACCTAATTTGTGTAGGCAATATGACGCCTTCTTTTATACAATGCGAGAGAAAGTAATAAACGTCACGCACAGTTACGAATTTACTTTTCAAGTATTAATAATCAAGAAAGGAAGATGCATAAAGATCTTTCGACGAGTTGAACCCACCCACCCAAAACAATTATCCTTTTCAAAACCCACAAAATATGAAACTGCCTCGGCTTGTTTTTTGTGGGTTTTGAAAAGGGTTGTATTTAAACAATTTATTGTGAATAAGTTTAGCTATATAACATGGACCATGTATGTACACTTTCACATAGTCGCGAAAATGTTAAAACAGGTTTTTTTTCCTACATTGTAGAGAAAACTCCAAAATAAGCAATTTGGGATCATTGTTATAACAAAAACACAGGATTCTGATTTAATTTATTGCATATTTTTATTTCCACCAAAAACAAGTATTTAACAAATGTCAAGATCAGCAAAAATAAACAGTTTATATAAAAGATTTTATAGAAAACAGAATAACAATGTTTGAGATCGGTGCTTGTGTTATGTAATATTTTCAATTAGAAAATATGTGAAATTTTAGCATAATCAGCAATTTCGATTTAGAAAACTGGGATATTAATTTCGAAATGTTAATCATTGTTTTTTTTTAAACAATAAGTGTTAACAAACTAATCTCGAAAAGTATTGTCTTTGCTCATCAGTCGAGAACCAATTTAGTCGTTACACTAGTTATTCAACCTTATGACTTCTGTTTTACTAAAATCATACAATAATTTAAAAAAAGCTACAATTTGAACCTTAACATTAATTTTACAATTATGTAAGACATTGTCTTTACAATATTTTTATGAGATTTCTCTATATTACCATATCAACATTTCTACTTACATAATTTTAAGCTTTCCATGGTTCAAATCGCAATATACTTCACAAAATCTTCCTTTTTTTTTACATTTTCTGTCTCATAAAATCTTTACACTTATGAACACTTATAACAATTTAGAATATACTTTGAATTACTTTTTATTTTTAAAACTAATGGATATACCACAATTCAATGAGGTTTTAATATTTCAAAATGTTTCTTACAAAAGACTGTACTGTATATAATTCAGAAAATAAATTATCCACATAAAAATAACTCTGCTTTATTGATGGAATGTGTGACTGCATTATAGAAACATAAAAAAACATATTACATTAGAGTACCAAACTGGATATTCTTCATTTGACAATGTAGTCAGTTGTATTCAGGGCATGTAGTAGCCACAATTGACAGTTACATCATCGAAACCATGAACGCTATGTTTCGAAAACACCTCTAATAAGAAATACAAGGCTAATAAAACTAGAAAGTAGCGATGGAATTGTCCCTCATAAGAATAATAAAATTATTTTCCAATCGGAAATCAATTGGGCAAAGAAAGTTACAAGTAATACAGAAGACTACACTAAATTAATTCTTTTTTTGAAAGCAACTACACAGAATAATTCTTATAGTATCTTCAATATAACAAGGATTTTCATAAATATGCTATATACTATACCAAAGCTAAGCAATAGAACACAATTTTTATGCTTTATCCTTGCTACACAGTGACTTTTAGAGAAATAACCAAACAGTTGAGTACTTGTATTGTGGTCAGCGCTGTGTCCTACTTAACTCTGTACAAAATTTTAGTGCAAAAACAAACAATAATAAGTAAACAAAGTATAAATTTAAGTACACTATAACATCTACACAGCATGAATTGTTTTGTAAATTATTAAAAAAATCTAACAACGTTAGGCATTGTTTTATGTGCTGTCCTTGGTGCAAATATTTAACTAGAAAGACTAAAACATAATTACTAATAACAAACTATTACTAAGTTTAAAAATAAATAAGAATCTATTATTACACCCAAATATTCAAATGCCACTCAAATATAAGATACTGTTAGGTTCTCACATTGGAATTTTCATTATAAATAACAGCATCTTATAATTGTGGTGCATTTGTTAATGAAGGCCTAATTACGACATATTTTTATTTATAGTAAATACCCCAATAAACAGCCTATCATTAGCTTGCTTTTCAGCCTCACAAGTGCACTCATTCATATATATTGTTTATTAGTAATATTGTTGTCATTATAAAATTTACAAAATTCATAGTTTTCTTGTTTAAAAAATAGTGAAGCTATTGAATGTTTGTAATTCTACTTAAATTTATCTATGGTCTACTATCACATTTGGTATAGGGAGTGGTTAGAACGCAATTGATGATGGAGGCATGGAACATTCCCCTACTGTAACACGGTAAGAGGCCAACTCACTGATACCGTGGTAATGGACAAATGCAGCCACAATCACAAGAACATGGAAAATCTGATGGGATTGGAACCAGATGTCACATTTTCCTGGGAACCATCTCTCAGGAACACGTAGGGCATAGAACATGGCCCCCAGTATGTACAACAGGCCCATGAGCACCAGCCAACCCAGTGATGCTTTACTTACTTGACTAAACCATCCCTCTGTAATGCCATAATGAATCGCAGGAACTATACCTGACAGACCAAATCCCATGAACACTCCCGCTCGGAGAGGTCTCAGTCTAGGCTCTGAGAACCGATCCCAAAGAGAAACTATGATAGACAGAATTCCTAAAACTACCACTACAGATAAATATATGATCTTTGGTCTATAGTGGCAGTAGAAACTGTAATACAACCATGGAACAAATGAACCCATAATCAAAAGGGCAATGCCACAGTAATCCAACTTAGAAAACAATTTGCCAACCATCTCCGAATGGCAGTAAAGGGTATGGTATGCAAACGAAAACCCAAGGCACACAATGGCACCAACAAAGAATACTCCAAATATCATTTTCTCTTGCATTTGTATTTCAATTGACGGGCGCGACAAAAAATAAACAGCCACTCCAATGAATGCCACACAACCAAGCAGATGTGTCCAGATATTGCCTGTCTCTGTATGGATACGGAATATAGACCCAAAACATGCGCTAAATGACGGCAGAGGCGGTCTGTGTCCTTTGTGAAGATAATCATTGTCTTGCAGCCACCTCGGTAGATGTCGGAAGTGGCAAACGTTCCAAGACGCCTCCCATACCTTACGAACGAACTCTTCAGCCTGCTCTGCCGCATTATGGGCCAAAGCGCCAAGGTCAATTTCATCCGAGAGTACACCTGCTTTCAATACTTCGGCCATTTCAGCGTCAAGTAGGTGTTGGTCCTCTGGTGTAGATGGCAATGGACATCCATCCTCCTCTTCTGCGAGTACTTCATCCAGCTCGTCCATCTGCGACGCCAAACTCTCTCCCTCCGGATCCCATCCTTGACGTCGCCGCAGCCCGTCCGAAGACGCGCTGCGGGATCCTGTGTCTGAATCAGTTTCCCACATATTTACACCGTCAAACTTAACAGAATGACATAAACACACCAACCATGGACCGCCACGACCTTTGTTAGCGTTAGCGGTACATACGCAGTACCGCTTTTCACAGTTGTTACAAATCCAGTTACGTCATGAAAAAATGCACGATGCAAAGTTAATACGCTTTTGTTTCGAAATATTCGTAGCAAATATTCGGCAAAGGTTTTAGTTGTCTGTGATCACGAGAATTTAAAAATGTATTAATCGAAAAAGCACGACGCACGGGACAATCGAACTAGAACAGCTGCACAAAACTGAATGTCTGTCTGAGGTGATGAACGAACTAATATTTATTGCAGTCATTCAACCATTTTATCTGACTGTCCGTCTCTTTCTAACCTGTAATGATTTTGCAAAGCCACAGCACGAACATAGCTTTTCTTCGCATTCGCACAATTGCTACGTCACCAAGTATAGTGATGCGAAATCAGAATGGAAAATAAAATAAATAAGGACATAAAAATATTTTTTATCATTAAATTGTGGAAACATAACAGCGTTGAAGCAATCAAACATTATGTATAAAAGCTTGCTTTAACATTATTAAATTATATAGAAAGTTTGGATTGATTTTATTGATAAATTAGTATTTGCATTTAGTAAGATTTTACAAAGGCATTTGTCGATGTGAAAGTTAACATCACTAGCTCTTCAACATATACTGCAAGCTGATTGGATAATAAATTTATACGTCATTATCCCAACTAACCAATGAATACCGAGTACACCGAATGAATGACAATTATAACCTCTATGAAATCTTGTAAATAATTATAATTACAATCATGCACCAGACTTTATAATAAGTTTACATTAATACTCACTTTTTAAACATGTTGCAAAGCTTCTTTCTTGAATCACTGAATATACACAAACAACACAGTTTATTTATACATACGACACTTCAAGCGATCAAGCACAACTTGGGCTTATAATTCCTCGCAATTTTAGCCAATAACAAAAAGATAGATGAGAGAAACTTTTAAAATCGGCACGCTATTGGTTAGAATTATTTGACATAACCGGTAGCAATGTAGCAATCTAAAAGCATTCATTTGTTCAGTCTTTTCCCCATAGATAATCATCGCTATCAAGAACTGAAATCATTTCAACAATTTGTTATAAATAATAGATTTTTTTTATTACAACTAAATGGTTGACACTAACTTATAAAATATTTCCTCTAATAAATAAACTTGATAGAAGATTGTTGAAATCTGCAATTACTATTTTTTTTTATGACCAAGGGGCAAAAAAGAAAACGGGTCACCTGAATGAAATGAATGATTACTGGTAGCCGTTACCCACTTTTGCAACAAATTCTCCTGCTATTATTATTTGCTTTTAAACTAAAAAATGATATTAATATTTTTAATCTTTAAATTTAATAAATATTTTATCTGCATTATTTGCGGGCAAATAGTAGTGCAGTGAATATGAAAGCCTTCTACACAGCTAGAATCATCTAGAACAAATGTCCCCAAATTTATCTTCTCGTGAACAACTGCAATGATTTACTTATTTATATATTTTGCCGTAAAAAACAATTTGAAAAAAAGTTTACAAATTTCTAATTAATCGCCAAAATGTATGTAATTAAGTCATGGTATAATTTAATTACATACATTTTCATTTACTTCTAAGAGGAAATTACTATTTCTATAATAATAGATTGACAAGGCATTGGAAATTGTCACTCAATCTTAAGCTCATATTACACTTAGGTAAATTTAGTCATCTTAATTTAGTCAAGTGTAATCGCAATTAGCAAGTTAGTATCCTTAATTCAGAAGCAAGGATGGTTTCTCATTGACTAAAATCATTTAGAAACGCATTTAGGAAGGTATAGTCGCATTTAGTTACTAACTAACTAACTTCAGTCGCTACGTAATTGTCCATACGTGAGGACGTATACTTTTGTTTTATTAGTACTCACTCTTCTTTTTATTAATGTGCTAGATATGTGTCAGCAAAGTTAGAAAATTAAAGAACAAAATTTTAAATCTTAATACGAGTTTTCTATTGCAAAAAATCATAATGATACGATCAATATTTCTTTTCCACTTATACTGTCTCGTAGGAGGATAGTTCTTGTTTATTTTTTTATGAAATAGCAGGCAAATGAGCAGACGACAAAGTGACACCACAAGCGTCACAAGATTTATTAAAATGTCAAACGATCTCGAATCTATTAGTATATACTTTTTAAATCCCCGTATTGTGGAATATTCATTAGATAGGTCTCCTAAAAACATTGAGAGGTTGCTAAGACTATTTTTTTAGGAATCTGTTTACGCGATATTAAACTTTATAGCGCAATTTATTGTTAAAAAAGAGGATTCCCCCTAAAAACTAAACGAGTAGCGCATAAAATCTGAAGAAATCAGCAAGCTGCATTCTCTGAGTAAAAGTGTTGTGTTCAGCAGTTACTGAATCAGTTACCAGTTACTGAATTTCATTAACTAAAAAAGAACAGTGTGATCAGAAGCTTCTAATTTCTTCTTTTTGAAGATTCTGAATTTAGAAGACTAAATTTAGTCAAGTGTAATAAGCTCTTTAAATTGATCTTGAAGACATTCCCATTCTAAGAAAACCAAAATTATCTCAACCCTTTTTCATTTTCCATTTGGCAACTCTCTGAAATGATCTCTAAATGTCATTATGACGTTCCACACAAATGTCAAATGCAGACAGATTTTTTTCATACTTTCTGTGTGGCTGGCACATGTTGACTGTAGTAAACAAAGATCTAACCAAAATACTAACTATTGATTAGTAAAAAACAATACCTAATGGCTTCTCTGCTAGAAGTTCTGGTTACAAGTGACTCAAGTAATACATTATGGACTGGTTGTGTGTGGGATCCACACACCGGCACCAGCCTAATGACTTATAAAGGAGGCGGCACAGCTGAAGGTAATACGCTTACCTTTATTGGAAATGACTATTTGGCAGCTGTGGAGAAAACAAAGCCAGTATTACACGTATGGCCACTAAACTCCTATCAAACAGTTCAAGGCATGCGATTCATTTTGCCGGGTAAAGCGACTGCTCTATCGGTCTCTCGAGATGGTGCGTACTTAATCGCAGGCATAGATGAGAAAATATATTTATGGCAAATTGCGTCTGGTAACTTATTGACGATTATAAACCGCCACTATCAGAAGGTTATTCTGTTGAAATTCACTCCAGATGGACGTTATTTCATTTCTGCAGCTGAGGATGGAATGGTTATGGTATGGTCTTTAGCTACAGTGTCTGCACATTCCGAGGTGGATCTAGTGACTCAATCGTCTGCTGGTCATCATGACCCAGTTTATATATTTTCTGACCATTCCCTGCCTGTGACTGGCTTGTGTATAAGTAAAACAGGCATTCATGGCCGCCTTATCACTGTATCTAGTGACAGATCGTGTAAAGTGTATGACTTATCATCAGGAGAGATGCTTTTGAATCTAGTCTTTGGCTTACCTTTAAGTTCCGTTACAATGGATGTACTAGAACTGAATGTGTTTGTTGGAACAACTGAAGGACACATTTATCAACTTAGTCTAACAAATGTGCCAAGAAACAGGGATCTCTTGGTAAACACTGAGGATAAACAAAACATGTTCAAATCCCATACAAAGACAGTAAACTGTTTGTCCGTTTCGCTTGACGGTGAAACTTTGATGTCGGGAGCTAATGACGAACAAGTCATACTTTGGCATATTCCTAGCAAGCAACCTGTGAGAATCATTCGTCATAAAGGGCCAGTATTAAACGCATTTTTTACAATCAACTTACCCGCTATTTATAAACAAGATTTTTCACCTAACATCATCCTGCACAGTCTGGAAAGAACTTTAGAAAAAGATTCAGACGATGTAACAGAAATAGAAATTCTCATGAATAGAAAACATGACTTTTGGCCAGAACAACACTCTGAGTCTGAGTATAGTATTTCAACAAAGGAATTGGAAAATGAATTTAAGTACAAGGAATCAGCATTGCAAGAACAATTGAACAAACTGAAGACAATTAATACAAACTTATATTCAATAGCTGTTGAGAAGGCTTTAGAATCTAGTCCTAAGAAGAATAAGAATAAAAAAAAGAAATAAATCTAGCTTGTGTCAAATTAATGAATATGTTTCAATCTGTTTATTAATGTTTTGATTAGATTCTACAATTAATTAATGAGGTCAGTTTTTGGAGCTTGATAATTTACAACAGTTCCGACAAATTTTTATGTCTATCAACACTGACACTCAGTACCTAGTTGTATAAAATGACATAATTCCATACTTTTTTTCAATACATCTAAATATTAGTGGTAATGTGTTTTTCATGTATTAAATTACCTGTATTTTTTAAAAGATTAAACTAATATTTAACATTTTGTGTTGTTTACTTTTAAAACTTAGATTAATTATATAAAAAATAATCTTCAGTACTTTAATCACTCTTTAGTTTTATAGCAAACATTTAAATTTTATGGCCAACAGCTATTACTGTCTGTCTACTTCGCTTTCACAGTAAAACCGCTGCACTGATTTCAATGAAATTTGGCATTCAAATACTTTGATTTTTGAGGAATCGAACATAGGCTACTCTTTACTGACAAACACGCGGACGGTGTCGCGGAAAAAAGTTAGTGCAATAATAAACATATATTATTATTATTAGTTGTTTATGGCCTCTATCTCGTCACTTGTCAACCTATAATGATGAATGTGTAAACCTAAGAAAAAAGAAATAAAATATCAGTCAAGCATAAAGGTTTTATCCTTAGATTAATAACATGTTATATACATTATCTAAGGATTTATCTCAAAAAAATTAATCTTAATCTGTTGAGGATTATTTTAACAGAGTTCATTTGTTCTTTTGATGAAATGGCAACCAGCCGCATCAGCTATTTCTGCCAATGTCAAGTATTTAGTCTTTAAATCGAGTCTTCAAGTCTTCATCGTAATGAAATTAATTATAAAAATATAAAAAAATGTGGATGATATGAAATAAGGACCGTCTTTTGCAAAATAAGAGTTCATTTCAAAACGGTTGTCTTCAATTTATATAAAAGCATGGGCCTGCCAAAATCACTCTGCCTGACGGAAAGCAAATGCAGAATTCATTTGAGTGGTGGTCACCATACTCATTGTGAATGCAGGCAATGCAGCATGGTCACTTACACCATGGCGGCCTTGTGATACTTCTGCATCGTTGGGCCGCCAATTGATCTATATCTATACAAACTAAAAAGATTCTGATTATCTTTAAAAATAAAGTGTAATCTGCATTCTGTCGATAATTTAGGTTTTAACTCATTAAACCGTCCCGTCTCTAGTAACAGAAACTTCAAACGGAATTGCGAAAACATCTGTCAAATCAAAACGTCATCCACGGCATCCACCTTTCCAAACGTATTTCGATCTTCCGTTTAAAAAAGCGCCCGATATTTAGCTGTGATTAAAACTTTTTACAAAATGTGTTAAAATAACTAAATATAGTTTATTAATAAAGTAATGAGTATGATTTTATGACAAGCCTAACGAGTCAGGTAAGCTGGATAGAAATATGATCATTGTAAAAATAAACTTTGTGTTGCGCTTTGCGTCACAAACAAAACAGTAAAATGTTTACGATTTTTAGGAGACGAAAATGTCAAAGGCAGTAGCTATACCAGAGTGTAACAAAGATATTGGAGGTATAAGAGAGGATATATCTTTATCCCCCACGAAACGTGAAGGTGCTATAGGACTATTTAGTAGGTTGCTCCGTTTTGATTCTCTCACGAAGAAAAGCAGTATGCCAGAAAGTCCGACGTCCAATGAACCACCAGTGACGTACTATGGAGTTTACATACCGTGTGAAATTAAGAAGGGACCTGATGAAGGTTTGTTAAATTTTTAAACTAACAGTATATTTTTTCACTTGAATTTCAATGTAGAATCACTTAAATTGCACTTAAATCAAATATGCCTATAGTAATTAATGATTTTTCTGTAGTCTATAAGATTTTGAAGTTGTGTTATTACGGGTCTTATCATAGTTTATTTTGATAACATGCTATTTAGGTCACAAGATGTCTCTTTAAAACTTATATTCTTGTTATCAACTAATCATCATACATTGCTGAAGAAAGATCTCTCCCAAGGAGCAACAAAATGCTTAATTTTACTCTTGTTGCTCTAGCAAAATGTTTTTATCTACTTGCAATGTTTTTTCATCTAATGTTGGCCGAAACATCTTTCAACAATTTTTTAGTGTAATTATCATTGTTAGCATTCACATCAAGAATATATGCTTTTCCTGATTATATTTAGTAATGTTATAATTTAATTTTCTTGTATTTATAAATTTCTACTTAAATAAATAAATAATAAATAAATAAATAAATATTTCAGACATCAAACACACAACGCCATCTAGTCCCAAGCTAAGCAGTGCTTGTGTTATGGGTACTAGACAACTGATATAAATACTTAAATATACTTTTTTTTTGTAAATACATACATATTATGTTTTTTATTGTTGTTTTTTTAAAGAATGAATGAATGAATGAATGAATGAATGAATGATATTATACATAGAAAACACCCAAACTCCGAAACAAATATTTGTAGATTCCACAAATATTTGGTCCGACCCAGGATTTGAACCCGAGACCTCAAGCTTAGCAGTCGCATACGCGTACCACTACGCCACCGAGGCAGTAGTAGTAGTAAAGTAGGAAGTGTTTACTTTATTTTGATAAAAAATAGTAAATATCAAGTAGTAGACCTGTAGTCTGTCTATTTATTATTGTAAGCATAGCTTTGGCACTAATTGGTCCTTAAGTAAGTTAAGAAGCTTAATTATGCCTCTGCCTCTGTGGCGCAGTGGTAGCATATGCGACTGCTGTGCTTGAGGTCTCGGGTTCAAATCCTGGGTCGGACCAAATGTTTGTATGATCTACAAATATTTGTTTCGGAGTTTGGGTGTTTTCTATGTATAATATGTATGTATTTACAAAAAAAAAATAGTATATATGTATTTATATCAGTTGTCTAGTACCCATAACACAAGCTCTGCTTAGCTTGGGACTAGATGGCGTTGTGTGTTAGATGTCTGGAATATTTATTTATTATTTATTTATTCATTTAATTATGAATAAAGCATTACAATATACATTCAAAAAAACAAACCACTTCCTTTAACCACATAGGTTTTTATGTGAGAGGAAATTTGTCTTATCAACAATTTGAAAAATACTGTACTCCATGTGCTTACATTATATTTGTGTAAGAAGGTCATATTTCATAATTACCTCCTTATACAAATAGTATAGTATACACAAATAGCACAAAGACTACAATAAGACCTAAGCTCTTACTGTAATCTACAAGTTATTCTGTGTGTCACATATACACTTATTTTGTACACAGAAGTTCTCCATGTTTACAAGAATAAGAGTGAAGCCCTGGAGTTGGTACGAAGATACAAGTCCTCAAGATTCAAAGCCTTCCGGAACCGTCAGGATGCTGTATCGTTTGCATTGCGAGGTGCTGAACCGACTGATACCACTGATGGAAATGATAGTTGTGAGTTTTTATTCATCTGCAATTTTTATTTATGTAGTTTTAGTATTAAATTTTTCCTTTTTACCTCAACTGATACATGTTTGGTGTTTTGTCATCCAGATCGGACATATTCCTCTTCTCTAGACAAATTAAACACATAATATTAGTAGAGCTTACTGTTCCGTGGGAAACTAATATTCCTAAAGACCATAGAATAAAATTAAATAAACATTACAATCTAACACCTGAACTAAACAAAAATGGCTATGTGGTTAAATTATATGCGGTAGAAGTAGGAGCGAGAGGTATACCAGCTAAATCTCTCTATAACCTTCTGAAAGACCTTGGCCTGTCGAGATCTGCAGTAAGTTCCATTTTAGAACGAGTATCCAAGGCTGCACTAACAGGTTCCTACCAAATTTGGCTAGGTAGGGCGGGAAACTCGAGCAGTGAAGGTGAGCGTTGATGCGCATCTTAAAGGGGGCCTCCTTAAACCTACACCTAGGTCGCAAGTCCTGGGAACTGCTTTGAGTTTCTTCCTCTGCCACACGATGGACCCGGCACCCGCACGGTGAATCCATGGGGTGCTAAGAAGTTTGTCTCATTAGTATATTGTGTTACTTTGTGAATTCTTCATTAATATTCGATACATGTAGCTTATGTGTCAATCCACAATGTCAGGTATCTTCATATTAAATTTTACCGAAATTGGTTCAGTTCTTTGTGTGTAAAGTGGAAACTAACATGTTAGTTAGACATCTAACTGTCAAATGTCTCTTAAAAAGTACAGTCTGCAACGAAACCTTATTTGCCGCACTATCCGTCCGGCCGTCCGTCTGTGCTTGTTCAGATTTAAAAGTTTTTTTGTTTACTTTTAAATGAAAACGTGATTTTCTGTATCTTTTGTGTATATAAATAAATAAGAACAAGAGCAATGACCTTGCTTATCAGCTTACACTTTGCTTCCTATTGTTATCACCAATGTCTACTATATTATCAAACACCTATCGACCTACTTTCCATAATGCCTTCACAATCTATGCTCAAACCTACTGCTCTTTTAGTCCAAACACTTTATGTCTAACATAGGATTTAAACGATATAAACAAAGAACCAGAATTCTGAATTCTGCCGTATTAAAATTTTCTAAAATTATCCGTGCAGTGGTTTCGTATATTTAACCGACTATGAAGAAGCCGAAAGGAAGCCCAAGTACCCAATCTGTATGTAACTCACCCTAACCCAAGTATCCAATACCTATATTTTATGAAAGAAAGACCTAATCAAAATTCGCGCCTATCCTCTTGTTTTCACGGAACTAGAGTAATATATTAATAGATTGTTAGTATTGTCGGAATCGCAGGTGGCGCGATAGTGGCGTGATACATTCAAGAGTCGCTAACGCATGTGCGTCATACTCGCATATCTTGATCATCATAGCATTCGTTTATTCAACCGTGAAGATAATTGTGGTGTACTTAACAAACATACATAACAGGGACACAAAAACCAGCTAGACTCAGACCTACAATTTGTGGACCACAAAAATTGTTGTCTCATGTGAGATTTGAAGCCACAACACTCGGCGCAGTAGAAAGCGGCGTGATTACCTATAAAAGCACTGCGATATGCGTGCTGTCATTATTACACTACAATTGACGATAACCATATAAATCAAGACACGATATATAAGCTTATACATATGTAGTAATGTATAATTTTATTATTTCAAGTACCAAGATTTTTGCTATCTCTCAAATCTTGTATTAGTTGGAGTGGACTGTTGAAAGCCATAGACTCTAAACCTCATTCCTAATAGATACTTATGTGCAGCTGTGGGGCATTAATGGCTGTCGATGAATATGATAGGTTCTTAACAAAACCTTTAAAACTGAAAACGCGAATAACTCTCAATTTCAGATCTTTATAAAAAAACAAGAACTACGATTTAATGTCTGACATACTTACAAAACATAGTTTGCGTAAATTTATTAAACCATAAAAATCATTTGGCAGTACCACAAAATAAGCAAGGCAGTTTTATACTGAACGTGTTTTAAGATAACGCAAGAATTTGTAGTTAGTCATGTTGGTTCGTGGATATTTTGTCTTAAGTAAAATTCATATGAATATATTTGCTGCATAAATGTTGCCGTTATTCATGCATTTGACTGACACACTGTTCTACCACCTTCTATTTCATTCCAGAATAATAAAAGGTACCTACTTAATGTATCTTACAAGATTTCTTTATTGACATCTTAAAAGGCTCACTACCTACAGTTTATTTTGTCAGGTCATAAAACTACTTACATTTTTATTTCTATAAATTTATGGTATGTTCTACATTTTTTGGCCTTCTTTATTTTTAATTTTTTTCAATAGGCACAAATAACAGATTATTGAAATTCAAAAGACAGTCTCATAAGCACAATAGATGGTACCGAGGAAGAGCCACGCTTCGGCATGCATGGGCCGGCTCGACCTGAGTGATACCACGGCCTCACAGAAAACCGGTGTTAAACAGCGCCTGCGCTGTGTTTCACCGAGTGAGTGAGGATACCGGAGGCCCTTTTTCTTTTTAAGTGTGGAAACCCCCAAGGATCGTCACCCCACCGCGGTTTGTGTGTGCGGTGTGCCACTCTGCGCCTGAGAAGGGAGAGGTCCGGGAACTGCAGTTATTAACACGACCAGACCATAGGGCATATACCGGAGGCCCAACCCAACCCCTTCCCACATCCCCTTCTTCATCCCCTAAAGGCCGGTAACGCACTTTAACGCCTCTGGTGTTGCGGGTGTCCATGGGCGGCGGTAATCGCTTATCATCAGGCGATATATACATACATACGAAAAATAGAGAAATCCTGTTATCCAGTTACAACTACACAACATCAGCAACGAACAGTGTTTTGTTTTGGTATAGAGGGCACTAAACTCAGATTTTGAAAGAAGAGAAAGATTCGTTTGTTGTAAAAGATATCCGAATGTGAGCAAATAGTGTTATAGTTAGTATTTTGGGCACAAATGGGCCGGTTCAAATACGGCCATATAGAAAACAAAAGCAAATATTCTCGTTATTCTTCACCCAAGTATGGGTTACAGAAGACCCACCTCCCCTTCCTCCAAAATTAATTTGAAAGACTTAAAGAGCGCAACGCATTTGTATCTCTTGGCAGTTGTTCATGGCAGTTCGTTAGCACCCGTATACAATGAAAATACAATTTTACCAAGCAAGTTTATGTACATAAATACAAATATTTATCATCAAGACGATATCCCAAGAGTCGCTAAGAAGTCGTCAATCGTTAGCAGCATGGCACACAAATGGCACATTACAGCGGGGTCACTATAATTAACAGTAATTACTTAACACATCACGCGTTTCAGAAATAAAACTGTACTGAATACGACATAATGAAAGTCGCGTGTCTGGGTCAGTAACCTCATTACATTGACTCACCACCTGACAACGCTTATTAAAGACATTACATTCTGTTCGGAAACTATCAATATTCTTAAAGATCCCTCGTTTTTGCTGCATTTGAAAAAATATACGGATGGTATGGTTGTTTGAGCGGTTACTTTGCCGCTGTCTATTGCGTTGAGTGTTGTGATTTTGATCCTTATATAGGACAATATCTTGTGTGACGTAGAAATTGTTGTTCTATAGATCTATAGACCCGGAAGCATCTCAATAAGCAGTCATAGTGTGGGTCATCATGCTACATAGTTGCATTGTCTGTATTCGCAATGAGTATAGCGACCACCACTCTTGTGTTCTGCTCATGCCTGACTTGACTGCCTCGGTGGCGTAGTGGTAGCGTATGCGACTGCTAAGCTTGAGGTCTCAGGTTCGAATCCCGGGTCGGATGTTTGTATGATCTGCAAGTATTTGTTTCGGAGTTTGGATGTTTTCTATGTATAATATGTATTAATTTACAAAAAAAAGTATATAAGTATTCATATCGGTTGTTAGGTACCCATAACACAAGCTTTGCTTAGCTTGGGACTAGATGGCGTTGTGTGTTATTATTATTATTATGCTTTCCACCAAGTAGAGTCAATTTGGCAGGCTTCTACATAAAAAACAAAATCTAACAACGTTTTAACGATCTCTCATACTTATCGCCTTTGAAACATGCGGTTAAAAGTAACATTTCCAGTTACATCATAATTTAAATTCACTGTGTTACTTCATTCCCTTAGGTATGGAGCAACGCTTAAATGGAGTTCTTGAGCAGTGTTATAATGTTAAGTAACTTTGTTCAAAAATTGGGCTATCATTGCCAATAGTTTATTTTTACATAGTCGCACATAATTACATGAAATAAATATCTAGTCCCAAGCTAAGCTAACAGAGCTTGTGTCATGGGTACTAGACAAGTGATATAAATACATATATACTATTTTTTTTGTATATACATACATATCATACATAAACACCCAAACTCCAAAACAAATATTTGTAGATATACAAATATTTGGTCCGACCCGGGAATCGAAGTCGAGACCTCAAGCACAGCAGTCGCATACGCTACCACTACGCCACCGAGGCAGTTGAATGCATTGGATCAAACTAAACAGAGAAGCTCGTTTGTCGTATTTGTTTCCGAATGAATGAAAATATTACAAGATTACATTAGTTTGAAATAAAATGTAATCGTTTTAATGAAGTATTCTTATATGCTCTTAACGCATTGTGTAGTATGTTGACGTTATAAGGTAGTCTTTGCTTCTAGGTCAGACGACATTGGTATTTCCTGGGTTTAGCAACATAGTCTTAAATGTTATAAATGTTAATGTTTGTATTGTTTTAACATCTTAACTACTCTATTGATGTTCACGAAATTTTGCAGTCTGTACGGATTTTTCTTTAAACTTTACAAAATATATAGACGTACAAATACATAGACCAGTCGGCTACATTATATTTTGATAATATTCACGTGCCTGCAAGAGGTTAGTTTCAACATCTGCTGAAGTCCTTGATAGACTATTCTGAACTTATCTGCTCGATTAACTACAGATTTCAGATACACAAGTCTTGAAAAGACGTATTATGATGGCAGATAAACTTATGCACAAGAAACCTTTATCGTTTGTCATATAAATAAAATAAATAAATAAGTAAATATTTCGGACATAGTTTTTGCGTGAAAGAGCGACAAAGATCCACACGTACATACTCACAAACTTTCGCGTTTCTAATATAAGTAGGATAAGCCTAAATACTTTAGCTAAACATAAATTAATACTCGTTTATTTAGCCCAGTAGTCCCAAATGACTTTTAGACTACGGGCCCGTGTCGAAAATTGATGGGTCATGTGAACCACCAGGAGACTTTTTTAGAAAGATACAGGGGCATAAAACAATAACATTTAGCACTATGCTGTCACTTGGAAGCTGTCCAACTGAGTATAGGTAAAGGGGAGGGAGTAGGAACCGTCGATTTTTCTCCCTTGTCACATAATTTTTGTACGGCGTTGCGAGATAATGGATTAGAAGAGATATTGAAATGGAATGGGACCGATGCCGTCTAAAATTAAATGACTAAATTGAGCGAGACAATCGCCGGGAAATCAAAAAGAAATCCAACTTTGTGGCTCACTATTTTTTCACCCATCGAGTCATCTTGCATTTGCAGTACTGTTGGATACTATGCTCCCCTAATCGGCTCTTACAACACCCACACCATGAATCGGGGTGGTGACACTTCGTAATTTTTATTCACCAATCAACGGACATGCTCCTTATCTTGCCTTATTCTAATAATCAAATAAAATCGTAATTGTATAATGTGATGCACACATTGCAGCGGTGATGGGTGAGAAACCGTATCCCTTCAAAGCACCATCGCCACAAGAAATGGTAGCGCTTCGCAAGACGATAGAAGCAGGTCTTGCAGCCACCGTTCGCGACAGGGTGTGGGACAACCCGAGGTTCCTTGTCAGCAGTGGAAATACACCTTCTATACTGCA
Source organism: Spilarctia lutea (assembly GCA_916048165.1). NCBI lineage: Eukaryota > Metazoa > Arthropoda > Insecta > Lepidoptera > Erebidae > Spilarctia > Spilarctia lutea. The sequence continues at coordinate 4,563,219 of OU696490.1, forward strand.
GGTGAGTACCTACTCATTATTTTGTCATGTACTACCCGATGTTGACTTTTAATGCGATAAACAAACACGTTTGGTTCATAAAACTTTTACGGTGTTCAGTGATAACGACTTAAATAGAGTTAACGTCTTAACTGCACGTTCGGCCTAGTGGTTAAGCGGTCGCCACGTCTTTCCCTACTTCGCCAAGTGTTGTAGGTTCAAATCACACATGGAGTAACACTTTGTGTGATCCACAAATTGTTGTACTAAGTCAGGGTGTTCTTTGTGTCCGTTTCATGTATGTTTGTAAAGTCTCACGCGGCACAGGAATTTTACCTAGTGTGGGAGTTGTCTTTTTAAAAGAGACATACATTATTGGCTGACAAGTAATAAGTTTTAACTTGAAAGTTTTTAGAAATTATTTAGAATATTTTAAGGTCGTACGTTAGAAAATTCACAAAAAAAAAATACCGAGCAAACCGACCTCAGAGTAAGAGCTGAGAGAGACTGCACGGTTGACCGAGTGGTGTCAGCGGTCGCCATGCCGCTTGCTACTGCGCCAAGTGTCGTGGGTTCAAATCCCACGCGGTACCTACAACACTTTGTGTGATCCACGAATTGTTGTCCCGAGTCTGGATGTTCTTTGTGTCCGTTTCATGTATGTTTGTAAAGTCCCCCACGACACAGGATGTTTATTCCTAATGTGGGAGTTGTCTTTTTTAAATAAAGAAAAAAATAAAGATAAAGAAGAGCTACCAATTTTACGGAATGCAGTAGAATGTAGATTATAGAACGGGATCGCATTATAATCTCAGGAATGTGCTGCTGACACACAGACATCATACATTACATAATTAATGAATACATTATCATACAATAGGTTATCTGTAAGGTTTACTTAACGACTAGTCTAATGACTCAGTAACTTAGTAACTACTTGCATTTGTATTCGTTCTAAATGCTTCACAGTATGCGCTTTTCATTTTATTAGCCATTGTGAGGCCCTTGTCTTTTTGAAATTAGTTTTCACGATGATACTTGAAACAAACAAACCAATAACTTCCGACACGACATTATGATGTCATGTCGGTGTGTCTTACCATGGGAGAGCCACGCTTCGGCATGCATGGGCTGGCTCGACCGGAGTGATACCACGGCCTCACAGAAAACCGGTGTGAAATAGCGCTTGCGCTGTGTTTCACCGAGTGAGTGAAGATAGCGGAGGCCCATATCGCTACCCCTCCCCTCACCGCCTCTTAAGGCCGGCAACGCACCTTTGTCGCCCCCGGTGTTACGGGTGTCCATGGGCGGCTGTAATCGCTTACCATCAGGTGATACGTCTGCTCGTTTGCCACATAGTGCATAAAAAAAATGTCGGAAACTATTGGTTTGTTTGTGACATAACGTCATAAACAGATATAACTATAGACTGCATCTGTGGCGCAGTGGTAGAGTATGCGACTGCTGTTCTTGAAATCTCGGGTGGAATTCCCGGGTCGGACCAAATGTTTGTATGATCTACAAATATCTGTTTCGGAGTTTAGGTGTTTTCTATGTATAATATGTATGTATTTACAAAAAAGTATAGGTATATGTATTTATATCAGTTCTCTAGTACCCATAACACAAGCCCCGTTTAGCTTGGGACTAGATAGCGTTGTGTGTAAGATGTCTTAAATATAATAAATATAATATAGTTGACAACGAAAGCTTGTCAAAATTACAGGCGAAACAAAAGACGGGAAATCCCCGAACATAAATTGTAAACACATGAAACGAATATCATGACGTAGAATTTTTAGTGCGCGTTGGAAGATCGCCTTCCTCTTGATTATTTATTACTATTAAATTGCTCATCCAGGACATATCATTGTGTGATGTGCACGATCGTTTATTCTGCGTAGTTTATGTATATAGAAATATGTTTAAGAATACAAGATGTGATAGACTATGTTTAGAAATATATACAGGCATACTTAGTTTGAGATCAAACGGCAAATATATGAGACGGCAAATATGAGATGTAGTATTTTTTTTAATTATTATTCCACAAATTATATTACAATAGTAGAAGTACTATTATATTTCTAACAGTGTCATAATAATTTACAGGAAGGTTCTCGTTACAACGCCCTACACGTGGCTGCTAAGGCAAAGAACGCGGAAATCTGCAACCTCATACTGACGACGGTCGGCAACCCGACGTTCGTGCAGACGCTGTACGGAATGGACGCTGATGCTGAATCTTGCAAGGTAACTGAAAAAAATTTTTTTATGGAGGTCTTGAAATAAACAGTTTAATGTTTTTTTTATTGAATAGGGGGCAAACGAGCAGACACATCACCTGATGGTAAGCGATTACCACCGCCCATGGACATCGCAACACCAAAAGCGTCACTAGTGCGTTGCCGACCTTTGGGGGATAGGGAGAGGGAATGGGGGGAGGGGTTGGGGTATGCGCCTCCGGTATCCTCACTCACTCGGTGAACCACAGCGCAAGCGCTATTTCACATCGGTTTTCTGTGAGTGTTTACGAGCGATCCGGCCCGGCTTCACACAGAAGTCATTAAAAATCTTGTATTTCCTCTATTAAAATATGCATGCATTACACATTGAAACCTTTCTCTTGAAACACTCTATCTGTTGCTGAAAACTGTATTGAAATACGTCGAGTAGTCTAAAAGATCTAAGCGAACAGACAGCGTCCGTTGTCAAGGCGTAGTTGAACCATGTTATCACTATAATTTGAAAACTTCTGGACAAAGGACAAAACCAATATTTAGATAACTCGAATCGGGTAATATTCGATTAATAATATCGAAAATAATTTTATTATTCGCAGGAATTTGCAGCGATTCTCGTGGACCGCTACCTGAACACCCCCGACAAGGCGATGAACGAGACGCCCCTCCACTTCGCGGCGAAGTTCGGAGCCGAACACGTGGTCGATGTGTTGACGTCATTTCCGCAATGTAACACGACAGCTGTCAACAAGTTTGGTGAACAGCCTAAAGATGTTAGTATAGTGGTAGTACCTCACTTTGACATTTAGCTTACCCACGAAAATGAAATTGAATATTTTTCTTGACAACCCCGGACAAGGATAATTCCTGACAAGTAATCCGGTCTAATGACCTCTCTAAAATAATTTGCGTAAACAAACTGTAATGTTATGCATGATTGATCATGACAGCTTAGTAATGCAGAAGCATCATTAGGCTGACTGCTGCATTGTTGCGTTGTCGCAATAAGTATGGTGACCACCACTCTTGGATTCTGCTTGTGCTTTCCATCAGGCAGAGTAGGAATTTTGGCAGGGACGTACATAACAAAAATAGTACATTAAGGATACACGGTCGATTAGTTTCGTTCTCGATAAAGGCTCTTTTGATCCTCTTGTACCTAGACGGCTTCGAAAGTAATAAGATGCACCCTGAAAGTATTAAAATAGAAATTATGTGTATCGACATTTTGGTATTCTATGAAATTTTATTTTATTATTTACTAGCTGACCCACGCAACCTCGTTTGCGTCTTATATTGCCCGTGGCGTGAAAATTTCCCTATTAGTAGTAGCGTGATGATATATAGCTTCGATAAATGGCCTGTCCAATACTGAAAGAATTTTTCAAATCGGACCAGTGGTTCCTGAGATTAGCCGGAACAAACAGACAGACAGACAAAAATTTTTAAAATATATATTTTGGTATGTGTACCGTATATATATTTATATGCATGTAGTAGAAATCGGTTATTTTAATATTACAGACAGACACTCCAATTTTATTTATTTGTGTTTGTATAGATTATTATTTTGCAATTAAACCGACTTTAAAAAAAGGATGAGGGAAGCTGGTGCTTCCCGTGTAGTCCCATTTCAATTTGGCCCAGTTTTTGATGTCGATTCATTTTTGTTAAAATTGAGCTTATTTATTAGATAATCTGCAAGCGTGCCAGTACGGTGAATGCGGAGGTGTGTGCAGCTATCCAGGGCATGCTGCGGGAGCGCTACTACGTGCCCGTGCTGCACAGCGAGGACGGCAGCGCAGCGCCCGCCATCGGCCGCCCCTTCACCCCCGCCAACCCGCCCGTGAGTGTCACCCCCACCCCACCCCCCACCACACCACCACCGCCACCATAGAACATCACGATAGGGAGTACGCCATACGCAGGCATAAGCCCAAATGAGCCTAAGCGTTACACTGTTACGTCACATTATAACTGTGCGTGAAATTGGGAATGTTTTGTATTAATTGTTGTGTGAGTTGGTAGTGACAGGTGATTGTTTTTGTATGTGAGTCTCAAATGTATTATTTATTAGTTGTTTATGGACTCTATCTCACGTGTAGAGTCAACGCAGAGATTCCGCCAATAATAATAATAATAACAATGTCAAGTGTTTCGAGAGACACGTCTAAAATGTATATGTTTCAAACTGTCCCTCCATAAAAAAAATTGTTGACTGTTTTGTAATAGAAAAAAGACGCTAAGGCTATCCCCAGTTTACGCGTATTGACATAGGCCTTTCCACAGTATACCATAGCCCATTCGCATTAAGAAAATAGTCAAGCCCCGCCCCCTAACCGAACAATTGCCAAGATTTCGTATAAAACGCTGATATCCCGCAACTTGATGCACTCCTCTAAAGTCGTCAGAAGAGATAAAAGTTATATAATTGAACTAATTGACCGACGCAACCTCGTTTGCGTCTTATATTGCTCGTGGCGTGAAAATTTTCCCCCGTTTTTGAAACATTCTTCATTGGTGCTCCGCTCCTATTAGTAGTAGCGTGATAATAGCCTATAGCCTTCCTCGATAAATGGACTATCCAACACCGAAAGAATTTTTCAAATCGGACCAGTGGTTCTTGATATTAGCCGGAACAAACAGACAGACAAACAAAAATTTTAAAAATATATATTTTGGTATGTGTACCGTATATACATTCATATGCATGTAGTAGAAAGCGGTTATTTTAATGTTACAAACAGACACTTTAATTTTATTTATTTGTATAGAAGAAAGGCAATAATAAGCTTTGTACAACCTGAATAGAACTTTATTGTTTCGAAGAAAGAGTAGCTTTTTATCACAACGTTTTTGCAGAATGAGTCTTCTGTATACGTTAGATATACTCGTTATTAGACAAACCATATCATGCTTTTGCTCTCACTTGTCCATTAATTAACATTTGGCATGCAATTTTCATCTCTAAGAGCATATGATAAGGTAGTTTTTTCTTTCTTTGTAGATGGGTACGCTGCCGTTTGCTATGAGACAAAACACAAAAGGTTTTGTTTCACAATGGGAGTGGGATATTATATACCGTACATTGGTGTCCATTTCTTTGGTACTGTCGCTTTTTATATAAGGTCGCTTGGGAAAAATAATGCTTTTTAGCGATAAGCCCGCCATTTGTACATGACCATTATGTATATATATATATATATATATATGAAAATGATTTTTTTTAAATTAATTAAAACAAAAGTTTTTTTCTTTTCTTTTTACAACTCCATCTAGTCCCAAGCTAAGCAGAACTTGTGTTATGGGTACTAGACAACTGATATAAATACTTACATACTTTTTTTTTGTAAATACACACATATTAAACATAGAAAACACCCAAACTTCGAAACAAATATTTGCAGATCATACAAACATTTAGTCCAACCCGGGAATCGAACCCGAGACCTCAAGCTTAGCAGTCCCATACGTTACCACTACGCTACCGAGGCAGTCATATATACTCATATATGTAAACTGTATTAAATGATTTACAATAAATTTTTATTCTATTCTAAATTACAATTAATAATATTGTTTTCATTTGTGTGGAGGACAATTTTCTTGATATGGATTTTTCATATCCAAGCTTAGTTTTCTATTTACATTATGCATTTCATCAATAAATATTTTTAGAACTTGGTATTATGACTATTGAGGGTAGTTGGTGATAGAAGTTTTTGTAATTTCTATGATTTACAGTTTATCAGCAAATGATTGAATTCAGTTCGATCACTGAGTATAGTCTACGGAATGTTATAAATAATTATATGCAGTACATTTCAAAACCAAAGTCAGCTAAATCGACCCAGCCATTCTCGAGTTTTATAAAGATAAAGAAACGAACAGCAATTGATTTTTATATAGAAGATATATTTTAGTCTGTGTATGCTTGTATGTGTAATATGAGTAAATTTAGTGATTGTTTTATTATTTATACAGAAAATTTAAAATTTGTTCCTACTACTGCTACCCTAATTAATGTCACTTACCATAATATACGTACTTTTGTTGTGTAGCGATCAAGGTAGTGAAACCAAGACCGCTAACTTATGTTGAGTTGCGCCACCAGTGTTAATACTAAACAGTTATAAATGCGGACGACAGTAGGAATATACTGAATAAAACAACGGGATGATTGTAAAAGGATAGTATCAAAAGATGACTGATGATTTAATTTCTATGACTGCCTATATACAAAAACAACACCTGTATTTATACTAATATTAAGGAGAGAGTGAGTCAGGTAGCATGCGTAGATGTAAACGTATGACGTCCTTCTCTGTCGCACACTTACAGCGGGTAGTTTGACATGCGATGTTACATAATGTCAATGGAGATAGTGAGTCAGGTAGTACGCATAAATGTAGGCGATTTGACATCTCTCTCTCTGTCGCACACTTACAGCAGGTAGTGTGACGACGCAATGTAGAAATATATAATAATATTTATTTTGTATGGAAAAGATGAAATTGAATCCGTGACCGCTACAGTTGTATGTGAGTGATCGTCATGATCGATAAGACCTCCAATTGTCACATTTGTATATGGCAACTCTTTATTTCTATCTGTCATGTGTACAGTAAAGTTAATAAACAAAAATTAGGGTAATTGACTGTATCGTAAATAAATACCTATGTCTCTTTGATTAAAACGAATATTACAAATAAATATTTCGGATATTAACAAATATTTCGGACATCGAACTCACAACGCCATCTAGTCCCAAGCTAAGCAGAGCTTGTGTTATGGGTACTAGACAACTGATGTAAATACTTATATATTTTTTTTTGTAAATACATACATATACTACATAGAAAACACCCAAACTCCGAAACAAATATTTGCAGATCATACAAACATTTGGTCCGACCCGGGAATCAAACTCGAGACCGCAAGCTTGGCAGTCGCATACGCTACCACTACGCCACCGAGGCAGTCAAATATTATTACAGCTTTTCATTTATATCATAAAAATTCTAAAAAAGTGACGTCACAACTTTGTATTCAGTACATTTTCCATACAAAGTGATGTTTTGACAGATGTTAAAATGACTGAGGTGTCATCTAGCCTATTGTCATAACGCTAAACGCGCTCGTTGTTATGGTCCACTTCCTGTAAAACAAACTTTTATATAAAACCATATTCTATACAGGAAATAAACTCGAACCCGCTGAGTCCCCGGTACGAGATCCTGGCGTACGCTGGTCCCATGGAGCCGCGCACGGCCGAGGTGTTCCGGCGCCGCTGGAAGACCCCGCCCCGCTCCCTGGCGCCCCCCTCCCCCTCGCCCGCCCACCTCTCCCCCCACCACCACTCGCCCCGCCCGCACACCTTCCGCCTCCGGGAGACCACCAAGGGGTTCGAGACTGTTGGCAGGTCGGTACTCACTTACATAATATACACACATCGTAAAAATACACTTTTAGTCGTAAAACCTGACATATTTTTAAGTTGCTTAAAATCTTCTGTTCATAAAGACGCGTTTAATAACAAATTTCAATGTAGTTTCTGTCTAGTCAATTTCACTAAAAAGTTTTACTGACTATGAGTATAGATTTACATTTTAAAAAATCTAAGGAAGTGAAAAATTAATACTTGAGCAATATTTTGTCATAACATATTAGTTTGATTTGAAAATGAAAATAAACGCATCAGTTAATAATTACTAATACTTTGGTTACAAATTATGGAAAAAAAATAATTAAGCCCTCATTTATTAGTTATAAAACGCAGAGTCTATATTCCAAATGATTTATTTCTTTACCAATAAGTAATTTAAAACATTCTATGTATTTGTTTTTCACAGGACCTTAGCAGAACAAATGAAAGTAGGCTGGAAGGAATATTGGCCGTTTTTAGACACTTTCACAGACTTACGAACTGTAGAAGGACTTACTCTATTAGAAAACTATTTAAAAACGAAATACGAAAGTGCCTGCTCCTTCGCATATAGTGACAGTTGCGTACAATCTCAACACGCAGACAACCTCACGCTCTCACGACTGAGTTTAAGTATTCAACAGAGTCCAACGAACGATTCTGCTCTTAGTCCCGTCTCAGAGCTTTGCGTAGCTTTGAAATCTTGTGTCATATCCTCGGACAGACCGCACTGGAGAAAAACAGACCCAATCAGACAGAGGTTGTGTAGACAGCCTAACGTTAAACTAGTCAATGGTGAAACACCCCCACCGGTCAACCATACGGTCAGCCAGCTACTATGTATCGAACGGACCTGCCAGGTCTTCGCTAAACGAATAGCAGATGCCCTTACGTTCTCGTTAAACGCTGAACCTGAAACCGCAGGCGAATCTCTAAAGTCGGAGGCGAAACATTTACAACACACAATGTTCACTTACATGGACGACGAACGATTTCAGAACATAGACTTTGCCTTAATACATTCTAGATTAGCGCAGCTAGCCGTCTACAAACTGAAGCAACAGACGACTGACTTAGACGATTTAAATAATTTACTGGAGTTTTTAATTAAATTGCGTTGTCCAAACGATGATATATTTAGTTCTGACGAGGAGAGGAAACCGTCTTATAGAGGTTTGAGCAGGGTTAAAATGACGTATGTTATTGACGTTCACGTTAGATGTTTAGCGAGTTTTATATGTGAGGAGTTGACTGAGGGAGAACCTGTCAAGGCCCCAGCTATGTCTGAGGGGGAGTGTACTGAGTTGTGGACGAAGGCGTCCAAATGTAGATGTGATTGGAAGATAGAGGCGCTGGAGAGGAACAGCAAGAAGAATGCTTCGTTTAGAAAGAACAGGTCTACGTTATCGACGAGTCCTAAGAATGACAACTTCGTTAGAAGATTAACATTTGATCATGATATTGGTGAGTGAATTGATTTGATTGCTTTAAAAGTAGTTTTAAAATATTTGTAAATAAAAATGCTAAATATCTATTTCATCATCTGGTTTACTCTCTATATCACAAGAAATATTACTATTTTGGAAATAACCATATGGTTAATAATGTGAAAAAACATCAATTCAATTCTATGTTGGCAGACAAGGCCTTCAAAACTGTTGTACGCATTCAAATTGTATCTTAACTAGCGGTTGTCAACATTATCGCCTCTGGTGTTGCGGGTGTCCACAGGCGGCGGTAATCGCTTACCATCAGGCGATACGTCTGCTCGTTTGCCCCCTATATAATAAAATAAAATAAAAAATAAATTGTGTCTGCTGACAGTGTTCATATTAATGTTATCAAATAGGTTATTGAATGTCATCTATGCATGCAACCAAGTTAAAAATATCTTACCATAAAGAAAAATTAAATAATAAATAAATATTTTGTTTATTTATTTATTTAAGGATCTCACAACGAGGAATACACAAAAACAAAACAAATGTAATTAGTCGAGTAACAAGTTATGTGCTTCCTCACTTATAGGAGACCACATCATGCACAAGCAAGTTCACACAAATATAAAAAATAAGAATACAATAAATTTTAAATGTAATAAAAGTGTAAATAGGGCACATAATGTTATTATTATCCCCCCATTGACACCTCCATCATCATCTTTACAAACTAAAAATATGCAATTGACAAATTGACAAATAAGACCTGTTGTAATACAACTACCTATACTTAAGGACCAAAAAGCAATTCAGATAAAAAACAAAAATAAATAATCAACATGGAAACGTAATGACATATAAACGCCTACATGCCAGCGAGCTTTGAGCTGATTAGACATTTAAACCTTTTAAGTGTATTTGAGAAAATGTCTATGTCTTCGGAAGGACATGATAAAGTGTTGTACTGATGAGCAATCCTAACAAGTGGCGAGTGCTTTCCCAAATTTGTTCGGCATCGCGGTTGTTTGAATTTGAATTTCGAACATATTACACACAACGCCATCTAGTCCCAAGCTAAGCAGAGCTTCTGTTATGGGTACTAGATAACTGATATGAATACATATATACTTTTTTTTTGTAAATGCGTACATATTAAACATAGAAAACACCTAAATACCGAAACAAATATTTGTAGATCATACAAACATTTGGTCCGTATATAAGTATTTATATCAGTTATCTAGTAAGTACCCATAACACAAGCTCTGCTTAACTTGCGACTAGATGGCGTTGTGTGTAAAACGTCCGAAATATTTATTTTATTTATTTATTTAAAACGATCACTTTGTATGAAAAATGTACTGAATACAAAGTTTTGACGTCACTGTTTTAGACTACTGAATTGAGCAATATATTTCAATGCTTATTTCATTAAAATTTGTAACTGAAATGAAAAGCTTTCGTAATTATATTTTCTATGATATTTTGTAATATTCGTTTTAATGAAATATACATCGGTATTTAATTACTAAATTGTTAACTACCCTATTGTATGTGTTGTTGATAGGTGATGGCAAGCTCCAGCACAGCGAGGCCGAGAGCGTGGTGAGCAACAACTCTCCGGCCGGGGATGGCGCTCCCACACTCTTCAAAGTCGATGTGGCCAAGTGCCAGGTGCTGCAACCAGAGGTAACTGCCACGGTTCATATGGATACTAGCTTTTGCTCGCGACTCACGTCACGCATATATGTATATCGTTTCGAAAAGAGTAGCCTAAGTCCTCCCTTAAGAATCTAAGGATAGTTTAGCTGTGAAATACTTAATAACAGCTCGGAGTTTGAAAGTTGGAGTCTGAACCCCCGTGCCTCGAAGAGCACGTAACGTTGTCGGTCCTGCGCCTGCTCTCTTCCCGGTCGTGTCGTTTGACCGTTCCATCGGATTATGAGAAAGAGGGATCAGAGAGTGCACCTTTGTGTGCGCACACACTTGCACACTTGCACACACACATTGCAAATGCAGAAAATGTAGCATGGTGACCCATACTATGGTGACCTATTGAGATATAAATAAATTGCAAACAATAATAATAATTATTTCTTCATTATAACACCACAATTTGTACATTTCTTATGCACGAACTAACAAACCGACTCAAACACTGTGACGTGTGCACTTCCAGCAGATATCCGAGGACGAGTCGGGAGGGTCCAGCCACTCCGACGAAGAGGTGTACCACTCAGCCTCTGATCACTCGGAGAACGATGACCGAGATGAAATGGCCGAGGCATGCGATAGAGCTGTCGCTGAACCCTTCATTTATGGGTGAGGTTACCTAATCATTTCTCTTCCTTAGGGTTATTTTTTTCAAAGTAGGTTATTCGATTCTAAGCTTCGTTTATTGCCCGACTTAAAAAAAAAGGAGGAGGTTCTCAATTCAACTGTGTTTTTTTATGTTTGTTACCAGAACTTTCGACTGAATGAATAGATTTTGATGATTCTTTTTTTATTTGAAAACTGGTGCTTCCCGTGTTATTATTATTATTTATTAGTTATTCATATTATTTTGACCCAGTTCCTGAAGTCATCTTGAGATTCAATAATCGTTTGTATCTTTACAGGTAGCCAACACCATTTAAATTGTATTTCCATTAGCGCCGTGCGACCTGAATTGCACTTTATTGTGTCGGCGCAAGAGTCGCTATTCATTTCAATGATATTGTGTATAAATCTGTAGATTTTATGAATAGGCAAAAAAGTAACTACAAGAAATGATGAGTCTGTGTAAGTTTTTGTCTAAATTCAAATTTTATTCCAGTGAGGAGCCAACGAAGATGGATCGTTTGGTGTATGATGCGTTGCATGACTTGACCATTAACCCTGAGAAATACCCTAACGTATATAGATGGAGGCACAGCATAGCTCTCTACACGTCGCAGCAGAGGGACAGGTGGGTGTTACGTCTCGTGCTTACACTTTAATGCATTATTTAATAATGCGCCCATTGCATCGCGTAAATGCTTTATATTGAGACCTAAGCATCACCTAACATCTGACAATCAATACTAACAATACACCCGTTTGTCGTAAAATACGGTCTAATATATATCGATATCACATATCACGTGCTCATTAGTCATATAAATAATGCACGCTCATTGGTCACATCAAATAACATACGCTCATTAGTTAAATATTGCGCGCTCATTTGTCATATCAAATAACGCACGCTCATTAGTTAAATATTGCGCGCTCATTGGTCATATTAAATAGAGCACATTCATTGGTCTGGACTGGACTGGACTGGACTGTTATCGCTCAAATATTTGTCGCTCTGTAGCTCAAACTAAACTGCTGACGACGAAGCGCCCTCTTTATATTCAATGCGAGAGGTACTGGAACGTTAGTCGATTCGACGACGAAGCGACGTCGATAAAACATCCCGAACATAACGTTTCAGAGAAATGTAAACAAGCCAAACGCGCGGCAATCAATCCATATTCGATCTTGTGTATATTGATTTAAGTTTCGTTGTTCTATGCCCCAAGAAACCTTCTGGAACTTTCTTGGCAGTTAGTCGTTGTCGAGTGTTTTTCTGGAATGTTCTTTCTTCGTAACAGTATCTATAAAATTAGAAAATGATTTTCACTACAGTTGGCTGCCAGCGAGTCCGCCTACAATGGACGACAGTGCCTCCACAGTAAGCGGGTTCTGGGGCGCAAACACTAGTCTGGTGTCGGGAAGGGTGGGGGTGGGTATCCCCCCCAGCCCCTCGACCCCCGCGCTCAGTCCCGCGGCGAGGGCGGCGCGCTGCTCCACCCCTAACAAAGATAACCGCGATGACTCTAGGGGTGTTCCACTACAGGTACGAATTATACTTCTGGTACATAAACTTCCCGTATGGCCATCGTTACAGCCCAAAACCTATCTTACGTACATTAACATTACTCTTGCCTATATTTATTTCTGTCCATTTATTCACAACAAAAAGCGAATGTCAAGTAATAAGCATGATGACTAATTTTGTAAAACTGTTTTATGGTGTTCGGAAGTATCTCCTATTGTAAAAACAATCATATTTCTACAAAAAGTAAAGTTTAAGTAGGAAAAAAAATTGATTTAAATTTTAAGTTTAAAATTCACGCCGATACGCTCGGTGGTGTCATGGCGTCTGCTCGTGATGTCAAATCGTAGACATAACATCAGCATTAATCAATCAGTGTCAATTATAGCATCATATCCAAACAAAATGACGTTTACAGAAACGTGACGTAACTCGTTCTGATTGGTGTTCATCTTAACACGGCGGATTGCTATATTTTTTAGTTTTATTTTTGTTAATTAACTATTAATCTCGCTCTAGATATGAAAATACATACGATTTTTATACTCTACTAGCTGACCGACGCAACCTCGTTTGCGTCTTTTATTGCCCGTAGCAAAAAATTTTCCCCCCTATAGGGTTGATTTTTACACCTTGTGTCCGAAAAACCCCAATATCTTACGGAACCCTATTTTTTTCCAAAATAAAATATAGCCTAGATTTACCATAGCAGCGCCATCTATTGATTACTTACTCAACCCAGTCGAAAGGTATCGACATCTGTTAGAATCATTTGGAGTTAACAGATAATTGTGACTGTCAAATAATAACAGACAAATAATTATCAATAAATTAAAATTGCGACTATAATTTGAGATTTAAACTATCCTATCTCTCAAGTTGGATCGAACTGCACATGGTGTGCGAATTTTATTATAATCGGTTAAGTGGTTTAGGAGTCCATTGATGACAAACATTGCGACACGAGATTTATATATATTAAGATGAACCCCATTTCACCAGATAAATATTTAATTTTAGTGGTTCTTGGTTACTGTCATCATGCCTATTAACATTTACATGTAGTTTACGATTGATTTAAAGATCTCTAGCGTCCAACTTTCAACAAGCAAAATTGTAACGTAAATCAAATGCTAATAAGGTTCTAAATATACTAAACACAGACGTTGCAACTTAATTTTGTATATTTCCAGATGTCAACATGGCTAAGAGTAACTGGTCCAAACTCGCCGCGGTCCGCGTTAGCCTCTAAGAGCATCAATCACAATGTGAGCTTTGGTTTCTGAGATATGCGTCTCTTATACAAAGACGTACACACATCACACTACACACATCGAACGAGCACGAGGCGACTTTGCATGTCCTTTTTTACACTTTAAAATTAATTAGTGTATTATATAAAAAACAAGAGGTAAGTTTATATATATACTCGTAGATAATTTATCTAAAAGCCAATTCTCCTAATAAAAATTTCTGACGAAAGCTTTCAAACTTTTATTACGAGAATTAGGCTTCTGATTGTAAATGTGAATACCATAAGTGCTATATTGGTCACAATAAACTGTTAAAGACCCGTTTTAAAATGATGATAAAATATATAAATAAAGCTTGACATTTAACTTTGGTTGGTGCAGTTCATGTTTTAATGCCTTCAATATCGGTATAAAATATTTACAATGAACTATAAGGAGGTGCAACATACTCAAACCTTCTTTATCGTAAATGTCAATGCTATAAAAAAAATAACATCTCTTTCTCTATGTCCTAGTTCCATATTTAAAATTTGACTTTTTTATAATTATAAAAAGCAATTTGAAAATCGAATGCCAATTACTTATGCTTAATAAAAGCAGCCATAATAATAGTTATATCGATTACTGGAAAAAAAAATCGTATTCTTATCGATTTTTTTTGCATAGGTTTTCGGTTTTATGACTTTACGATGTATCTATCTTTTTTCTCTGAATATATTGATACTAATTCTCATTGTTTATATTCAATAAGTTGTTTATTTTAATTATTCCTGACATGATAGTAATTCGGCATAGGTTAGAAGGCATTATACCCAAAGGCCACCACTAACCTGTCACCACTGGTGGTTGTTGGGACGTTTTTATTTTTTTCCCTAACTAACAACATGAGGCTTGGCTTGAGGTTGGGAAGACATATAAAAAAAAATGCGTGCGTACAAAGTACACATGTCAGAAGTGAAACTTCTTTGGCAAACAAATTTTTAAGTCTTGTTTATATTTATACAAATCTAGAACTTTAGATTTCCGAGACTTAGAGGGAGGTAAACAGGAAGATATGTTAGGAATTTAATTGTCATTAAAATATTAAAAGTGTCGAAAATTTGTACTAATTATAACTATTTTTTTATTTATTAATCAAAATAATTAAAGAGAATTATTAAAATACAAAATCAATGTAAATTAATTATTACTATAGAAATTCTATTTTTAAAATTCGAATTTCCTAAAGAGAATTTAAATGGAAAATAGTATATTAAATTATTAAATGACCGAGTGGCAAATTAAAATGCCACTTGTTATTTGTAAATATTAAAACTACCTAACCTTCAAACGACTTTGCATAAAAAAATGTAATTGCGTTATTCGACGTTCGCTCTATCTCACTTTCTCTCTCTATCTATCTCACTTGCTTGCTCCCTACTCTCACTCCATGGCTATTTGCTTCATGCTACGTTCGCCCTGTCTCACTCTCTCATTCGGTCTCAATCGCGCTCTCCGTCTTCTTCGACAAAAACGTGATCTTCGTGACGCTACTATTATTATTGCGTTTCATCCGTAAAAAATGACCGTCATGCTCCTAAAGAAGTTTAACTTCAACAAACCAGTGGTGGAAGTCTTACTGGTGGCCGTTAGGTGTAAGCCGGTTAGAAAATACTTGTGTGCTAATAAGGTAGCTAATATTTTGTTCAACTTATTGTTAGTGTAGTGTGTACTGTGTAGCTCTTTTAAACACACAAAACACACATTTCAATATTATTGAATAATTAATTTAATACATATATTCAAATACTTTTAACACCCAAATGTGGATATTGTTATATTGTTGCATATACTTCAATAATTATGTTTAGTTTTTAATTCTTTCTCAATTTATATGTATTTATGTATTGTGGATTGGCGATGTACTTTAGTTTTAATAGTTACAAAAACATTTACGTGCTATAAAAGACATTTTTATTTGAGTAGAACCTAACATGGTTTGTAAAATATTTACTATTTGAATTGTAAAAACGTATAAAACTCAAATATAAAAATTTTAATTTAAGGAGTTTGTGTTAAAAAGATAATAATATAGCAAAATAATAATACAGACCTGGTTATATATAATTTGAATCCTGTAAAAAAAGTTCACCGAAGTTTGTTATTCGGCGCTTTGTTTCTAGGATATTGTTAACCTGAAAATTTGTTAATGTGTACTATCTGTGATTAAAATATAATTAACGTGTTTTATTACAATGGTGGTGTTATGTTGACAGTAAAACTATCAATGGTGTTTCGTTGTGAAGTTCTAACACTGTTTAAATTATTTCTTTGGCTTTCTCAGTCGTCGTCTTCTTCTTTTGTTTTCAGCTGATACAGTATTGAAAGCAAAATAGTCTGTTAAAAAGTTAATAATGCTAAAGACGTTAGAAAAAATCCCACAATTTTCTCAAGGATATGGTCATTCATCATCATTTCAACCATTTGCCGTCCACTGTTGAACATAGGTCTCCCCCAAGGAGCGCCAACCATCCTGGTCTTGGATATGGTCATCACTTCTAAACTATGAATATGTTAGAACTTCACAGACGATCTTTATTGTTAATTTAATTAGTTTCTGGAACTTAAATTAGACCCGCTAGTAATTAGGTAAAATGTAAATAATCGTCAGATGAGAATATTCAAAAATTACTTTATGATTTTCATTAAATTTAAAACTTATTTTCGTGGATATAAAAGTATTTTTTGCTTAAGTCATGATGCGTCCAGATTCGTTTCTTCCTTCTTCGGCGCTTACTGAACAAAAAGTAATCGAAGTACTGTTTTATTTATTTTGATTAAAAAAAAATTGAAATTAGATTTGTACAACTGAGTTCACCTAAAAGCATATGTCAGTCTAAAGATAACAGTAACTAGTAGTACCTAGGTATACTGTAGTATCAAGGCACATGGGCGTAGCTAGGGCGGGGGAGGAGGTGGGGTTTAATTTTCATACCCCCCTCCCGAAATGTTTCTAAAGTATTGATATTTTTTACACTGAATATAAAGAGAAATACATTAGTCATTTCAATTTAAACGAATTCTTCTGTGCCTTACATCTTTATTATAATCTTCTCATCTGACGTTAAGTTAGTTTTAAAATTTTAAAAGTAATTTAAAATTACGTTTAATATTTTCAAAATTATTTTTAATATGTGTGAAACTTGAACTCAAATGTTAAACACACAACAAATCTCACACTGGTTTTAATATAGATTTTAAGGTCTTTCCGTCTTTTCAAAAATCTTATATACTTACTGCGTATAGTTTCAGTATTCAACGAAGTTAGAACAGTCTCTCTTAGTTACGTATCCAAGCGAATTAGAAAGATGACAGAGTTTTAAAACATATAATCCCTCTACTGTGGAAATGTATTGTTAAATGTTTTTGAAATACTTAGATAAAAAAGAGGAATTAAAACTATATATAAAACTAATGTCAATTTTCGCCTGGTTTCCCTTTGCTTGAATTTAACTCTGATTTAATTTTTATATTGTGATATAACTCGCGCCATCTTAATTTTAGTCGAATTTACAAATATATTGAGGTTTAGTTAAAAGGTTGAAATCCTTTCGCCATTTGTAATTTTTAAATTTCATATTTCAAACACCGAATTTGATATAAAGATATTAGATAGTACGTATATTTCATAGAACAACACGGGCCATCGAATGTTGAAGTAGCCATAGTCTCCCGACATAAAATAGCCTGTTATTTGCAGAGATAAATCTTCACACGTACTCATTTAAGACTTTCATACAAAAACGATCACCTCTCATTATGAACACGCACATATTAAAATAAAACATTCACACTCAAACATAAATACATTCTTTGACATAACAGTGTAAACGCGTAGGCTCATTTGGGCTTATACTTTGGAAGAGGGGAACGGGTGCTACTTCCTACCGTGTTGCTCTATGGTATAATTATAGACCGACAGTTTATCTGAGTCCTCGCCTGCGCGGTAACAGGGGCGCGGGGGTATGACGACAAAGGGGACTGAGACAGGTGCGGGCGGCGGGGCGCTTAGTGAGATACATACGAGATGAAATGCGCCAAGATAGTTCCTAAGATATGTGACGTCATAGTAAAGAAGGACCGTCCGTCCGCGCAGGCGAGGACTCAGATAAACGGTCGGCCTATAGTGTAATGTAGTTTCGTTTGTCCGTTGACGTCATCGTGTGAATGATGTACACGTTATTGCTCCACGGTTGAATATGTTTCAGTGTTGTACGACAATAACGTTGTTTTATTGTGTAGCATTTATACGTATGTAGTTTGCGAAAATTTGTATGCCAAAAGTTGAGTTGTTGATATTACGAATGTTTGTACTTTTATATGTGTAACGAGAGATGTAAAATGTATGTTTTATATGATGTATGTTTCGATTCACGTAGACAGGAGATAAATATATAATGACTGGTTCTTGACACGGGTGCTTTTATTTATTGTCTATTACCAAATATATACATTTGTTAATTTTACGCAACTAATTATCAAGTAACATTCAACTTGCATACAAAATATAAATTTTGTGCCTTAAAGTAATATTGTCAACGTACTCGAAACAATTTGTGTTTTAAAAAACTATTAGCTATCCCACAAATTCTCATCGTCTGAAGTCTTGAGCACAGACACTGGTGAACTGAACCGATTGATATAATTGTCAACGTCAGCGGAATAATCATCCACTTCTCCGGCCTTCTCACCATCGCTAACAGACTCCTTAGATGTGGGGTCTTTTACTGCTTCGACCTTGAAATATTCTGGGTCCGCATTGAATATAGCATCTAACTCATCATTCCTAGTTAAACGCGCCTCCTCCTCTGGTGGTAAGCTCTTCTTAGGCTTGTCCGGACGTATTAAGTCTACGTCCACGTCTATATCTTCGACTCCTTGGTTCATGCTTTCAGCTGGACTGATTATGATTGTCATTTGATTGGGCGTATCGCGGGAAAGATTAATGTTCTGTTCGACGGACACTTCTCGAATATCAATAGTGTTTTTTACTACAACTAGCAGTTCTTCGGATGCTGCACGCACTTCGTTTACACTTTCTACTTCAACTCGAAGTAAATTTTGCTCATCAGTATTCGATTTAGCGTTTTCAGCCATAGCGTGTTCATCAGTAGGATTTTCGATTTCTCTAATGGGTAATTCGGTATCTTTGATATGTTTCTTTAGAATACTTTGTACATGATTGTGGGTAGGTGTATGTTGACGTGAACTGCTGCATTCTGCTGGTTTTTCGTCAGCGCCGCTTGTTTTGGGGTCCACGTGTTTGATCTTTTCTGATTTTTTATCATTATGACTGGCTGGTCTGTTAGATCGGTAAAATTTTCTGAACTCTGTCAACGGTGTTTCTAGATAGTCATTGTTTTTGCCTTCGTTATCGTCTGTTGGCACGAATGAGTATGGTTCGGGTATGGGTTTGGAGAAGTCTGCTGCAGTGTGTCTCTTAAAATGCGTTTCTCCGATGTTCATGCTCGTCTGATACTCGCGCAGGTATTTATCGAAGTCACTTCTTATGGATTTCTGGTAGTCTGTCAATGGGACGTCAATTTCATTGCCGCTAGTGTTGTCCAGTTTGTGTTTTGAACGAGTACCATTTGCATCTGTAATAAAAAAATAATATATGACATCAACACTAGGTGCAACGTATATAAAACAGGGTAAATTAAAAATTATAATGATAAAAATGAGAGATATTAATGAAGGTTTGCCTCGGGCTGATTCAGTGACTTCAAGACAAGAAATTTGGATCGTGGGCCTTGGAATATGGACATTTAAGAAGTTAAATAAGTCTTTCATAAAAATATATATTTATGCTCATTTTTATTTATTTTTGAAGATGTCAATATTTCATTATTAACAAATATTGGTCTTTTTAAATGACTTCAAAAGTAAAAGGTTTTCAGAGATATAATGAGGGTCCAAGTCTGCAGTTTTGTACTCGTAGGTCATGAGATATGACGTGAACAAGCTTTTGACCCTTTTTGTTCTTCCATTCCAGCGAGAGTTCTTTTGATATGTGTTATGCGATATTTTGGGTAGTTCCATACAATTATAGTTCTCTTAAATGCAAATACAGGGGGCAAAGATATGCTTGAAATCAGAGACTTTTTTTTTATTATTTTCAATAAAGTATATTTTGCAAATATACATCACGACCACTACCACAACGACTTTAAGGAGCAGAGCAGTAAGACCCGAGGCGTATTCACACGCACACAGCACTCACCCAAGTTCCTGTCGACCACCGTCGACTTCAAAGTGTCATCTTTAAGCAAAACGCGAGCGTTTCTCTCCGCGTTGAACTCCGAGTGTCGCCGACGGAAGTCCAGGTAGGACTTCTCTACAGCCTCCGCCTCTATCTCCAGCTTACGGAGGCGGAGTTTGGCTTCACGGAGAACGACATTTGAGTTAGTTTCACGAGCCGTCACTGTTAGTTCTTTTATGCTGCAAAGGTTAACATAGTGTTACGAGCTAGGTATTAAATAAATCAAAGTAGTCGATTGATTACCAAAAATATAACACAATATTTATTAACAACACTTTTTACAATTACAAATCACTAAGTCACTCGTTAGTCGCACAAGAAGATCTCTTCGATGTTTATTCGCTGTATCGTGAAACAATACTGCCCGTACGGCTAACACGTTCCGCTTTTATATGGCTGTCGAGATAACTGGAATCTACTGGAATATTCGATCGATGGTTCGAGACCAAATAGATTATTCTAGAGCCATCTAGCGTCGAGGAAATCGTCATAATGTCCACAGTTGCGCGCTTCCCGACACTAGATGGCGCTGTCCTCAATTCTTCTCGATTATTCTCGTACAAACGAGATCCATCTCCTTATGGCGCAACAATTGCATACCTATTTATCGAAGTTAAAAGAGAGTTTCAAAGCTTATAGATAGTAAAAAAACTATAGCAAAATGATGTTCTTTGTGCCTAGCCGATTACGGCCACGGCGGCCAGTCTAACTGAGAGCTGCCAACCACGCAGAAGCTATCTATACTAATAATAAAGCTGAAAAGTTTGTTTGTTTGAACGCGCTTATATCTCTGATTAATAACATTAAATCGTATGTGCAATTATTAAATGAAAAATAGGTAAATACTAACTTGCGTAATTTCTCTTTAGCTTCCCGTAAAACGGACTTCGGACTTTTTTCCCTGTTTCTGGTTATGTCCAACGTGACTGATTTGTGTCGCTCGGTTTTGTCCCTAAATAATTTACAAAAAATGTTTATAAGTATTACAAGATGTCCCATATGTGCCACACCCAACTGGAGTTATGAAACAACCTCACTCGGTGTTACTTGGGTTGCTTTTCACCGATTGAGTGAGGTTCCCGAAGCCTATAAACCTCTCCCTCTGATTTGAATTTCAAAGGTGTTTACAAATGTATAGAGTGATTGTTGAGGAAGATTCGTAAATAATTTTCTCAGAGCAATACGAAGTGGCGGGTTGCTAGTAATATTATAAATTCGACAGTAATAATACGACAGTACTAGTAACACTTTCACGGCTAACCCGCTGCATCAATTTAAATGAAATTTGGCACGGAGATACTTTGATTGTTTAGGCCTTCCTATATCCTTATATAGGCTACTTGTTACAGCGGTAACCGACATACACGCAGCGGACAAAAGCTAGTATATAAATAATTTTAGATTGTACTTACTTGGTGGAATGACCTTTTTGTATGTTGTCAATATGCAAGGTCACCGTAGCTTGCTTGCCACTACTGCCTGTAAAATTAAAAAATAACTTTATAAAACGTGAAAATGATTTCTATTTCTTTCTTTCGTTTTCTTTCAAGAAGAAAACTGCCGCATTAAGAATAAACTTTAGAAACATACTTGAAACAAATGCAAAGATCACCCAGACTCAATGAAAACAATTTGTGGATAACATAAAGTGTTGTCCCATGTTGGATTCGAACCCACAAAACTTGGCGCAGTGGAAGGCGTTGCGAGCGCTGAAACCACTAGGCCAACTGTGCAGCCAGTCAGTATTTTCAATGAAAATCTTTCAAAAAATTTCTGAGCCCAACAACCTTCCTTTTGTTTAAGTCACTTAATAATTTAATAACCTCACTCTACATCCTTGAATAATAAATATCAAGTCATAGACAAGTTAAAAAAGGTCAAAGCGTACAAAATATAGACTGTATAGAAAAGTATTAGCGACCCGGCCAGAATTCTCACTTTTTTTTTCCCGTGCGGAGACCCCCTCGGATACCACCTTCTGGTGGCATGTCAGATTCAAACCGACTAATTACCGAGTGCAACTGGGCTACGAACGCCCTCTATTTGTTGCTAAAATCGCATTAAAATCTGTTGAGTAGTTAAAAAGATCTAAGCGAAACAGTCAGCGGACACGACTTTTTTATACTATGTAAGGATGATGATAATTAATATTTTGACGTCACACTTTTTAACTATAATAATTATATTTGATGTTGGTATTTTAGTGTCGTAATAGCCGACTAAGGAATTAATCTATGCAGGACAACAGGACTGCAAAGAGAAGTGTTGATTCCTAGTGCATTCGAGTCTATACAAGGTCGTTGACCGGTTCCAACAACACGCCATCGAATGTCCTCGAATCAATCTATATTCGACGCTATGTTTATCGTATTAAGGTTCATTTTTCTGTGCCTCAAGAAACCAACGAGAACTTTCGCGATTTTCAAGCGTCTTAAGTGTTGTTCTGGAATAATATTTTTTCGTAACAATATGTATTTTAATAACGTGAATATAGAACTCACCAGGTCTATCTTGTACAGGCGATGGTGTGCGTTTAGTCACTCTCGCCTGGGAAAAGCCTCGGGACCGAAGGGCTCGCCATTGACTCAGGAGTGTTCTGAATATTACAACACTTATATCTACCTTTTACTTTTAAACTTCTACCAATGTTTTGAAAACTAAAGATTCGTTTATTCACAGTCAAAAATTATAACTTTAAAATAAAATTCTGGAACATTTTATAAGTTTAATATAAAGTAGGAGAGTAAAAAGGAGGACTATAAGTTACTTACATTTAATTTCATTGGAACGATTGTATTTAAAGATAAAAAATATGCATATTGTCTGTACGGGCCACAGACCCGTACAGTTTTTTTTTTTTTTTTTTTTTATTTTTTTTTTTTTTTTTTTTTTTTTTTTAAACAACAACATCTTACACATGACAAAAAATCAAATACTCGCCAAGCTGTTAAGCTTGTTGGCGAGACGCGCTCTTATCTACATATATATTTAAACAACTCTCACTAGTACATTATAAAATTACAAAATATCAAATTCCCTCACACATCAACAACACCCATCCTCTCTAACAAAAGAGCCCTTAGTTGTGTCTTCAATTGACATAAACTCAACTTAGGTAGTTGTCGCAGTAGGCCGATTTCATTAAAAACATCGGGAACCACGTATGAAGACATTCTTTCACCATAATAATTATTTACTCTAGGTTTACTTAGTTTTTTTTCTGTTATACTTCTTGTATTGTATATATTTTCTACAGCTTTTTTGTGTTTGTCATTAAAATAGTATTCTATGCCTATTAAATATTCAATTTTTTTATCTACTGGCAGAATTTTACATAAAGGATATAGTTTTTCGTATTCTTTGCTACACATTAATTTGTCTTGTTCGTTAGCCAGATACTTTATAAGCCTTGTTTGAAGATCTTTTATCTCTTTTACATAAGTTTGAAACGTTCGCCCGTACACACTGAGTCCATAGCTAAGTAATGAGTCCGCAAGAGCATAGTATACCACTGTTAACGTATGTTTGTTAATAATTCTTTTTAAAACATAAAATTTACCTAAAATAGATCTAAGTTTACTATTAACTTCACTAATATGTAATTTCCAATTAAAATGTGTATCAATCGTTAATCCCAAGTATTTGTAACTTACAACCGATTGTAACTTTTCACACTTACAATTTATTTTATTTATGTGTAAGCACTCGTATGTGTGTCCAACAACTACTATCTCCTCTTTATTTATTGCTCTGGCGCGACGATTGTAAGGTGAGTAAACATGCATGACTTTAGTTTTGTTGATATTCAATATTATACTGTTGTCATGCGCCCACCGCGCGACTTTCTCGAAGTCGTGTTGAACGTTCCTCATAGCTTCATACACATCTTTAGACGCACTCAGTAGGCACATGTCATCAGCATACATGTACACGCTACACCTGTTTACTACATTCGCAACGCTGTTTACGTGCATTATATACCCTACGGGTCCAAATACTGACCCGGTCGGGACACCAAGATCAACGGGAGCCTCCTCCCCCGAGACACCATCCACTGTCGTGCGTATCCTTCTATTAGATAAATAGTTTTTAAACCAGCTCTTTATAGGACCACGGATTCCACATTCATCCATAGACTGTAGCAGAATGTCATGATCTAATGTGTCAAACGCTTTTTTGTAATCAATAAATAGAATAATTAATTGTTGTCCAGAGTTGAGACTCCCATTGACCTGGTCCGCAAACCGAGAAAGCGCTGTCACCGTACTACGTCCTTTCCTAAATCCATGCTGCGCATCAGATAGTATACAATTAGCCTCCAGAAACCTACTTATTTGGCCAACAATCACCTTTTCTACAATTTTATCTATAATCGACAGTATTGCAATGGGCCTGTAGTTCTCATAGTTTTTGTGACTACCAGATTTATAAATTGGTCGTATTATAGCCCTCTTCAAATCATCGGGATAAGTAGATTTACTGATACACATGTTTACAAAATTAGCTAAGATTGGACTCAATGGTTTACATAAATATTTAATGTCCTTAACTCTTATTCTGTCTGTACCCGGTGCCTTTTCGCACGACAAGTTAGTTATGACTTTTTCTATATCCAATGGGCCGACTCTCTTATACCTAAAACTAACTAAACTAGGATTTACATAGCTTTTTCTGTCTAGAAACTTGGTATCACAATAATGTTTAATGTTTACAATTTCTTTAGTAAATGTAGTTGAAAATTTGGTACATATACTACGCATACTATCTTGTTCACCCAAATGCCTTAATATCACTTCATCTAAATTACCTTTAGACCGACCTAACCACGAATTAATATTACTCCATATCTTTCTAAAATCACCATTACATTTTAATATTTCTGCCTGCCTGTATTTATTTTTTGATTCATTTATTAACTTATTTACTTTATTCCTAAACCTGGTATACTCTAATCTCTTAGTCATGTTGTTAGGTGACTGTTTCCATGATTTAAATAAATAATCTCTTCTCTGTAACATTTTATATAAATACTTATCTATCCATGGCTGCCTTATTCGTTTATTACGTACAGGTGCTACATAAGTACAGTCTTTGTAAATAGTGTTGAATACTGTCACTAATGTCTGATATAAAACTAAAGGGCATGTTATCCCTAAAAGCTGTGACCACTCATACTCGTTAAATTTTTGTAAAACTAATCTATCACAAATGACTTCTCGTACACCATTACATGCACTATTATTTACCTTCGCGCTCAAGTCTATTGATGCACCGACCGCATGATGATCCGATATGTGCGTCTCGAGAACATAGGCCGAGGCCTTCTCACTGCGTCCCGCTCTCACCCATACATGATCCAAACACGATTGGTTAACTCGTCCATTCACTATCGCCTCGCGCGTTATCTCTCTGCTAGGAATTCCGCACTGCAGGCCGTATCCACACAAGGCGTTTTTGTATCTCGTCGTGATTCCACGCATTTCATTATTTAATGTATCAATATTTGTGTCGCCTATAACAATCAAGTAGTCTATGTTCGGAATTGTATTAATAATTATTTGAAGCTGTTGTATAAATTGTATTTTATTCAAGTTAGGTGGTCTATATAAAGCCAATATATGCAAATAGTTGTTTCGAATTGTTAGTTTACCATGCAATATCTCCATTGCTGAGGTTTTAGTAATTTCCATATTCATTCCGAGTCCATTCTTAGAATATACTATGATTCCACCTCCTCTTCGCGTCTCTCTAGTCAATGCATGTGTTTCATATCCTGGTATTAGGTATAGTGGCAGTTCTTCTTGCCTTATGTTTACTTCACTTAAAATTAAAATATCTATTGCAAATTTATTTTCTTCCAACAATATCAAAACTTCATTGAAATATTTTCGAAGCGATCGAACATTTAGGTATACTATATGTGTGCTTTTGCTATTTTCCATCATAAAGTTGTTTAATTGTCCTAAATTTAGAAACCTTTTGTACTCTATATCTTTAAATAATTTGTAATCTAGTATTGAATCGAATTTTTTTAGAAAAAAGTCACTCCGTGTGTTCACGCATTGTCACACCGACTGTGACCTTTTCTCTTAATGTTCACTGTTAAAACATATTTTGTGAATCTCATTTTCGGATCGAATGGCGAGAATCCTCGACCCTTCATCTTTTTTAACCAGCACCTTATGATCTTGAACCCAAATATATTTGTACTTATCTTTAAGCATTTGTTTAGCACTCCATAATACCTGTCGCATATGTTTTGTTAGGTTTTCGTTGATGTAAATTCTCTTGCCGTTATTGTTAGATAATATGTCATCATTGGTAAGGTTTATTTTTCTGTGCTGCATCCATTCTTTTTTAGCAGATTTCGAGCGCAAGGTTACGACAATTGTTCGCGACCGAGTCTCTTCATCCTTTTTTCTGCCTACCCTCTTTGTCTCTTCTATATTCTTGGGATCTAATTTTAATTTTTGTGATATCATGTTTACTAATTGTGTAGTATCTTCGTCTTTATTCTCGTCCAACCCAAATATTTCAATGCACTTCTCAGTTTCCTTTTCTTCCAATAATGCTATTCTTTCCTCTAGAGCATTATTCACTTTTTGTAGGTGGGTATTTTTATTCTCTAACGATGCTATTCTTTTATCTGCATTCTCTTTGAATGTTAGCATCTGTTGATACTGTTCGGCGTAAAAATCAACGGTTTCAGTTAGTTCATCAATTTTTTGTTGTGTTTGATATATTATTTGTAACTTACTGTTAACCTCGGCTAGCAGCGATTCCACCGTCGCCTTCTTAACGTCCATAACAATCTGTGGGGCTGCTGGCTTCGGGCTTTTTTCATTTTCCGTGCACACATCACATATTCCACGTCGTTGAAACTGCTTGACATTATGAACGCACTTTTTATGAAATACGCCTTCACATAGACCCTTACATTGAATGATTTCATCCTTTGCGAGTGAGAGAAACAGTTTACACTTTTTACACTGAACCATGTTGTTTTTATTTGTTTTATTTTGTTGTTAGTACATTCGACACGTCTGTTCGCAGAGCGCGCGAAGTCATAATCAGAGATCACGATTCTTACTGATTGGAGCTCAAATTAGAAAATTAGTTATGTGCAATATTTTATTATCAATCATACTAATGTTATAACTACTAAATAGATTTTGATGAAACTTTACAATAATATAGCAGCTTATACATTAGAATAACACATAGGCTACAATTTATAAAGATACTAGCTTCGCCTCGCGGCGTTGCCCACTGTTGTTGTCGTACCACGGGGTTCAGCTAGTGTGTTAATACGTGAAGCAATAACATTGTCAACCTTTTTACGAAAATTATGCGAACGGTCCTTAATGGTCCTCTACCATTAAGTTTGGCACAAAGTAAAGTTTATGTGGGGGGATAAGAAAGAGAGCTAATAGAAGTAAAAAACTAAACCTAAACAAAACAGTCACTTAGTACAAAAACCTTGAAATTCTACAATCAATTTCTGCCAGTAGCAGGTCAACTAAATTTTGAATTCGAAAGAAAAAAGAAGAAAACCATCGAAATTTTTAACATGTCCGAGTACATACCTTCTACCCACGTGTCTTTCTCTATCTCTTATGACTCCTACAAAGGGTATGCTGTCACCGGGCACCAGTATCCTGGGCTGGGCGTCACTGAACACGCTCAACTCCTCTCCGGCTCCCTTGTACCAGCTCATGCTAACAGTGTTCGCTGAGGCACAGGTATTAACGCTGAAAGTGAATACAGAATATGTACTTACGTGTACGTACGTACTGTTTCCTTGAAATTGTAGCAATTTTTTTAGGGCTCTTGAGCGAAGTTTTCTATAAACCATAGAAATATTTTTTTTAAAGTTTTTAAGAAGCAAGTCACTGATTACTACTTGACAATGTAAAGGTAGATGTCCAAATGTTATATATTAGGTATTATATTACAAATTATTCATGACGTTTATGTGTATTTTATACGTATATATGTATGTTATCATGTTTGTATGTATGTATTTATGTTATATACATATATTAAGTTTATATATTAATTATTTATCAGATTATTTTAAACTAAGATACACTTTAGACTACCCAAAATCCAAATTACACAATATCCGTCTAAAGGTTGTCTGGAAGAGATCGCCGTGAGTGATAAGACCGCCTTTTGTTATCACCAAATTGTAGTTTTTTCATTTAAATGTCTGTAAATTTTGTTTCTTTTTGTGGTGTTCAATAAAGTTGTATAAATAAAAAAAAAAATAATAATATAAGATCCACCATCAGACGATGGCAAATTATGTTTTAGAAATCAGTAGAGGTGTTGCTCACATGTGACTTAAGTCGCTTGATTGCTGTGTGCTAAATATTGTATAGCAGAGCATCTTTTTATTATTTATTTTAAAGTTATTGCATTGCGTTGTACAAAGGTGCACTTAATGCCATGAGGCATTCTCTCCCAGTTATATGAATTTTCTATTACATAAATTAATAAAATACAGATAAACGTACACACATATATAAATTTAACATTATTCAAAATACACAGTCGGGTAATACCTTTTTCATCTATTGAAACAAACGATTAAAAATTATCAATATGAGACACTTCTAATGCTAGGTATCAATCATCATCAAAATCTAGGTAAATATATCGTTACATTTCGTTATTCAATATTTTCTCATGTTGTAGTTCATTAGAAGTAATGGTCAATACAGTAAGTACTATTTCATCGCGAATGGTCTATAGTATGTCTTGTGTGTTCTAGATAAGGTGTACATATGTAGCAAGTACTGCGAATGAAGTGAGAAAAGTGGGAAAGAGTGTGGTAGAGTGGGGGGTGTACCTGTGCAGGAAGTACTGCGGTTGTGCAGGCGTGGGCGTGGACACGGTGGAGCGGTCCGGCCGTGTAGATGGGTGGAGTGTGGTAGAGTGGGGGGTGTACCTGTGCAGGAAGTACTGCGGTTGTGCAGGCGTGGGCGTGGACACGGTGGAGCGGTCCGGCCGTGTAGATGGGTGGAGTGTGGTAGAGTGGGGGGTGTACCTGTGCAGGAAGTACTGCGGTTGTGCAGGCGTGGGCGTGGACACGGTGGAGCGGTCCGGCCGTGTAGATGGGTGGAGTGTGGTAGAGTGGGGGGTGTACCTGTGCAGGAAGTACTGCGGTTGTGCAGGCGTGGGCGTGGACACGGTGGAGCGGTCCGGCCGTGTAGATGGGTGGAGTGTGGTAGAGTGGGGGGTGTACCTGTGCAGGAAGTACTGCGGTTGTGCAGGCGTGGGCGTGGACACGGTGGAGCGGTCCGGCCGTGTAGATGGGTGGAGTGTGGTAGAGTGGGGGGTGTACCTGTGCAGGAAGTACTGCGGTTGTGCAGGCGTGGGCGTGGACACGGTGGAGCGGTCCGGCCGTGTAGATGGGTGGAGTGTGGTAGAGTGGGGGGTGTACCTGTGCAGGAAGTACTGCGGTTGTGCAGGCGTGGGCGTGGACACGGTGGAGCGGTCCGGCCGTGTAGATGGGTGGAGTGTGGTAGAGTGGGGGGTGTACCTGTGCAGGAAGTACTGCGGTTGTGCAGGCGTGGGCGTGGACACGGTGGAGCGGTCCGGCCGTGTAGATGGGTGGAGTGTGGTAGAGTGGGGGGTGTACCTGTGCAGGAAGTACTGCGGTTGTGCAGGCGTGGGCGTGGACACGGTGGAGCGGTCCGGCCGTGTAGATGGGTGGAGTGTGGTAGAGTGGGGGGTGTACCTGTGCAGGAAGTACTGCGGTTGTGCAGGCGTGGGCGTGGACACGGTGGAGCGGTCCGGCCGTGTAGATGGGTGGAGTGTGGTAGAGTGGGGGGTGTACCTGTGCAGGAAGTACTGCGGTTGTGCAGGCGTGGGCGTGGACACGGTGGAGCGGTCCGGCCGTGTAGATGGGTGGAGTGTGGTAGAGTGGGGGGTGTACCTGTGCAGGAAGTACTGCGGTTGTGCAGGCGTGGGCGTGGACACGGTGGAGCGGTCCGGCCGTGTAGATGGGTGGAGTGTGGTAGAGTGGGGGGTGTACCTGTGCAGGAAGTACTGCGGTTGTGCAGGCGTGGGCGTGGACACGGTGGAGCGGTCCGGCGCCAGCGGCCGGAGCACGGCGCAGGTGCAGGCTCGGGCGGCCGCACGGGACAGGGCTTCGATGTGACACTGTTGCTGTACGACAAGATAGGAACCAAATTAACTAACTAAACAAATTATTAAGTAAATTAATGTACAGTATAGGGATGTTGCGGATGCCGATTTTTTCACATCCGCGGATGCGGATGCGGATTTTTAAAGGCTCACATCCGCGGATGCAGATGCGGATGCGGATGTTGAAAATCCTATAAATACAGTTTATGAATATCGATTTAAAACAATTATTAAAAAATAATATTAACTACTAGCTGACCGACGCAACCTCGTTTGCGTCTTTTATTACCCGTAGCGAAAAATTTTCCCCCGTATAGTGTGTTGCGGACTTTTTTGTAGATATTTATAAGATCTACGATTGATTAGAACATTTTATGATTCTATCTTTTATAGTATAGGCAGCGTACGCAAAATAAGTAACTTTTCTGGTTGATTTTTTACACCTTGTGTCCGAAAAACCCAAATGTCTTACGGAACCCTATTTTTTTCCAAAATAAAATATAGCCTATGTTACTCGTGGATAATTTAGCTTTTGAATGGTGAAAGAATTTTTAAAATCGGTCCAGTACTTTTTGAGTTTATTCGTTACATACAAAAATACAAATCTTTCCTCTTTATAATATTAGTGTAGATTAGTGTAGATAATACTCGTACTCTTATTTTTTTAATTATGTAACAAATGTTCGTATTAGTAAATGAAGTTAAAAATAAGAGCATTATACTTGATAAAAAGTAATATTGCCGCCTTTTCTGATTCAAGGCGGTTACGGAGAGGAACATCAATTAAGCCCACGCTACTAAACAGTTGTTCGCTAGGAACACTGTGCTTAAAAATCTTCGCGCGGAATCAGTATTTGTTATTCTTTTAGACCCTTTGGCTTTGGCATTAGGAGAACTAAAAAAGTATTGTCAGTATTTATCATACTCAAATTGTTTGGTATTTAATTGGTCATTAACACGTGCGAACGGCACGCGCCATTCGCTGGCCCCGCCCAATTTCTTTCTTGTCGCAACTTGTATTACATTCGCATCCGCATGAAAATCCGCATTGATTATTGCTGATGCAGATGCGGATGCAGATGTCCAAATCCATGCGGAAGCTCCGCATTTGCGGATGCGGATGCGAATATTCGCAACATCCCTAGTACAGTACATTAATGTTGTCTATGTCTTTTAAGAAGTAGAGCCACGCTGATGACTGGACCGAGGTGGTACTCGGTGAATCCCCCCCGGGCCGTCACCCTTCGGGGTTTGCGGCGGGCTGGTGTGTTAGAATCGGACCTCTGCGTAGAGATGTGGCTTCGCTGTGCATCTCCTACCGCATTTACCATGGGGAGTGCTCCGAGGAATAGTTCGGACTGATCCCTGCCGCCTCTTTCCGTCATCGTCCTACGCGACAAAAACTTCATCCTCATCATATAGATGGTTGGCAGTCCATAACTGTGAGTTTTTCCCAAAACTATCTATCTCGCAGAACAAAACTGTGGAATAAACTGTCGCCTGCGGTGTTCCCGAACCAATACTACCTTCAAACCTTCAAGAAAAAAGCGTACTCCTTCTTAAAAGGCCGGCAATGCACTTGTAATGGCTCTGGTGTTGCGAGTGTCCATGGGCGGCGGTAATCGCTTACGATCAGGCGATACGATTGCTCGTTTGATGCCTACACAATAAAAAAATACTAAAAACCATACATTGTACCGCTCTGCGCCTGGTAAGGGAGGAATACGTGAACTGCTGCAATTAACACATCCGGACATACAAATCCAACTAATTTCAACAAACACACAACGTACCTGTCGGGCACATTCTTTGAGTCTGTTATTTTCGTCCTTGAGCCGATGCACGGCGTCTGTCTCCGCGTCATCGCTGCGGTGCGGGGGAGGCTGAGGGGTGGGGGGGGCGCTGTCCCCCATCTCACTCGACTCCGAGGAGCGAGTGTGGACGTACGAGTGCTCACGATACAGCTCATCTACTTTCGACTAGACAACACACAATACGAGTATGTTATGTGAATATCTCTACTTGTGTGATACAGTTGAAGACTTGTCTGCAACTCGAAAACTGCGAGAATTGAATGGCTCATTTATCGAGGAAGGCTATAGGGCTATATGACATTACGCCCATAGCGAATAGGAGTCCGACATTATTATATTATTCTGATTGTTAAAATTGAGAATATTATTTTTTCTTTATAGAGACCTATTTAATTTAAAACCGTGGGAGAGCCACGCTTCAGCATGATTAGCGCTTGTGCTGTGTTTTAATGATTGAGTGAGGGTACCGAAGGCCCATACCCCAACCCCTTGCTCAAAAGGCCGGCAACGCTCTTGTGACGCCTCTGGTGTTGCGGGTGTCCATAGGCGGCGGTAATCGCTTACCATCAGGCGATACGCTTGCCCGTTTGCCACCTAATCAATTAAAAAAAAAACACATCCACAGAACTGTCTGCTCGTTTGCACCTATTCCTAATAAAAAAACTTTATACCACGTACTTAAAATTAAATCACTATACAGGGTGTAAAAAGACGACTACCGAAAACGAAAGGGGCTGATTCAGCACCCCAAAACTTATAAAAAAACCAAACAGTTGTTCTTAAAAAAAATTGTAGCCGTAAAAAACAATGTGTCAATATTTTTAATAATTTCACAAGCCAGTAATGTATTATTGCGTGCACCGCGTAGCTACTTGAATACCTATGCGCCCGGCCAAGGTCATTGCACTCACCCGACCAGCTGTTTTGTTTATCAAAATATATCGCTGTTTTATTGATTTTATTTGTTTTTTGGTTTTCTAAATGAGATAATTAGATAGTTTGGGTCCTATTATGTTGTACTATGTGTATGTTAGCAGATAAAAACATAAAAGGACTTAGATAAATTATAATTTTTTTTGCGTTTTTTTTTGGTAAACCTATTCAGTATCATGGTCTGATTGCAACCCTCAAGTTTTCGGTAGTAGTCTTTTTACACCCTGTATATTTATATATTTTTAAACTAGTGACTCGCCGGATTTTACATATTACACAAAGTAAACTATGTTTAATATTCCGTGTCTTGGTTGTAAGTTGTGCTAAATCACTTTCTTTATTAAAGAAATCAACTTTACTTAAGAAAACATATACGTTAATTAGTTGATAAACAGACTCGTAAAATGAGTTTTTTTGTAAACTATTTAAAAACTTGTGGCCACTTCGACATATAACACAACAATAACCTACTACAGCGCCATCTACCGAAGATACACTGAACTTTGAAGTAACTACACGGAGTAACTACAAATCCTGAATTGCGCAATAAATAGTTCTCGCGCCGATTATCATATATACAACATCCCAACATCAACTGTTGGGCAGTAGCCACCAGGCATGATCACCTCGCCTGGTCGGAGGATCCTCCCTTTGTGTTGGGTGGAACATGATACACGTTCCCCCACAAACTCAACAAGTTCAAACCGAAACTATAAGATACGTACCTGTGTAAAGTTAACATTTTTCTTCTTAAAGTCATTCACAAGTTGATTCTTCAACCGATCATCGAAATCATCGTTCCTGTGTTTCTCCGCATTCTGACTGTTATTCAGGCTCACATTTAATTTAGAATTTACATTCCTCAAGTCTGTAAGCGTGCTTTTCTCCGTCACACACTTGGGACTCAACTTGCTTGTTTCTAGATACTTCTTGAGGGTAACAAGTTCGTTCTTGATCAGATCATACTGTGACTGAATCTCCTCATTCCTCATATCGTGCACTTTAATGACCTTGCTTGCCTCGTTCTCTACGCTCTTCATAGCTTCAATTTCTGAACGCTCTTTGTTAATGCTGTCTCGCTCCTGCTTGATCGAAGTCAGATGTCGGTCAAGCGTGGCCAATTCTTCTGTGATCTGTGTGCGCATCTCTTCTGCACGCTTCTTTATCATCTGTTCTGCTTCAGCTAGCCGAGCTTTTAAATGATCTTCCTGTAGATATATATCATTGAAAGTCGATTGTTTTCTTAAATAAACTTTTAACATATTAATTCGATAATGGGTAAAATTGTAACAAATAATAATATAAATATATATTATAAATAAATATTTGGGGCATATTACATACAACGTACGCTTTCCGTGTGAGAGCCACGCTTCGGCATGAATGGACCGGTTCGACCGGAGTGATACCACGGCCTCACAGAAAACCAGTGTGAAATAATAATTCCCCATCCCCCAACCCAAAGGTCGGCAACGCACTTGTGACGCTTTTGGTGTTGCGGGTGTCCATGGGCGGCGGTAATCGCTTACCATCAGGTGATGCGTCTGCTCGTTTGCCCCTATTCAATAAAAAAAAGTCTAGTCCCAAGCTAAGTAGTGCTTGTGTTAAGGGTACTAGACAGCGGATATAAATACATATTATACATAAAAACCACCCAAACTCCGAAACAAATGTTTGCAGATCATTCAAATATTTGGTCCGACCCGGGAATCGAACCCGAGAACTCTGCATAACAGTCGCATACGCTACCACTACGCCACCGAGGCAGTTTATATATAAATAAACTAATAGTCTTGCATTAATTTTCTTAGTAAGGACAGGTTGGTGCACGCAATATCATCAACATTAACCGCCATTAGTGGACCACTGGTGGACCTACACCTCTCCTTGGAAAGAAGGTACTGGCCTGACTCTGTGACTTCGCATTGTCCTATATAGTTTGCTCATTTAGTCAGGGTGAATAAGAGTTAAGCCACTCTGTATTCTAAAAAACCATACAATTTCGTTTCCTTACAATTTCTTCAAATATTAAACCATTCTATTTCGACTATTTTAAAGTGTCATTTTCGCAACCTTCTAATCCTTCTAACCCAGAAGACAGGTTCAGAAGTTGTGTCGTAAAAAACAGTAATAATAATATTTGTAAAGATTTAAAGGCCTTACCTTAGCTGAGAGTCGTTTGGTCTCTGCCTGTACCTCGAGCATAGCGCGCGTCATGTGTTCGTGCTGTTCGCGCAAGGCCCGGGCCAAGCCCCAAAGGAACTTTTTCTTCTCTGCCACGTTGTGTTCCAACTCTGCCTTTCGAGCTTTGAACGACTCTTCTAACTGTCAAACATCGTTGTTGTCCAAACATTATTTTAAGACAATTGACATAAACCATACATGAAGTATTCTGAAGACAGTTTAACTTTCCTCCAACATAATTGGAGACCTTATATATCCTAATTCTCTTTGTCACTCGTAATCTTTTGTTTCTCGCACTGGTATTCCGCATCCTGCTGTCTAGTGAATTATTGTATACTACTCTACTTTATTTAACTATTTGGTAACCAGTTATTCACACAGTGGGTGTGAGCCACTGCTAGGCAAGCATTACTGCCTAGTCTGTTTTGTATTGTGTTTCATCACAGAGACAGTTTAACTTGAATGAACCCTTAATCAAAACGCCTTCTTCTCTGACAGAACCATCATCATCAGCAGAATTGACTGTACTGTTGGCCTAATGGTTTAAGCGGACGCCACGCCGCTTTCGACTACACCAAGTGTTATGGGTTCTGGGGCAACACTTCTGTGTGATTCACAAATTGTTGTTCTGAGTCTGGGTGTTCTTTGTGTACATTTCATATATGTTTGTAAAGTCCCCCGCGACACAGGATCCATATTCCTAGGCAAGGTCTTTAAAAAACTTAACAGTTTACTGCTGGAAATAGGTAGCCTATGATAAGACTTTCCTTAGAAAAGACGTTATTGAACTTTCTTTTCACACATGCAGAAGTTTATTCATTCGAATCTTTTTAAAAGACAACTTCCGCCTTAAGACTATATTGTAGGACCTAGACTCGGAAAACTTTTGGATCACACGAAGTGTTGTCCAAAGGGCATCAAACTTATAATACTTACTCAAGTCAAGCAAGCGACAGAGCCGCTTAAATCACTGAGCAATCCGAGCACTTACTTTTAGAAACATTTTTATCAATTTTTCGATTACAGCATACAAAAATATTCTACCTATACATTAAACATACATAAAATGAATGAGCTCTACTAAACTCTTAAGCTTACCTCTTCTCGTTCCTTCTGCAACTGCAGCGCGTGGCTTGCCATGGAACGTTTCACTTTTTTATCTTCCTCCACTTTTACCATCTCCATCTCCGCTTCGTATACGGATCTCACTTGCTGGAACATCTATACAAGAAATATGATTTGAGTATCAATGAAAAATGCTGCAAAACAGAGGAAATCGTCCCTTTGAGGGACACAGATAAAGTTAAGTTGTTCAACTAAGTAAAACTAAGTTCCTACTTACTTACTACTGTACTATATGGTCAAAATAAACACCACTGTTATTT
Source organism: Spilarctia lutea (assembly GCA_916048165.1). NCBI lineage: Eukaryota > Metazoa > Arthropoda > Insecta > Lepidoptera > Erebidae > Spilarctia > Spilarctia lutea. The sequence goes on from OU696490.1 coordinate 4,600,171, forward strand.
TAGTAACTATTGAGATTTGTGGCGACTTCCACATACAGCTCAAACAAAATCATACTACAGAGCGCCATCTACCGAAGATATGCCGAACTACAGAGTAACTAATCCTGAATCGCGATATAGAAATTGTTGCGCCTAACAGCGTATAACACAACTTCCCAAAATCAACCGTTGGGCCGCGGCCCAAGGCATGATCATCTCACCTGATGAATTGGTCGATCCTCTGACCACCATCTTCCTTTGCGTTGGAGGTACATGACACCCATTTCTCTACATCTACATTTATTTATAGAGATCCCATAAAAATATACCGTAATCTGTACTAAATATGAATCAAAAAACTACAAAAGATATCCACATTTTTAAGGAGAGGCCAATGTCCAGCAATGGTCTACTAAATGCTGCTGATGATGATGAAAAACCACTTTAAATAACAAAATGAATGAACCTCATCAATGAGGGTGCGTTCCAAGACGCCAACATTCTTCATTATATTTCCTAATTTGATGGAATTCAAGTCTTGATTTCTGTTCTGAAATTTATTTATACGGTATACCAACAGCACACATATAACACGCTTTTAAAAATATTATCCAGTATGCATGCCCATTATAGGTACACACAACACAACATGCACCATATACAAAATATGATACAAAAAATAATCAACATATCTAAGGGACTATTGGCCGTAGCGTAATAATTTTTTCCCGTTTTTTAAACATTCGTCATTGGGGCTCCGTTCCTATTGGTCTTAGCGTGATGATATATAGCCTATAGCCTTCCTCGCTAAATGGACTATTCAACACTGAAATAATTTTTCAAATTGGACCAGCCGTTTGACCGTACTGTACTTTACTTTTCTGTCTATAGCAACACTCCCTTCCAGTCCAGTCCAGCGTTTACTCAAAATATTTTGGATTCAAGAGGAAAACAATACCAGAGTGCAACTTACTTTACAATACTCTTTCTTCTTATTCCGAAATTTTTCTTTGAACCTCGACATACGAGCCTGGCATGTCTTACAATGTAAGAAGTGCCTGCACTTCTCTTGACCTTGGTTCCGATGTGAGGCCTTTCCCATTATTTCAGAACTGTTTTCACTCGATAAACTTTCAACAGATGATAAATCTGAATAATAATTAAAAAATAAATGAATAATAAAATCTGATAAATTTACATGACCACTTAAACGAAAGCTTAGTGTTTTCTTCGTTTATTTTGAGAAAAAACTTTAGTAGTAGATACTAAAATAAAGTATTACAGTACACACAGAGGATTTTCTGAGAATATTCAGGACCGCTCATGTATTGTCAGACTATGTTTTCTGTATAAATTTAAGTATGTAAGCAGTGTAAAAAAAAATGTTTGCTATAAAAACGTTAGAATTTATAAATGTTTTTTACTTTTTTTTAAATTATTATTATATAGGGGACAAACGAGCAGACGTATTGCCTGATGGTAAGCGATTACCGCCGCCTATGGACACCCGCAAACCAAGAGGCGTCACAAGTGCGTTGCCGACCTTTTAGGAAGGAGTACGCTCTTTTCTTGAAGGTTTGAAGATCGTATTTTTACTAGAATTATTCCAACTTTCTGACTTCAAAATAATTTTTCACCCCTTAAGTTCGAGGCGCTACAAAAGTGCGTCTTTCTAATTTTAAAAACTAGGTATTTACAAGTTTTTTTACATAGGCATTAGAACTTACCATGTGCAGCTTCAGCTGAACCTTTCTGATACATGGGTAGACATTTCAATATACACAACAGCAGGGACAAATGTTCATTATTTCTGTACATTTCTAATATTAGAAAGGCATGTTCTGAATCGCACTGTACTCCTGGCAAAGGAAACAAAAATACTTACTTTATTAATTTATTACTAACTTAACTACTCCACATAAGATTTAGTGTTTGTTTCGTTTCAATCGGTTCACAAATAAAAAACTTGAGAGGTGTCAAGGGACACCCGGAAATAGAAAGACGAAACGAAAATATCTGGCTTGCTTTCTATAAGAGAGATAGAGAGACAGACAGAGAAACATGCGCACGCCCACGGCTTACAATAGCTTACTGTAGCAAAAAGTGTCGTTACCAGCCTATCGCAGTTCACTGCTAAACTTATTTATTTATTGATATATTTTGTATTTATATTTGATATACAGAATTTTAAACATCATTAATTTACAGCGACATCTATATTATTAATATTAAACTACTGGCAACGACAACTATAACACGTAAATGTAAGTTCAGTTTCTATTCAAAAGATGGCGCTATATATATATAAAATTGAAAAATGTTTTTCACCAATTCTTTAAAAAATAATAACAATATTTTCTTAATAAAAAATATTAAGACTTCGTTCTCACAACAACAATAGTGAATCAAGCAATGAAAAATAAACTAATAACAAATATAATTTAAAATAGCAAAAAGTGTCGTGACAACTTTTCGTAAGAATTTTTTCCGTCTAGCCCCCTTTCACAACACGCGATAAGGAACTTCGTTCCAAAAGTTATATCTGTTTTAAGAATCACCGAGATAAACGCGGGCAACGCCGCGAGGCGAAGGTAGTATCTTTATAAATTGTAGCCTATTTGTTATTCTGAGCTATATTATTGTAAAGTTTTATCAAAATCCAGTCTAAGTTTTTATGTGAAAGAGTAACAAGCATCCCAACCAGCAACCAGCTAAATCTCTCTATAACCTTCTGAAAGACCTTGGCCTGTCGAGATCTGCAGTAAGTTCTATTTTAGAACGAGTATCCAAGGCTGCACTAACAGGTTCCTACCAAATTTGGCTAGGTAGGGCGGGAAACTCGAGCAGTGAAGGTGAGCATTGGTGCGCATCTTAAAGGGGGCCTCCTTAAACCTACACTTAGGTCGTAAGTCCTGGGAACTGCTTTGAGTTTCTCCTTCTGTCATACGATGGACCCGGCACCCGCACAGTGAATCCATGGAGTGCTAAGAAGTTTGTCTCTCCCATTCATACTTACAAACTTTCGTGTTTATAATATTAGTAGGATTCACCTAGTTATAAATATATAAACTTCAATAGAACAATAGTTAACAACTTACCTAAATAATTAAGTATGCACCATATATCATTGTCGGTGAACTTGACTTCAGATACATCTTGTATATTACTTCCCATTAGTGATTTTGCATAATCAAACACCATATTTGCCAATGGTATCTCGGACACAAACACTGATAGGGTATAGCTGAATTCCTGAAATTCATGGATAAATTGTTAATGACAACTTTCAAATCTATACTAATATTATAAAGCTGAAGAGCTTGTTTGTTTGTTTGTTTGAACGTGCTAACTGCTGATTTGAAAAATTCTTTCAGTGTTGGATAGTGCATTTATCGAGGAAGGCTATAGGCTATATATCATCACACTAATACTAATAAGAGCAGAGTACCAATGAAGAATGTTTCAAAAACAGAGGAAAATTTTCATGCTATGGGCAATAGAAGATGCACATGAGGTTGTGTGGGTCAGCCAGTTTAGAATATACATCCTGTTTTGCGTTTATTAAAGGTAAGATTATAGACAGGATTCACAGGATACACTTTAAGAGCACCCACAAACTACATTGCCGGCTTTTTTTTTAATTAAAATATAGATCTATAAATTATCATGATTAAACGGTAGAACCCATTTAGCTAATTTTTTTTGTTGTGTAGCCTAACATATTCTTTTTAGATTTATTCTTCTGTTCTGTTCTTTTACAACTTCTCAAGTTATTGGTATCTTATATGCAGTAAATCTACTTATACAAATTGTTTGAACTTACTAAGCTTAGTAAATATTCAGCTATGAGAATATTCAGTGCTTGAAATGTTAGCTCTAAGCGTTGGGTAAAGTTCTGATGGCATACAGGTGTGCTACCTAAAACAAAAAAAACGTTATCAGTGTAAAGTTAAAGTTTTGGTTTTAGAAAAAAGAGGTCTCTGTAGTAGTAGTCTATGTTAAAAAAATAGATACTCTTTTGCATTTTTCTTAATGAAATTTGTTAAATAATACTGCATTTATTTAAATTTTTCTATGAACAATAAAATGGATTAGAAATATACCCCTGTCGGTTTACAGTATTTTATAAAGACTAACCTGCTTCTGCACATTTTAAGACAGTTACGATATGTCTCCGTAAACAAGTCCTCAAATCATTCAGTACACCATTTTTCTCAAACAATTCGCAAATAAATTTTTGAAAATGTTCTGGGGATTCTGTATTGTCAGTGTTTTGAGAACCCGCACAAGGTTCCTCCGTGTCTTGCGTTACATTGCTATTCATTTTTATTTAATTTAATTAATACGATTCTGTTTCAAACTTTTCTCCTACATTATTTTTTGTTAGAAATTTGTCTTCACGTGAAATTTCAAACTTTTCAAAACATAGAATTTTGACATTAGTTGTCGTAGATGTCGTTGACATCTCAAGTTTGTTTGTATGTCCTCTAAATATTTATGATATCACAAAAAAGGTTTATTACAAAAAAAGAATCCCTTCAAAAGTTACAAATTTTATCTAATGGTTTAGAAAAAATGTTGGCATTGTAAGTAGTTATTAAATTAAAGGTATTATCACTCATAGAATTTAGTCTCATGGCTATGTGAATGTTAACATCTATTTTGACATACCCTATATATGTCCCTGTGGCGCAGAGGATAGCGCGTTGGACTTCTAATCCAAAGGTCGTGGGTTCGATCCCCACCAGGGATGCATTACTTTTTTATTTGCTGACAATGTTTTTTACTGTTTTCCACCGTTCATTTCTTTCGACAAAACCACGACTTTTCATTGTTCGTAAATAATATTTTGTTGACGTTGTTGAATGCAGTTAATTGTAATATATGTCGATAAAAATTTGAAAATTTAAATTATGCAGGTGCCTAAAAGTGATTTCCTTTTAAATATTTTAATCTGTTTTGTAACTAAAATGTTTTAGTGAATTCTTCTATTTTAAAATTAATGACAGTGCCCTCTATTGCATATATGGGAACTAGCGAACTTAGTTAGCGAATTTACTAAAAAAATAATTTCAGTTTAGGAAGTAAAGTTTTACATTTATATTTATATTATTCTATTTAGAAATATATGCACATATTAACATTATTAGTGTTAATTACTTTTTCAACAGTTTTTCACTCATGGAACCTCACGATTAGTGAGTGAGTGACAGTTTTGATTTTGACATTTTGGCTTTGACTTAATGGGAATGGGATTGGAAATTGGAATCTTGAAATATTATTATTTTATTTTGTAATTCCGTATATATTTAATATAAACGAAGATGAGACGGCGAGCTGGACTTGGGGCTATACAAAAGCAAAGGCTAGAGCAAGAGAAATACAAAGAAAAGGGGTCTGAGATCCAGGAAAATCAGTTTCAACAAATGTCTAAACAATTAGAAGTATTTAGAGATAACTTGGAAGATTTCGCGACCAAGCATAAAAGTGAAATAAAGAAAAACGCTCAGTTCAGAAGACAATTTCAGGAAATGTGTGCTGCTATTGGCGTCGATCCTCTCGCTTCGGGAAAAGGATTTTGGTCTGTTTTAGGTAGGAATGTATTTTTATTTACCCTCCATCTTAAACGTCCTTTTTTACGAATTAGTGGTACTAAATAAAGACCATATTTTCTTTTATAGGAGACATCTAAAATTGTGTACTCATTATTAAAACAATAAGTTTATATAACCATCATTGCAAAGTAGGCCTTAGTTTACGAAAATCATTTTTAAATCTCAGAAAACAAGGCAGTGAATAATACATTTCCAATCATTTTTCTAAGGAGAAGAAGTATAGCAGTTGAATAATAAAGACATTTTTTAATGAAAGTAAATATAATTCCAGGCATCGGAGATTTCTACTACGAGCTTGGAGTTCAAATAGTGGAAGTGTGTTTAGCTACAAATTATAAAAATGGTGGTCTAATTACATTAGAAGAGCTAAGAACAAGGCTGATAGCTGCTAGAGGTAAAGCGAAGAAACACCAGGATATTACAAATGAGGACTTACTGGCTGCCATTAAGAAGTTAAAAATATTTGGTAATGGGTATGTATGAAATTCTTATATCACTCATGTCACACTAGATTATAAAATAGTGCGGACATAAACAGAATTCTGTTGAATATTGAAAAAATTATTGAATTCTACTTATTTTGTCTGCCCGCATGTATGTCAGTTATGGCAGAAAAAAGTAGCCTATGTTCTATTTATTTATTTACACTTCCTGCATTATATTTGGCATGAGGTGGACTTAATGCCATATGGCATTTTCTACCAGTCAACCTTAGGATGATTCGGCAAGGGATATGGCACATATTACTCTGAGATGTGTAATATGCTACTGCCCCACCTGCATCTTAACGCGTTAATTTAGGCGTTACATAGATATAGCCAACATTGCAATGTGTTAATTTCAAATTGAATTTGACTGCACGGTTGGCCGAGTGGTGTCAGCGGTCGCCATGCCGCTTGCTACTGCGCCAAGTGTCGTGGGTTCAAATCCCACGCGGTACCTACAACACTTTGTGTGATCCACGAATTGTTGTCCCGAGTCTGGATGTTCTTTGTGTCCGTTTCATGTATGTTTGTAAAGTCCCCCACGACACAGGATGTTTATTCCTAATGTGGGAGTTGTCTTTTAAGAGAAGAAAAAAAAAATGTTGTTAAATGTTAAGGGATAGCTTGTCGGTTTTTTGGACACATAAAAGGGTTTTAGGGCGCTAATTGATGTGCTACATTGACGCCGTCTTAATCTATCGGATGCGCGCGCATAGCAAGGACTAGTGTACTTGTTTGTTTAATGCGGGAACTGCATTTACGAGTGGTCAAATGATAAAGTTTTAGAGTTTATAGAAATATTACAATCAGAGCCAAGAGTGCTTACGGAGTTCGTGGACGATGCATTTGAATTATACACATTATATATATATACATTTCTTGTTTGCGTTTTTCTCTCTTAAAATTGCATGAATGCATAAAATAATTTATAACGCTCATTATTATGTGCTAACGTGTTAATTCATGAAGAATTCAGTCTTAACGGTATGCCTTAGTTGACGCGTAGTATGCCATTGCCATTAACGTTATTGCTAATGCAGATGTAGCAGTAAATATTTTCCGTAGTTTTTGCATTTATAATATGAGTAGAAAGTAGATTTGACTAAAATTTTGAACTTGCCTCAGCTAGATTAATTTAAAACAAGATTCTTGTAGGTTGTTTTACTATTAGAGGAAATGAACATAGAAATAAAAAACAAAGTTCTGTTTAAAAATGTCATTTTATTTTCTCATTCTTACAAAGATTTATGTTATTTTACAGATTCACAATAGTACCAGTTGGCAAAGGCAAATGGTTGGTGCAGTCCGTCCCAGGAGAGTTGAACTTGGACCAGACTTTAGTATTGCAGAAAGCAAACTCACTAGGAACTGCATGGGTGTCTGCTGGAATCCTCACAGGAGATCTAAGGTAAACATTTCTATAAACACATTTTCTTTTTATTTGAAGGCCAGCCATCATGACTACTCAGCCTGAGGGAAAGCATGATCAGAATCCAAGAGTGAGGACCACCATACTTACTGCAAATATAGACAGTGCAGTATGGCGACCTACAATATGGCTTCAAGGACCTGAAGTTTGATCTTTTCTGTTCTTAATGAATTTAATAAAGATACAGTCTGTTTTTAAAAAAATATTTTCTTGCATGTGTTGGCGGTAATCCTAATTATAAAATGCAGTTGTGATTGTGTAATTGACTTCCAGAATATATATGAATTGAATATTAGCTGTAATAATAATGCAGATAATTACGAAAGTCAAAGATATAATTAATTAAATGATCAAAACATTAAATGTCATAATTAATAAATAAGAAATGTAAAAGACTGACTTGATGTCGGGCTGCCATTATGGAGGGGATATATTCACCTCATAATGGCTGCCAGCGAATCAAGTAGTCTTGGTCGAGGAGTGAATCAGTAAATATGTGTTCTATCTTTTGTGGTTTGGTTGCCTTAACTGGCACATAGAAATACTGTTGTCAAAAACAACAAGCTTTTTATGAATTATTTGAAAAGATGGTGCACATGAGTTTCTCACCAGCTCTTCTCATGAATGCAATACCCATCGGAGCTGGTACTTGGATTGATTTCAATTTAAACCTTTGAGTTAAATCAAAATCAATCTAAGCTCCGGTAATTCAAATCATCTCAGTGCATTTAGTGTTAGTACTACTGAACTGATTACTTGAGTTTTGTTTTATATCCTTATGTTTGTACTTTGACGTGTTCAAGTGCCTTTTGGGGCCTATGGAAATAAATGATTTGAGTTTGAGTTATATCAAGAATATGAATTGTTCCATTTTACTAAATCCCCAGAGTCTTTTACATGATATAACTAACATGTCTCTTGTTAGGGTTCCATTCCCTTAATGGAAAATAATAGACCTTTTATAGTCATCATCATCTGTCTGTTGAACCTCGTTTGCGTCTTATTTGGACGTAGCGTGAACATTTTCCCCGGTTTTGACACATTTTTCATTGGTGCTCCGCTCCTATTAGTAGTAGCGTGATGATATATAGCCTATAGCTTTCCTCGATAAATGGACTATCTAATACTGAAAGAATTTTTCAAATCGGACCACCGGTTTCTGAGATGAGCGCGTTCAAACAAACAAACAAACCAACTCTCCAGCTTTATTATCAGTATAGATTTCAAATAAGAAATAGGTTCTCAATTCGTCTGCATTTTTTTATGTTTGTTACCTCATAACTTTCGACTAAGTGCACAGTTTTGATGTTTCTTATTTTGTTTGAAAGCTGGTATTTCCCGTGGGGTCCCATTTCAAATTGATCAAGTACCTGAAGTCGGCTTTTTTGTTGAAAATTTAGTTTGGAGTACAGTTTTTTCATTAGTGTTGTCATCAAATACTAAAGTATATTTTTAATTTTCAGATGGAATGAGACCAGAGCACAGAATGCTTTAGACCACATGGTGAAGGAAGGTCTCGCGTGGGTCGACCACCAAGACTCCAAAGAAACTCTATATTGGTTCCCGAGCATGTTTGCTGAGTGTGTTTCTGCATAATGGACTGTGTAATATAAGTTATATTGTGTTAAAGTGTAATATGTAAAAATATTATGCTGAGAGATTTATATTTTTATTGTTTAAATGTAATAAAGTTATATCTTTTTATTTGTAGTATTCAGTCACTTATCCTATAGTCCTTAAAATAAATAAATAAATATTTCAAACATCTAACACACAACGCCACCTAGTCCCAAACTAAGCAGAGCTTGTATTACGATAAATATGATGATTTAAGTATCACAGGCTTCTTTTAAATTAGACCGTGGGAGACCGTAGGACCGTTACTGTGGGAGTCGTGGGAGAGCCACGCTTCGACATGGATGGGCCGTCTCGACCGGAGTGATACCACAGCCTCACAGAAAACCGGTATGAAACAGCACTTGCGCTGTATTTCACCGAGTGAGTGAGGATACCGGAGGCCCATATCCTCTCACCCTCTCCCCTCTCCCCATCACCCTTACCATCCCCCAAAGGCCATCAATGCACTTATGACGCCTTTGGTGTTGCGAGTATCCATGGGCGGCGGTAATCGCAAATTCAACAAAAAACAAAGATTAGCTTCGCCGCGTAGAGCGTAGCTAGTACATTATAAATTTAAAAGAATCATACCTAAAATGTGCCTCGTAAGTTCTAAAATCAACTAAAAATCTAGTTTAATTTTAGAATCAAGAGAGGTTAAAGTAAAGGTAAAAATAATAAATCTATACTAATATTATAAAGAGGAAAACTTTGTTTGTATGTTTGTTTGTAATGAATAGGCTCTAAAACTACTGGACCGATTTTAAAAATTCTTTCACTATTCGAAAGCTACATTATCCACGAGTAACATAGGCTATATTTTATTTTGGAAAAAAATAGGGTTCCGTAAGATATTAGGGATTTTAGGACACAAGGTGTAAAAATCACATGGTCACCCTCAGGCTTGCGCTTATGGAGGACGGAGATCGTTCTGCGATCAACCAATACGACCCTCAAAGCTTCAAGAAAAGAGCGTACTATTTCTTAAAGCTCCCTCCTGTGTGGGAACCCCATTGTTCCCGCTACTGTCCCCCAGGGCGCGCACGCTCAATAGCGTCCGCGCCATCACCCGGCCAAATAAGATTTGCCCCTACCATAAAATGCTCAGCTCGAACGGAGTGATACCACGGCCTCACAGAAAACCGGTGTGAAATAGCGTTTGCGCTGTTTCACCGAGTGAGTGAGGATACCGGAGGCCCATACCCCAATCCCTCCCCCCATCCCCTTTCCCATCCCCCAAAGGTCGGCAACGCACTTGTGACGCCTTTGGTGTTGCGGGTGTCCATGGGCGGCGGTAATCGCTTACCATCAGGTGATACGTCTGCTCGTTTGCCCACTATTCAATAAAAAAAAAAAAAAAGCTAAAGATTTTTGAAGCTTAATTAAATTCAGCATAAAAATAAAACACATTTTATTTTATACTTTTTAATAATATTGCACTAAAGTCATTATTTAATATTATATACATAAATACACATTTTTTCAATAGATAATTACTTATTTAGAGTATTGTAATCTGGTAGATAACAAAATATATTTTATTCACATTCAAAACTCGAACAAGTGTGAGTTTGTTTCACACGATGCGATTGGCTCGCATTGAATTCTTCACCAATCGCAACACCGAACGCCTCGCCGTCGATTGCGAGTAGATGTACTTACACATAAACTCACACTAGGCCCTATATAGGCCGTTTGCTTGTGTTTGATCTTGTTCCTACTAAAAGTAATTATTGTGATAGTGGTTTTGTAAAAATAGTTATTTCGCTTTGTTAGCTACCACTTTCCTCTGGAGAATCGGTGGTGCAAGCAATTTTTAATTTAGCGCGAAGTTCCTCATTCTCATTCTGTAGATCTTCTAATTTCTTCTTCATCTTCTCCGTCATTTCAAGGTATGATTCTTTCCATCTGTAATTAAAGGTGAAAAATAGTAATGACCCTCTATATAATATTGCGAGTAAACATTAAAATACCTATTACGTGCAGTCTGTTGTAAACTTTAAAAATAATACTCACGGTACGACTATAACCGCGGGCAACGCCGCGAGTCGAAGCTAGTATCTTTAGAAATTGTAGCCTATATGTTATTCTGATGTTTAAGCTATATTATTGTAAAGTTTCATCAAAATCCATTCAGTAGTTTTTGCATGAAAGAGCAACAAACATACTCACTTACATACTCACAAACTTTGGCGTTTATAAATAAATAAATAAATATGCCGGACATCTAACACACAACGCCATCTAGTCCCAAACTAAGCAGAGCTTGTGTTATGGGTACTAGACAACTGATATGAATACTTATATACTTTTTTTTTTGTAAATACATACATAATATACCTACATAAAAAACACCCAAACTCCGAAACAAATATTTGCAGATCAAACGAACATTTGGTCCGACCCGGGCATCGAACCCGAGAACTAAAGCTTAGCAGTCGCATACGCTACCACTACGCCACCGAGGCAGTCAATTAAAAGTTTATAATATTAGTAGGATGAATGATGCAATGATTCTGAAGCATTCAATAGACCGCTATAGTGTGGGTCACCATGCTGCATTGGTGTATTGTCTGCATTCGCAATGAGTATGGTGACCACCCCTCATAGACTCTGCTTATGCTTTCCATCAGGCAGAGTACAGTCACTTTGGCGTTGTACATACGGTATGGATTATTTACTTTCTGCGAAATAGTTCCACACAAATCTCTGTCGAGCTACTTTGGTTCATCTTTTTGGCTATGAAGTCATTGTTTGAGGTCATCCACCCATCCATCCATCATAGATATACCTATGTACCATAACTGCCTCGGTGGCGCAGTAGTAGCGTATGCGACTGCTGTGCTTGAGGTCTCGGGTTCGATTCCCGGGTCGGACCAAATATTTGTATGATCTGCAAATATTTGTTTCGGAGTTTGGGTGTTTTCTTTTTATAATATGTTTCACAAAAAAAGTACATATGTATTAATATCAGTTGTCTAGTACCCATAACACAAGCTCTGCTTAGTTTGGGACTATATTTACCCGCTCATTGAATTTTCTTGTTTTTTGAAATATATTTCAAACAACTTACTTTTTACTAAGTTCCATTTGATTCTGTAAATGTTTGTTCAGTTCAACTAACTCTTCTTCCTTTGTGGATACCATTCTGAAAGAATACACGAAGAATATTAAACTGTACCATATTGCAACCGCGAGAGAGTTATCAGGGTCTGACAGAGAACCAAGCAATGCTTTCCATGATTTTCACCGATTGAGTTAAGTTAACCAAACGAACAAAGAAGAATGAAGGGAGGAAGTCATTTTCATTAGGGGGACCCCCTAATGAAAATGACTTCCTCCCTTCATTCTTCCTATTAGCTACTAACATGTTCCGCTATTCAAGTCCTCATCAGCTGATCTGATCCAAGTTTTGATTTTTTAAAATCAAGTGAAAAATACATTTTCGGGGTAGCGGTGAGGCTTGCTGACCCGTGAGGTTGTGTCTGTTGTGAGAGAACTGACCCGACCCTACACTATGCCAGCTGGCTTGAATACAGCAGATACTGGAATAGGTATATTGGCCGGCCCAGCCGATTAGCCTTCGATCCGTAGCCTTAATACCAGGGAAAGGTGGTGGTAACTATTCTAACCGGCCCAGCTGTTAGCCTTCGTACCGTAGTTAGAATAGTAGTGAAACTCGGAGGAGGTTACGACTTATCTTGTTTATTTTATAAAATGCATTTCCTTATAATTCATTTTTGACAGACAACCCGCGGTGGGTTCAGCGAGCTTACTAGACCGCACATTCGAGTCGAGAAAACCTCGACCAATCGGAACGTATGAAGCTTACGTAAATATGGGCGCGCGCTGAGAATCCGTTCATAATTTCTTAGCTCTCGCGACGAGAGGTCAGGCGCATGTTTCGTGACTGGCGGGCGCCATAAAACATTGTGTTTCACCGAGTGAGTGAGGATACCGGAGGCCAATACCCCAACCTCTCCCTCATTCCTTCCCCTCATCCCTCTCACCATCCCCCAAAGGCCAGCAACGCACTTGTGACGCCTCTGGTGTTGCGAGTATCCATGGGCGGCGGTAATCGCTTACCATCAGGCGATAAGTCTGCTTGTTTGCCCAGTGAAGCTAATAAAGGGTTGTTAAAAAGTGTGTAGGGTAGTTACTTTAAAAAAGAAATGTTTAAAATAAACTTTTATAATGGCGTAGGGAGGTCTTTTTCTATATTTATTACTTACTTTAGACTCAGTTCTGTTCTGGATGATAACATGTTTTGTAGTTTATTAACCATCTCGTGAGTTTCATCTAATGACTTCTGGAGATGTTCCACCTGCAATCTTACAATTTAATCGGTTCTCGGTTAAGACTGTTTTGCAATAATCTAACTCAATACAGAAAACCATAATGATCTTGTCTACTAAAATTGTCATACATTTTACTACGAACTGTATCCATATTTCCATTTTAATATTATAAATTCGAAAGTAGCTTTGTTAGTCTGTCACAACTAAACTGCTGCACCGATTTCAATGAAATTTGCCACAGTGATACCTTAATTTTTGCTTTGCAATAACCGAAATACACATGGGCGAAGACAGAAAAAGTTAGTTAGTTAAGAGCACTTAATACAAGACAAGAGCTTCTGATGGAGGTACAGAGAGACAGAACACCTACTTCAACTCTTCGCACTGTGTCCTCAACAGCTTCTCTTCCCAATCCCGACGTTTGGTCTCCCTCGCGTGGACATCCTGTACTCTCTGCAAGTCCACTGCGAGACATTGCTTCTCGCAGACCAGTTGGATGTTGCGCCTCTCTGAGGCTACCTACGTGCGAATATATATACTTAAATCTTGAAAGATATATATCTCCAGATAAATGGGATAAATTGAAATAAATATTTTCCGACCCAAACTAAGCAGATCTTGTATTACAGATACAAGAAAACTGATATTAATTTACTACACTACACAGACGGAACTGCGAAGAGTTGCTACTAGAAATCAAATTAAAACTTTCAACATAGGGGAATTTACAAAGATTATGCGAACTGTACCCAGGCGAAGCGCAAAAAGCTAAAAAAAAACTTGAGAGGTGTCAAGGGACACCCGGATGGAACGAAGTTACAAAATATTAATTACTATTAATTTAATAATAATATTTTCTTAATAATAAATATTAAGACTTCGTTCCAATAACAACAATAGTGAATTAAGCAATGAAAAATAAACTAATAACAAATATAATTTAAAAAATAAACTAAAAAATAGCAAAAAGTGTCGTTACAACTTTTCGTCTTAACAAAAAGTGTCGTTACAATTTTTCCGTCTAGCCCCCTTTCGCAACGCGCGATAAGGAACTTCGTTCCAAAAATCAATTGGTCGAATTTCGAGCGCTGGACGACCATTAGTATTTATTTATCGTGCGCTTATTTTGCCATACATTTTTATTATACCATAATATAATAATGACAATTCTTACCAGTTCTTGAAACATTGCTTCTAAGCGTTGTTCTGCCAGAGCCAGTTTCGGGTCAATTGACTTCAAGTCATTTTTCTGTTGTTTCAAATAGTTGTCGTTAGCAGCCTGTAGCACTTTGTTTTCTCTGGGAAATATTTGACAATTGGTTTGTCTTAGAGTTATTTATATATAAAGTCGATTGAACTGCACGAAAAGCGTAATGGTTAAAACAATTCTTACTCACTCGGTGAAACACAGCACAAGCGCTATTTCACACCGGTTTTCTGTGAGGCCGTGGTATCACTCCGGTCGAGCCGGCCCATTCATGCCGAAGCGTGGCTCTCCCACGGTAAATATGTCTGTCAAGTCCCCCGCGACACAGGATGTATATTCCTAAAGATGATCCTGCGGTCCCTACCATTTACCGTACCGTACCACGGCCTCACAGAAAAACCGGTGTGAATTAACGCTTGCGCTGTGATTTACCGAGTGAGTGAGGATACCGGAGGCCCATACCCCAAACCCTTCCCACATCCCGCTTCCTATCCCCCCAAAGGCCGGCAACGCACTTGCGACGCCTCTGGTGTTGAGGGTGTCTATGGGCGGCGCTAATCGCTTACCATCAGGTGATACGTCTGCTCGTTTGCCACCTAATACATAAAAAAATCTCCATAGATTTTACAGATTAACAGCTCACAGAATCGAAGATATGACAGACACAAAAGATTAAAACCCCAGTGTTCCGTTTATGTGAGTCTATTGTAGGGGATTTAGGGTGCCATAGAGAAACCATAGAGAATGGTTTACCTCAGACTTTTATTCAACAATAGTCCCTTTTCCACTAATTCAGAATCCAAATTTCTTATATGATGTAGCATGTCTGACACTTTTTCATTGTACTTTTCTTTTACTTCTTCCATCTCTTTCCTGCACGATGTTTCTATTTCATGTTTCATATTGGATTGTATACGTTTCAGTTGAGCGATTTCTCCTAAAATGATATAAGAAATAATTATATTTTTAACTTTGTCAACAAATATAATTATACTTATTGTTTAATTGTTGATAAAAGTCATAAAGTGAGAACCGAGTGAGTGACGACACCGGAGGCTATGGGCCCCAACCCCTCCCCCCATTCCCTTTCCCATCCCCCCAAAGGTCGGCAACGCACTTGTGACGCCTTTGGTGTTGCGGGTGTCTATGGGCGGCGGTAATCGCTTACCATCAGGTGATACGTCTGCTCGTTTGCCCACTATTCATTAAAAAAAAAAAAGTTACGAGTACGTCGTGTTTTGCAATAAATAAGTAAATATGACGTACATCTAACACACAACGCCATCTAGTCCCAAGCTAAGAAGAGCTTGTGTTATGGGTACTAGACAACTCATATAAATATGTACTAATATACTTTTTTTTTGTAAATACATACATATTATACATAGAAAACACCCAAACTCCGAAACAAATACGGGAAACGAGCCCGAGACCACAAGCTTAGCAGTCGCATACGCTACCACTGCGCCACCGAGGCAGTCATATACATAACATATAAGTACCTATGTATATCAATCAGAAATACCGTAATCTCTTAATAGCCAATCTCTGTCTTTTTGCTTCGAGCAACTTTACTTTATTTTCCGTACGTATAAATAATTTAAAAAAAAAGGAAAAAAAATTGAACTCAAAAGCTTCTCCATTTTATTTTTAACGTGGGAGAGCCACGCTTTGGAATGCATGGGTCGGTTCGACCGGAGTGATACCACGGCCTCACAGAAAACCGAGAGTGAGTGAGGATACCGGAGGAACCCCCCCAACCCCTCTCGCCATCCCCCCAAAGGCCGGCAACGGTGTTGCGGGCAAAACGCTTGCTTGCTTGGTGTTGCCATGTACAACATAAAAAAAATGGTCAATGTGCCACTGTATGGTGAATATACACAAATGTTTGAAACTACTAACTTGCTAGTTCTTGTATTGTCTTGTACGCCTCGTTCTTCTGAGCCGATACGACGTCATACAACTGCAAAGCCTCTGCCACCTATAAACATAAAAATCTGATCAGGGAATTTGAAACGAAAATTTCCGTTTAATCAAAGTTTTTTTAAGGGATCTGATGGTAAGCGATTACCATCGCCCATGGACACCCGCAACACCAGAGGCGTCACAAGTGCGTTGCCGGCCTTTGGGGGACGAAAAGAGGGATAGGGTTAGGGTATGGCCTTCCGGTATCCTCATTCGAGCCGGCCAATTTATGCCAAAGCGTGGTTCTCCAACGGTGTAAAAATTAGACAAGGAAATTTTTGAACTTAAAACTATTCGAGTTTCAAAAGTCGCAATTTAGTTATAAAACTTTACAATACAAAGTTATTTATACTGTATTTCTGTATTTATAAGTCTCTATCCTATAATAGAAGAGAGGTAACATCTAATTTGCATGACTGAGGTTCAAATTTGGTCTTAAATTTTCTTTGCCTTGGGCTTGCTCCAAATAATTTAGGTCTAGTTATTGATTACCACTAACGTGGTTGCAACAAAATACGAATCATTATACAGGGTCTGTCGTAAATAATGGATAAGTCGTAAACTGGAGTTGGTCCGGCTATGAGACTATTAGAAAATCGTATCTTTTTGCCAGGGTTTCTAACCGTATGGAAATGGCGTAGACTTTTATGTTTTTTTATAAATTTCGCTACTCTTTGCATTCATTCCGTTGCCATTTCGTTAAATTTAGGTATTTCTGTGTCATTTTTTTTGTATTATAGTCTTGAAGATGTGTATTATTTAGTTTTAGTACTGTTTTAGGCGTTTTTAACGTTGGTCATTTTCAAAATTGTCATTTTAAGATTTTTTATGTTTTTGTTTTACTTAGGGTCAACTTTTGATCATTTACTGTGTAAAAAAAAAGTACGGCGCTATAGCTGCCCATGATCTTAATAAATTATCTAGTATGTGTAGATTCTAAAAAGGTATAACAATGCATACTTCACAAGTAATATTAAGCTACATGAGCGAGATCAATATCAAGGTGAGAAAATATTTTTTTCATGTAATGTTGTAAATGGTTATAAAACTTCGTCAGAATGATTTATTTCTGCCAAGATTCTTTACACAAACACTATGGGGTCACTATTAAGGATATTCAAAAGAAAACTAGGTTGTTTTAGTACGTAAAAATATTTATTCAACAACTTAAACTAAATGTTCGAAGTGTCCTCCGCCGGCAGCTATGCACGCTCTACATCGCCTAATAAACGATCGCTTAATCCGGCGCACATAACCGGCTTCTTCAATTTTTCTCGCTGCTACTTGAATGCGCGCACGCAACTCTTCTACAGAACTTATTGTTTCACTGTATACTTTTTCTTTTATACAGCCCCAGTAAAAGAAGTCCAAGGGGTTCAGGTCTGGCGAACGTGGAGGCCATAAAATTGGCCCCAATCGCCCTATCCATCTATCTGGATAAGTATTATTTAAATGTTCCCTGACACGAACAGCGTAATGTGCTGGACACCCATCATTTTGTAGCCACATCTCATTTCTTATCTCTTGTGGGACGTCTTGCAGTAAACTAGGTAAAGTATTTGCTAAAAAATTCAAATACATATCCGCATTTAATATTGCCGGCAATTCGAATGGACCAATGATTTTGCCATTAATAATGCCAGTCCATAAATTAATTTTAAATTGATATTGCGATCGGTCTTCTCGGATAAGTCTTGGGTTTTCGAGTTGCCAGCTGTGTATGTTGTGAAGATTCAAAAAACCATCTTTTCGACACGTTGACTCGTCACTCCATAAAATTTTATTAAAAAACTTTGGTCTTCCCTCATCTTTCGCAGCATTATGCGACAAAATGTTATTCTCGCAGCAGCGTCCCTTGGCATTAATGTTTGGACCCTTTGATAATGATAGGGATATAATTCATGCCTTTTTAAAATCCTGTGTACAGATTTTTGAGGTATACCGGTGCGCCTTGAAATTACACTTATGGACGTACCAGGGTCTTCTGCAACTATTTCCAGTACTTCGGCTGCACTGTGGCGTTGTGGTCGTCCTTCACTCGCCCCGCCTACGCCGGTCCCAGGAAATCGTCCTTCCAAAAATGTGTTGTGCACTCTTATGAAGACACGATAGTCAGGATGCCGGGCATTTGGATATTTTTCCCGATAAACTCTAGCAGCTCTATTGGCGTTGCCATCACATAAACCATAAATGTAATGCATGTTTACGTATTCGGCCGGCGTGTATTGTTGAGGCATGATATACAAAATTTTCCAAAATAACACGTGCAATCGATAGCACAACACGATGCCCATAAATGAGAGCTGAGTTGTCAATATCACCAGGTTAACAAGTCCAAATCACAAAGAAAATCTAAGTCCGATATTAGAAAGCAGTAACAAATTGACGACAGTAATGAAAACGAGAGCACATGCGATGGTCAAAATCACACTGAGAGATGTATCAGGAGTGCGCCCTAGCTAAACGCATGCTAACCTTTTCACACATCGTGAGTGTGAAAGGGACGGTGCATCATGCAGTGTGCCTAGTAACAATGTCCTTTTCACGCGGGGAGACCCTTTGTATTGCTGTCTTTGTTCATTTTTTACCTGATGATCCTTTTTACGAATAAACTTGTAACATGTTTGTCGCATGTAACTATTAGAGCACATCAATTTTAAAATTAAACACCTTTATGAAATGAGGAGGCATGAAATTTTTTTGACAAAAAACTACCTAGTTTTCTTTGAATATCCTTAATAGTGGCCCCATAGTGTTTGTGTAAAGAATCTTGGCAGAAATAAATCATTCTGACGAAGTTTTATAACCATTTACAACATTACATGAAAAAAATATTTTCTCACCTTGATATTGATCTCGCTCATGTAGCTTAATATTACTTGTGAAGTATGCATTGTTATACCTTTTTAGAATCTACACATACTAGATAATTTATTAAGATCATGGGCAGCTATAGCGCCGTACTTTTTTTTTACACAGTAAATGATCAAAAGTTGACCCTAAGTAAAACAAAAACATAAAAAATCTTAAAATGACAATTTTGAAAATGACCAACGTTAAAAACGCCTAAAACAGTACTAAAACTAAATAATACACATCTTCAAGACTATAATACAAAAAAAATGACACAGAAATACCTAAATTTAACGAAATGGCAACGGAATGAATGCAAAGAGTAGCGAAATTTATAAAAAAACATAAAAGTCTACGCCATTTCCATACGGTTAGAAACCCTGGCAAAAAGATACGATTTTCTAATAGTCTCATAGCCGGACCAACTCCAGTTTACGACTTATCCATTATTTACGACAGACCCTGTATATATCAAGCTGTAGGAAGTCTTAAATCTATACTAATATTATAAGGCTAAAGATTTTGTTTGTTTGTTTGAACGCGCTAATCTCAGGAACCGCTGGTCCGATTTGAAAAATTCTTTCAGTGTTGGATAATCCATTTATCGAAGAAGGCTAGGCTATATATCATCACGGTAATACTAATGGGAGCGGAGCACCAATGAAGAATGTTTCAAAAACGGGGGAAAATTTTTACGCTACGGGCTATAGGAGACGCAACGCAACGAGGTTGCGTTGGTCAGCTAGTACTAAAATAATGTTACTTGTTTACTTAACTTTGATTTAGCTTCAGCCTCTTTCTTGACTTTGACCACGCAATCTTTCTGACAAACAGCCAACTGAGCCTTCAAGTCTTCATTATTCTTTTTTTCCACTGCTAGATTTATCCTATGTTCTTCTAAAGATTTCGTTACTTCTTTAAATTCTTTTTCTGCTTCTTTGCCCCTTTCTTTGTAAGAAGCTATTTCTTTGTCTTTGTTTTTCAAATCATTTTCTAAAGCGGTGTGTTTTGTGAGTAGATCGTTGTATTTTTTTTCTAAATCGATGTAATCTGTTAATGCTGTTTCAAGTTTTAATTCTAATTCTCTTCTTTCTTCGATGGTATTCTAAACAGTATTAAAAATTCTAGAGTTTGTAAATATACTGTCAGGTTTTACGAATTGGAATAAATGCCTAGAACGTTATAAAAAGCTTTATACAACAAAAATCCAAATGGTTATTGGATTGGATTGGCCAGGGTGACAGATGGGGCCATTTGTCACCCTGGCAGAAGCAGGCTCGGATGGATGCTCGGAACATCGTGGTTCCCACACAGTAGGGGGCCATCTATAAACCCGTAGGTGACCCAAGGTACGTCGAGGTTCCAGGATTTTCCTTTCTAGGGTGCACCTGGTTCCCCGGCATCTAGGTACCCGAGACGGCGTGCGGTTTTAGTCAGTTAGTGTCCGACATGGCACCAGGAGATGGTACGAGGGGACTTCCGAACAAGAAAAAAAAAAAGTTGGTAATTGGATTTGGTACCCGAGACGGCGTACCGTTTTACGGCCTAGAGGTTAAAATCCGAAGGGACTTCTGTATGAAAAGATATTAGTAGATTTCCATCCCATAATTCGCGTTAAATTTTCTGTGAGATTTGCATAACTAGACACTTCAATGTTGATTAACTAATTGTATACCTACTGATAAACTAAGTGATGATTTTTCTGTCCTATACTTGATAGATACATAAGTGGGCTGTGGTTATATATCATCTTCCTAGCCTTTATTATTCCCAATATTTGGGGTCGGCTACCAGTTCAACCGGTTTTACCTGAATATCAGTTTTTACACAGAGCGACTGGCATCTGACCTCCGCAACCCTGAGGGCGAACTGAATTCGAAGGTTGAACTAGTTGTCAGTATATTTGAGGGCACTGACTTCCCAATAACGATTGCCATAGATGTTCATGACAACCGGGACCGACGGCTTAACGTGCTCTCCGAAGCACGGGCAGGAAACACCGCCATCTTCCATACTCTGGGCTGCTATTAGGAATTTCTTGTAGGAAAAACCCAACAGCAGTCCGACCCGGGAATTGAACCCGAGACCTCTTGATTTGCAGTCGCTTACGCTAATATGTGTTGTAGGCTGTGGTTATATATAAAATCAAATATTTCTTCTTTACTTCATTGGGACTACAATAATATTTCATTTCTTTCTGTTAAAATTACCTGCTGTTGTCCTCGTTTGTCGTAACTCTGGTATGTTTCCAGTTCAGTTTCTAAAGCATTGATAGTTTTCTGTGATGTTTGCCATAAAACGTGTAGTGAATCTCTTTCCTGTCCAATAGAAAGCGCAATTTAAGAAGTTCACTGGTGTGCTTTGTCATATTCCAAAATATATTTCCACCTTCCTACTTCAAACTTCCATGGGATACGAGACTGAGTATATTCAGTAAGAGAATCATCATCATCACCGTCATTCTCATCATTATCGTATACCGTGGGAGATCGCTGATGCGCTGTGTTTCACCGAGTGAGTGAGGATACCGAAGACCCATACTCCAGCTCCTCGGTGGTAATCGCTAGCCATCAGGTGATACGTCAGCTCGTTTGCCCCCTATTCTATGAAAAAAAAATCATCAACAGCCTATAACAGACCACTATTTAACTTTTTGGTCACTTCTGAGTTTTGACTTACTATACCACACCTACGCTTTGTAGGTGGCCCGAGGTACGTCGGTGTTCCAGGGTTTTCCTTTCGAGGGTGCGGCGTGCGGTTTTAGTTGGTTCGAGTCCGACATGCCACCAGCAGGATCCGAGGGGATTTCCGCACAAAAAAAATCATAAAAAAGTACCACATGGATTGGTACCTGGTTTGTCTCAAGTTTTCCCTTTACTATCAGTGCTTAGTTTGCCCC
Organism: Spilarctia lutea; assembly: GCA_916048165.1. Taxonomy (NCBI): domain Eukaryota; kingdom Metazoa; phylum Arthropoda; class Insecta; order Lepidoptera; family Erebidae; genus Spilarctia; species Spilarctia lutea. Next base: position 4,622,518 of record OU696490.1, read on the forward strand.
TGGCTCTTAGGACATCAGCAGGACGAATAGAGGTGGTGACACTTCGTTTTCTTAATCGGTTACCATACGAACGATCAGCTAGTGAATAAAAATACTTTATGGAGATGGGACAAAGATGAAACAGCGCTATATTTTTGGATTCAGACGTCATCAGAGAAAAAGTTAGTATTTAAACCAATGCTTTTAGAACACTATCATCATGATCTTTGATGAAAACGCCTACTGCAGGTCCAGGCTGCTGGTCGTTCGACCATCTTGTTGCCAAGCTCTGTTTTCCATTTGACACACGATAAAAAATATTCCAGTCCCGCTCCTGGATTGTGCAGCAGTGGACTGCGATAGGCTGATGATGCTGCAATAAAACGTGTTGGAACAAGACCTTAGTAAGTAACGACAATTGTTTTCTCAACTCGTCCAGTTCTTTGCTGACATCTTCATCCTTGCCATTTGTTTGTCGGGCGTTGTTCAGTTTCTCTTTCAGCAGCATCCCAACTTGATGCGATAACTTTTGGTTGTCGGAGATCAGAGTCCTTATTTCGTCTTCGACAGCGTTCTGGTTTTGCTGCGGAATGTATGAAAAATAGAAAGATGTTATTTAATGAAAAAGTCTTCCGGGTCCTTTAAGGGGGGCGTGAAAAAGCATCTCATTAGGCCGCCACAGCGTGAGTCGACATGCTGCATTGTCTACATTCGCAATGAGTATGGTGGGGTGGCCTCCACTCTTGGATTCTACTCATGCTTTCCATCAGGCACAGTAGAGTCACTTTGGACGGCTCTTAAATATTTATTTATGTATTAAGTATGTATGCATAGGTTATGAAGCAGCATCTTAAGAGATGGTTATTCACCTTTGAGCGTGCCAGATTTTAGTTTCGGGAGGCCCTCCTCCCAAGGAAAATATCCATTTTATTATCTTAAACAGGGGTTTAAGATAATAAAATGGATATTTTCCTTTAACCGTAATATTATTATGAAAAAAAAGAGAGATGTAAAACCTATCAATGGTTTAAAAACATTTCGGGGGGGGTTTGAACTCCAAAATCCCCCCTGGCTACGCCCATTACTCACCATCAGGTGAGCTGCCTGCTGATGTACCTATCCCCTTCACTATAAAAAACAACAAGTCAAGAGAGTCACAAGTACATTGTTGGCTTTTGACGCACCTCATACCAGCCCGAATTTGAATCTGGACTTTGGATAACTTCACTCAATCGGTGGCAATCTGTGACTATCAGTGTAATAAACTGCTGATACGGTTATTTATTTATTTACCGAAGCAAATCTCTTCCACGCACATCGATATGTCACAAGTCGGTTTTAAAAATAATCTTCACATTATACTTCTAAAAACACATGAGCACTTACTCTATAAAATTCTACTTCAGTTTGGAGAGCATCCAGTGAGTTATTTTCCATAATATTAACATTACATCAAAAGTTTTGATGGAATAAGTTCCACGTTCCACTAATGCTGGAAAAGAGTTTAGGTCGTCTGTACAACTAATAACAGCCAAGTAAAATTTGTATAAAACTTAATAAAAATATAGATAACTTTTTGCAAACGTTTTGTTTACATTTCGCGCCTCAGCAACGTCACAGTTCGTTGCTAAGCAACGAGAATTAAAAAAAAACCTCGAGTAACACGTTAATAACAAATATTTTTATAATTTGGTTTTAATTAAAACTACTTATTGCATTGAATACTCTAACATTCTATTTAATATTTATTAAGTATTACTACGTGTATTTTGTATAAATATATTTTCCATATTTGAAAAGTTTACTTTATCTTCACAGAGATTCAGAACGTAGACCACAGAGTACTATGTATATATTATAGATAGAGAGTTCTCTTGACGTTGTCAACTGTCCCCCGAACATTGACGCCATCTATTAATCTTAACCCCTAAACTACATTACGTGTTTTACTCACACATACGTAATTTTATGTTTGTGTGTACAGCGAGACTGAAATAAGAATAGGAACGTCAATGACCTTTATCTGTCAACTGTCCCGTGAAAAATCATTACCATAATTTTGTATCAATAATATTTTTTCAAGGTGTTTAGTTATTTATTTCAAGGAACAAGGTGTTCAATAATGATTTTCAAGGGACATTTGACAGATAGAGGTCATTGACGTTCCTATTCTTATTTGAGCCGCATTGTATGTTTATTTACAACTTATTCTTAAAACACAGTTTTTGATAGTAAAAATCCATTTGCGTGATTAAAAAAAAATACTACTATTAGATAACGAAAGCTGCGTTTTTAAGAAGCTGATTACAAAAAAGAAAAGTCGGTGGATAAATAAAACGAATTATTTTATTTTTTTGTTTTATTATGTTTGTGTTTGTTAAAATATTCTTGAGAGGCATTTTTCACATCGTCATTCCCTTCATACACAACTTTTACAGATAAAATTCAGGTTATTGTACGGCACCAACTATAAATTAAAATTTTGATAACCGATAATCCTCAAACATTTCCTTAAAATCAGTACTGTTTTTTGCATTTAATGCAAAATAAAATTTTCGAGTACTTGAAACTTGAAACTCACGGGCTGGGTTTCCGCAACTCGACGACTTCAGTGCGCCTATTTTGCGTGGTGGGATGGCATTATTCGTGCCACCCCAATTCTTCCAAGAAACCTAGTAGACCCCTCACGTTGCCGACGACTTCAGGAAGCGATCTCGGTGATCCGTGGTGTCTCGCCCGGTATTCTGCCACCTCAGGACATGTCATGATGACATGGGCGGCCGTTTCCTCTTCCTCCATGCACGCCCTGCACCGAGGACTGTCTGTTACACCTAGACAGAAAAGATGTTTGTTTAGTAGTGCACGACCAGTTTTTGCTCCAATTAAAAGTCGAAGCAGCAGCCTCTTAAGTTGCATCAGCTTCCGTGACAATCTGGGATTGATCGTCGGGAGGGCCTACTTGGTCTGCCTGCTGGTACAAAGGTTGGACAAATATATTTGGTGTTCTACCTTGGTGTTTTGTTGCAGTGTCCTTCGCAGCCAAGCAGATGGCAGGGGTAGTATTGGTTCAGGGCTTTGAACTTGAAACTCGCGGGCTGGGTCTCCGCAACTCGACGACTTCAGTGCGCCTATTTTGCGTGGTGGGATGGTATTATTCGTGCCACCCCAATTCTTCCAAGAAGCCTAGTAGACCCCTCACGTTGCCGACGACTTCAGGAAGCGATCTCGGTGATCCGTGGTATCTCGCCCGGTATTCTGCCACCTCAGGACATGTCATGATGACATGGGCGGCCGTTTCCTCTTCCTCCATGCACGCCCTGCACCGAGGACTGTCTGTTACACCTAGAAAGAAAAGATGTTTGTTTAGTAGTGCACGACCAGTTTTTGCTCCAATTAAAAGTCGAATTCCAAAATAATGTGGATTATTTTTGGAAATCATAAAATAATTAGTGTAATAAAAGTAAAATGTACTAAAGCGTAGTAATAATCCTTGGTTTTAATTTATAATTTGTAATTTGGTGTAGAATAAAGTATGTACAAGTATATATATATTTATAGATAATAGCGATAAAAAAATAGATACTGTTTAAAATTTATTACCCTAAACAGATAAATACAAAAATATAGAGCTTAGCAGGAATCCTACCTGGTAAAATGATGAAAGAAAGAAACGGTATGAAGAACGAAAGTACGAGCAGTAGTAAAAGCGAGAACTGGTATGAAAGCACGGTGCACTTGACTTTGACTGCACGGTTGGCCTAGTTGTTTAAGCGGTCACTACGCTGCTTGCTATTGCGCCAAGTGCCGTGGGTTCAAATCCCACGTGGGACATCACTTTGTGTGATCCACAAAATGTTGTCCTGAGTCTGGGTGTTCTTTGTGTCCGTTACATGTACGTTTGTAAAGTCCCCCGCGACACAGGATTAGTTAGAAATAGGCTCCAAATAAATATTGGAGGTGCTAGATATTAAAAAATCCCAACATGAACTGTTGGGCAGTGGCCCGCCAGGCATTATCACCTCGCCTGGTCAGAGGATCCTCTCTTTGTGTTGGTGGGACATGATACCCGTTCCCCCACAGTGGTGACCCCGAAGTGATTGAAAGCAGCCTTCGAAGATATTGATTGTGAGGTTGTGTACCTGAAAATAAAATCAAATTATTTATAATTTTCTTTATTTATTATCTATTAAGTTTATGTAAGTATTCTGTTAAAGGAGAGTACTATTTGCAGAAAATCTGTTTTTTTCTTTTATTTAATGAATGCAACACTTTAGTATGGTCTATAAATCTTACTATCATATTATAAATAGTTTGTCAATGCAAATACGAGTATACACGTATCATATAGATACATTTGTATAATATATAACCAAAACATATACAGTAAGCAGATTACATAACTAGATTGTGTCTAAATAAATTTCATATTACAATTTAGATTATAATTTTCTTACAAATGAATTTTGTTTATCTTTTGTAGAATTTCTAAAGAAAAGATATAGGATAAATATTACATTTACCTGGCCTCATCACATTTAGTGTTGAAGGGATATCTTTATTAAAATATGATGTTGCTGATGTGGACGGCATGGCACTGAACATCTGTTGTGATGTGGAGTCTGATGTGGATGGCAATTCACTAAACATCTGTTGTGATGTGGATGGCAATTCACTGTATAATTGACGAGATGCAATATCTACGGTAGTACTGCCTGAAAAAAATTGTTATAAGAACTTGAATATTTACTGTTAATTCAGTGTTGTAAAGTCTTACCGTGGGAGAGCTATGCTTCGGCATGAATGGGTCGGCTCGACTGGAGTGATACCACGGCCGTGAAACAGCGTTTGCGCTGTGTTTCACCGAGTGAGTGAGTATACCGGAGGCCCATACCCCAACCCCTCCCCATCCTCTTTCCCATCCCCCAAAGGTCGGCAACGCAATTGTGACGCCTTTGGTGTTGCGGGTGTCCATGGGCGGCGGTAATCGCTTACCATCAGGTGATACGTCTGCTCGTTTGCCCACTATTCAATAAAAAAAAAAAAAGAAAAAGTGATTTAGTTGCAGATGTTATGTTATTTCCATTTACACATGTCTCTATAAACTAATTTAGTAGTAGGTAATTAAATAATCATTATATGTTAGACCTTTTTAATTATTTTATACACTGTAAAGTTTGTGAAACATTATAAAATGCAATTAGCTGTTACAAACAATATTTATATTTCTAGCCCTTCGGGTTCTTTAAAGTCAGGTTTAAAAAATTAAATATTTTGTATTTGATAATGACAGATTTACACTGCATACAAAACTTTTAGGTAAATAAAATTATCATTACAAAAGTAATGAACTGAATAGGGAAAAAACAAATATTACAACATCTATATAAAAACTGGCATTGTCCATCATACATCATCAACTATGTCATATTTCTGACGCAGTTGGGTAAATAGAAATAAACCTTTTTTAGATTTATGTAAGAATTTATCAATTAAATAATTATTTACTACAAGAATGATACATACCTGGTAGTAGTTGTGAAGGAATAGCAAGGTTATTTAAACGATTGTTCCTGTTTCTGTCTTGTGGTCTAAAATGTATATCACACACTTTCTTTCTCGGATAAATTTCATCATCAGTTAAACCACTTAATAATGTTCCGGGCAAATTCACCCAGACCTTAAATCGCTGTGGATCTTTTGTATGTTGAGGATAGCTATGGAGAGCAACACCTAAAAATAATTTTTACTTTAAAAAAAATTGTTTATTAACTAAAGAAATACACACTAATTAGGTCCAATTCAAATTTATCTGATAAAGTTTTAAATAGTTATTTATGATTTGACATTGTTAGTGATATTGAAATTCATTCCTAATATGTCTCCATGTGAAAAATAAATCAGTATCTGGCAAATAAATTTAAATTAGTCCATCAGGGTTTATTAGCAAGTGGTGAAACTGGTACTTAGCGACATGGTATAACTGTTATTAGCCTTTAACGATTTTTAAACATTTGTATTTGGCATTGTAAGACATAACTATAGTCTGGCCACTGAGAGAATGCGTTCCTGACAGGTCGTGATGCAATGGGCGATGTAACTTTGAACTGACGTACAATACCACCTATACGCAGATGATCTCCAAATTTATACTAGAGCAACACTGAACGATATGACTAATGCTATTAACACCACTAATGTTGATCTGGACAAAATATGTAAGTGGAGCAGCACCCACGGCCTGAAAATAAATCCATCCAAGACTCAGGTGATAGTTATTGGGAGCTCGCGAATGATCTCCAAAATTGATTGGACGGGACTGCCTCGAATCACTTGCAATGGCTCACTGATACCGTACAGTGACAAGGTGAAGAACTTGGGCATTTACATTGATTGTGCCTTATCCTGGGGTCCTCAGATACAAGAGCTGAGTCGCAAAATGTTTGCTGCTGCAGGGTCTTTGCGCAGATTACGCAATTTTCTACCTATATCAACCAAGATTGCTCTTACACAATCCCTTCTTTTCCCTATCCTCGATTATGCTGATGCCAGTTATCTAGATCTCAATGAAGACCAATTGAATAAGCTTGAGAGACTCCAAAATCTCTGTATAAGATTTATATTTGGATTACGCAAATATGATCATGTCTCCGATTATCGCAAACAGCTTAAATGGTTACCTATCCGCCTTCGCCGGAATGCTCATATTCTTTCTCTTCTTTATAATATCCTATTCAATACTCATACTCCACTTTACCTTAAATCAAGGTTCACCTTTCTGCATGACACACACCCTAGATTGTTGAGATCGTCGGAGAACCTGAAACTGACAATGCCTGGACATAGTACAAAATTCCTCGACCACTCCTTCACTGTCCAGGCAGTTCGGTTGTGGAACGCCTTACCAGTAACGATAAGGCGTGCACAGACATTAGCTTCTTTTAAGAGACGGGTGAAAGCATACTACCTGGGAGACTTCAACGACCTATAACCGACCTCGTTCTTAAATGGGTCACAAATTCCACTTGAGTAGATATGGAGTATATATTAATTAATATTCTGGCAATTTAATAATATCTCTATTTATTTATTATTATTATTTAATCATCCACACTAGTTCTTACTGTTACCTTATATAATATGTGTATATATACTTATTTTTCCAACCAATTTTTATACACCAGGGACTACCTTATACTTTCCATGTCTTTCTTTCCATCCCATGGTTGCCTGGAAGAGATTGCCTCTGGGCGATAAGGCCGCCAATTGTACCTTCTAGTTTTGTGTTACCTTTTTAAGTAATCTGGTGTACAATAAAGAGATTATTATTATTATTACAATTTATGGCAAAATTTTAAATATCTTTTATTAACCTTAATAATGAGTAATAATATTAAAAACTGAATAATCATGCCAACTTACAATAAACGTTTTATTTTGGGCTAAAGTTATTAACAATTAATTAATTAATTAATTTAAGAACAATAATTTTTAAAAGTCTAACGACGTCAAACTGCGCTGTTTTAAGGTTATATCAACAGTTTGTTTTTGTAGTGATGAGACAAAATATAATAGGTAATTGTAACTGAGTATTTTTGTAATCGTAATATATTCTGTCGGTCGATATATTGTTAAATAAAACGTTCTAATTTATAATATATAATTTTATTTTTTATTTATTTATCTTTATTGAATACACAAAAAAACAGTATAACAAGATGAGTTACTAAGTATATAAGGATGTCGTACAGTCGAATGTTGTCACCATTTCAGGGAAATGTGCCGAAATGCTTTGGGCATTTATACGAACGACATTAAAGTTCCTGGGGACATCGGAGAAATTATTCGAGAGTGTGTATAATGTACTTAACACATATTTAATATAGTTTATAATACGATATAAGTACGACCAAACCAAACTTATGAAAATAATTGTCGTGATATCAGTCAGATGAATTGAAAATTAATGGAAAACTATTTTTATCCCTTTATATTTCTGGTAAATTTTGATTTGACATTATTGAAATCTTAAACTATGTATTTCGTAATATATATAGGTACATATTTTCCAATAAATACAGTATTTTTATTTTCTTTCCCTTTGTTTCATTCACAAATTACGATTAAATTTAATTCATCCATCAACAATTTTGTTAATATTGTGTTTGAAATATAATAAAATATATATAAATTTAATAATTATGCATAATAAATACTGTTACCAAATATTATTAATGTTATTCATGGTACATCACTACTCATGACGAATTTACAAGTGTCAGAAACGCATTCTCTGAGTGGCCGGACTATAAGTAGTGAACTAAGCAAGACAACAACATAGCAAACAGAAGGAAAACTTGTCACAAAACTTATATAAACCTGGCTTTCTGGATTAAAAGCTATAGTTGGCCTTAGCCTCCTTTCTACAGAGTGGTCTATGTCCAGCAGTAGATTATTAAAAGCTGTTAATTATGGCAATTCCTTGTATTTTAGGATTTTAATTTATTGTTAATTTTTCTTTATTTCCTGCATGCATTTCCTTTAAAATAGAACATGGTATAGTATACCATAATTATTCCATTGTAAATTATTATGAGTTAACATGGAATACTTTCGTGTTATGATAATATCAAGTATAAAAGTGTAAAATAACTTATTTTAGATAAAAATACGGCTTTTTAGTTATATCACATTCAATCGTTTGTTCAAGAATTTTGATCTGGTAATAGGGTTAACAAACAATATTTGCAATGATTAGTTAGTAAAGGTTTTGAAATTTCGATAATAATGAAATTTCATACTTACCTGTTGTTTTACATGCAAAAACACAACGTCTTGTAGTTGGCATTATAAAACTTATACAAATACTAACTATAACGTCCAAAATATCGTGACATACACAGTAAAATTGTTCACACGGCTAGAAAATCTTAAAAACTAAAGCGTCCAATCTACCGCAAGTAAATGGAAAAAGCGTCCAAAATATCGCAAATAACTGGTGGAATTAAATACTAACACAAGGAGTTAACTCAACTTTGTTATAGTGGCGGAGGAAAAGTAGTCAGCGCAAGGAAATTTTCCAATTTTACCAAAAGAAAACTTTAAAATTTTTTGATTTTGACAATTTGAAACCAAAAACAACAGCCAAAATTTTAAATGAAATGTTACCATGACATGAAAATAAAAATATACCCATTAATATATTTTAGAGGAAAAAAATACTTAAAATGACTCATCACCTTCTAAAATAAATATTTAAAAACAAAATCTAAAAAACCAAAATCACTTTGAATGAGGTTGAGTTGTAAAACGCTTCCTTGAAACCTATAAAAATGAAATTACTCTTCAGAATTATTTAATTCATCATTATTAGCCTCTTACATATTTAAAATTTCTTTAAAAACAAAGTCAGATGTATAATTCACCTCTTCTTCTAATTGTAAATATAGTTTTTCCCATTAAGTGCACGATTGGATCTGATGTCGTAAGGACGTACCTACCTTGTTCCGTATTTCTGATACCTGTGCTCTCTCAATTAATAATCTGCTTTTCTCATGTCGCTCTCATAACTCCGATTTCGTAACTGTTTGTTCTCTCTTCAAGCAGTACTACTTTAAAATGCGCTCCCACTTGAAATCAGGATGTGCAATACCTGATTTATATTAAAAAATATATAAAAATGATTTCCTATTCAATGAACTGGTAGAACTATCTAATCTATAACATACCTTACGTTTCCATTATTCATAGTGTATAATTATGATATTTGTGTATATGTCAATGTGTATATTTAGTTATGTAATTTCTGTCTTTAAATGTTATGGTGTAAATATTTAAATGTAGGTACATAATAAGTACACGTACCTTTGAATTAGGATTAGGACAGGAAGGTTAACTAGAAGAGAGTGCCCTGTGCATTTAGTCCGCTGATGTACAAATTTAGTGAATAAAGTTATTAAATAAATAAAGAAGTCCCGTTCAGTTTACATAGTCTTTATACAAGTTCTTAGTTTAATTATAAATAACTTTCGTACTCGAGCATTGAAATTATATTTTGATGGAACCGTATATTTTATTTGTCAATCAAATTACTGAAATGGTCGTAGACTGTTAAGTTGCAACACTGAAACAAATTAAAAAATAGTGCGAGTTAGGAAAATGAATTAGCGCCATCTATCCATTAAGTTTAGAATTATGTGTGATGATGAATAAACAGTAGAGGTAATAGTTAGGGTGGTACAAATATAGACGACTGCAGCTTATTCGTAATAAGTGGCATATAAGGGACATTCACCCCCCTGACGTAGACTTAATTGTCACAAATACTTTATCTTGACATCCGCGAAAATCGAAATTACATCCTCCGGATATTTTGTAAATCCATTTTAAAATGTAATTATTTATGAAAATATGATTTAACATGAAAAGTTTGTGTTACTAAAATGCCAAGGTTAATTTATTTATTTTAAACTGATTCTGTATTTTTCTAAAAGTGCATTTAAACGTTGCATAATTTATTTTAATTAGTTATTTATTTGTAGTTTATATTTCGACATTAAGGAAGACCAGTGGCCACTTGTATACGACGACAGGTATAATGTATCGTTCTGTGGCTTGGAGAAGTTACATGTATTTGACTCTAAAAAGTGGCGCAACATAATACGGGTCAGTATCTACATACATTTATGTGATAAATATATAATGCGCAAATAATTTTTCGGTGCTATGTATTGACACCAAACATTTTTTAACAGCTGATTATGCTTAAAAATAGTAACAGAATAATATTAAAGAAGCTAAACATTAAAAAAAATAGGTTTTAAGATCTTTAAACATTAAAATATTTCAGTTTAAGAAGTTATTTTATATTTTTAACACCAATATCTATCATGGAGGATAGAATATCCAAATTTTATCAGATAAAATTGCATTGTTGTGACAAGATATACTTTTCTCTATTTAGTTTAGTTCAAATCAGTTTTTGCAAATTAAATAAATAAATTAAATAACAAAAATAAATTATTAATATTTATCATGACCATTCTTGCCAGCTGCTGCATGCATTACACCAGGTGAAGTAGAGTCACATTGGCAGGCTCAAAGAAAAAAATGTAGGTGGTAAACCTAGGCCTGCTGTGGATTTTCTTGAATGTATTTTTAACCGACTTCATAAAGGAGGAGGTTCTATGTTCTACTAAATGTATTCTTTCCTATTTTAATGTATGTTAATTAAATTCTTATGCAGAACCATTATTCTTTTTTCAAAATAATAGAAGTCTATTTACCTCCACTTCTAACTTAGCTACTTAGTAGGGTAGGGTAGGGTATATTAGTAGGTGGTAAATTATTTTACTAACATTACATGCCTAGGAATTATTTTAACTCTCCAGTACCTGAAAGAAGCAAAGTTTATAACAGATGAACAGCTCGTAGTTCCACTTGAACCAACAAAGAGTGATCTTCTAGTCGTCCACACAAAGAGATATCTAAAGTCGTTGAAGGTAAGCTCTTTTTATACTCTACATTAGTCAACATGCATTATTTTACACTTGTGTTTACCTGCGACTCCACCCGCTTGAATGTCGGTTACCGCGGTAAATATAAGTTGCTTACAAGAAATAAGCGTTTTGTATGGGTGGAATATAAAGTCGTTTTTTTGCAATATATTTAATTACCTAATCAAAGTATTTACCACTGTTATGTACACACTTTTGCCATTTCATAGGTAGTTCATGGATCCCTTTAATAAAAAAACTATGGCGGCGAGAATCAATAAACTCTCTAAGGCGGGTCCGGACTGCCACAACGGAGATAAATTTATTTCCTTTTAAGTAGTTATCCAAATTTTGGAAAAAATGTTAAACTGTTGGAGCAAGGTCAGTACTGGAGCAAGGGGAGTACGTTGGATGTCGCAACATTCTAATCGCAGCTTCTCTAGTTTAGTAGTCGTCTGTTGTGCAGTGTGTGGTCTAGTTTCCTGAAGTAGCAGTGGCCTGGAGCAACTGACCGGCCTCGGTTGTTCAGCAGCAGTTTTTCCATCATAATTTGCAGTTGCTAACAATAAATATCTACCATAATCGTTTGACCAGATTTTAGAAAGTTGTAGTGAATGATGCCGGCTTTAGTCCACCAAACACTCGCAAATAACTTTTTTTGAGTTGATTTTCGCTTGCGTCAGAATGTGACTAGTTTTCTAGGGTTCAGCCATTGCGACGAACGCTTCCAATTATCGTACAGGATCCGATTTTCATCACAGGTAATGACCCGATTTAAAATCCCTTCATTATTGTGCCGATTGAGCAATGTAACGCAGCAGTCGATGCATGTTTGCTGGTTTGTTTCACTCAATTCATGAGGTACCTACGGTTCAAGCTTTTTTATTTCCCCTATTTGCTTCAAGTGGATTAAAACAGTTTTGTTACTCACAGCAAGCCTGCAGCCAACTGTGATGGTTTGCGATGGATCAGCTGCCGCAATAGCCTTTAACTCTTCAAATCTACTTTGGTCTGCGGCCGTCCACGGGGATTGTTATGAAGGTCGAAATTTGCAGGACGAAAACCATACAAATCGTTAATCCTTCCAGCTGTTTCTGCACAAGTGCCACGACAGAACTCGTACTTGTAAATAAAACGATATTTCAACTTTTCCATTACGCGAGATGAGCGACGTCAAACTAATGAGGAAAAATACAAATGAATGACTGTTTTAGAATTTTAAATATACCAGCTAAAAGTATTTTTAACTTTGGATTTGGAATTCTTAACCAAAGCGGAAATATTTGCAGATCAAAGTGGGCAGTGCGACAAAACGGCAGTTTGATATGTAAGGACCTAATACTTTGATTAATTAAATAAGATAACTTGGTATTCCTCCCATACAAAACGCCAATTTCATTAGGGCCTACCTAATAATAATTATATTCAGTAAATAATTCCATTCTTAGCCACATTGCTACACTGAGCCGTGTCGATCTACGATCTGGACAAAAACAATCAGCTTGTGAATCATGTGCTCTAATGTAATTTGTAAGTTGATTGTTTCCGTAACCACTGGTACATCAGTAGCTGCAGTAGTATGATTTGATACTCTGTCAGCTCGCTGCCAACATGGATAGCAATACAATTTTATTCGTGTACCTACCTGAAATAAATTGTATTTTTAACCGACTTCAAAAAACAAGGCGGTTCTCAATTCGATTGTATATATATATATATATTTTTATTATTGTTACCTCTTCTACTTTCGACTGGGTGAACCGATTTTGATGATTCTTTTTTATTTGAAGTCGGTCGGTCAATTCTTTTTTATTTGAGTCGGATTTTTTTGTTGTTAAAATTTGTAATTATTATAAAAAGTATAATTTCAAATACAGATTTATCACATTTCTAATATTTTTTAAATTATTTCCTCAGTGGAGTGCCAAGGTAGCAATTATAGCTGAAGTGCCAATAATTGCCTGTGTACCTAATATATGGGTGCAGCATGCATATCTGAAGCCGATGAGGTAAGCTGAAAAACTTTAAAACAGCGCACAGTGGGGCAGTATGAGGAAAAACATGGCAACAATTCGGAAAAAAAAGTTTAAAATTTAGGGTTTATTTGTTATAATATATGTAGAAAACAATATTCCTGACATTTTGGTACCACAATGACCCCTCTTTAATGAGTCCCTGTTAAGTTACAAGCGTACTTACTTCTAAAGTTTTGCTAAGCGCGTATCTCTCTCGTATCAGATGTCAATCAAAATGTATTGATTTATTTTGTTAAGATTCGATGGTTTTGAAGCAATGTTATGAATTAATTGTTTAAGTAGACATAATAAATAAACTATTTACGATTTTAAAATATTCTTATACCATTGACGTTCAGAGAACTTGATGTTTCAAACTGGGTCTTCCAAAAATCTGCATTTTTTTTGAGAAAATAGACCATAAGTTACAAGCTAGGGCTGGGTTGGTGACCTAATTTGTTTTATGAAGAGACTAAAGGGTTCACTTCTTGTACCTAAAAGGATTTTTGCAGATGGTTGCCGATGTGGGAGATATTAATAATTTTCTTAACTTAGGTGAGGTGTATTTTTGCTGATTGATTAACATATTACCTTGGTAATAGATACATTTCTACAAAGGAAAATAATACCTTTACGCACATTATGGGTACCTACTTAAACTTCAGTTTATTATTTTTTGGTTACTATTTTCTTCCTTTTTGCTAAATCACGATGTCTTTTACTCTAAATGAGTTTTTTCGCATTATGAAACAAAGCGGAAAAAAGAAAATAGAAGAACAATTCAATCATTTGCAAACGGAATTGCCAATTAATGAAAGTTCAGAAGGCAAGACAATATTCAAGAATTTCAAGTGTCAATTCAGAATAAGATGGAGCAAATCCGGCCGTACTTTAAATGCTTTCATAAGAGTGAATGGTGAATGGCTTGAGGGAGAATATAATTTGTCTCCACCAAATGCCCTCAGTGAAGGCAGTAGACTGGCCCGCGGCCGTGGCCGAAAAGAACAAGAGAAAGAAGATCAAAAACTCAAAGTTTGCTTTTATTGAATATAGTGATTATGATGAAGAGGATTAGGAGGAGGAAGAAGTGTAAAATATAAACGTAAAGCAGTCTAGTAATTTAGGTACTAAGGTCTATTTTCTCAAGTGTTTTTAATAATTACATTGCTTCAGTTTTGGTGCTTGAGGGGTTCAAGTTCAAATAAAATTCATTGTAAAAATAGGTTCTACATTACAATTTGATAGTGATTAGTTAAAAAAATCTCGTAAAAGAGTTACATGATAAGCGAAATATTTGTAAAAATATTACGATTCATAACTGAACAAAAAGTTGTAAAATTAAATAAAAAGTTGTAAAATGAGATGCTAACCCACTTATATATGTTATTTAATCATTTAATGTCTATTTGTTTCCCTTAGAACTGAATACAAAACATAATTACTTAGTACCGATTTGTTGCCAGGTTTACCCCCTTTCTGCCCCACTGTGCAGCGTCTTAAACTGTTATCGATCTCTAAAGTTTTAATGTATTTAAAAGGTTTAAAAAAAGTGTGGTAAGGTGTGAAATAAACATTTCTTTCGTAGGTTAGGTTTTTTTTTTATTGAATTGAGGCAAACGACAAGACGTATCGCCTGATGGTAAGCGATCACCGCCGCCCCTGGTCACTCGCAATACCAGAAACGTCATAAGTGCGTTGCCGACCTTTTAAGAGGTAGTACGCTCTTTCCTTAAAGGTTTGAGGGTTGTATTGGTCCGGGAACACCGCAGGCGACAGTTCATTCCACAGTTTTGTTGTGCGAGGCAGAAAGTTTCGCGAAAAGCGCACAGTTGTGGACTGCCAGCCATCCAAGTGATGAGGATGAAATTGATGTAGCGTAGGACGATGGCGAAAGTAGGCGACAGGAATCAGTCCTCGGAGCACTCCTCATAGTAGAAATTTCGAATTTTCCCGTTTTTTTGAACAAGGGGGCAAACGAGCAGATGTGTCGCCTGATGGTAAAGGAATATCGCCGCTCATGGACACCCGCAACACCAGAGGCATCACAAGTGCATTGCCGGCCTTAGGAGGATGGGGAGGGGGGTGGAGGGTCGCCATTAACCATTTTAAATGCACGTTTGGCCTAGTGGTTAAGCGATCACCACGCCGTTCCCTACTTCGCCAAGTGTTGTGGGTTCAAATCCCACATGGAAAAACACTTTGTGTGATCCACAAATTGTTGTTCTAAGTTTGGGTATTCTTTGTGTTCGTTTCATGTATGTTTGTAAAGTCTCCCGTGACACAGGAGTTATTCCTAGTGTGGGAGTTTTCTTTTTTGAAAAAGAAAAAAAAAATGAGTGTGTGTACTTATGTACACGCGTTAGAAGTTATACTTCTTTGGCGTATGGAAAAAAAATAACTAAAATGCAGTAGTGATTAACGATAAATATTTAAATTAATAAAAATGATTTTATTTAAAAAAATAGTATTTATTTATTCACACTGTTTAATTGTACTGTTACGAAACACGTGTTCTAAATATAAAAATACTAGAATATACAACTTGAACATAGTTGTCGATTTTCATGCCACCTAGAACTCACTTCACGATGTAGAATTCAGGTGTCGGTGTGCGCGCGCTAAGTAACAATTCACTCTCATCATTTTTCTCCATCGCGCCAAAAGGAGTATAACTTCAAAAAGATTACGTCACAGATATGACATGATGAATGATTCTAGGTTACAAACAGGCGGCTCCGTGTTAGCTGGTAAGTTGGCTCTCGAGAGAGGTTGGGCTATCAACGTCGGGGGAGGCTTTCATCACTGCAGCGGTGATAAGGGTGGAGGTTTCTGTCCTTATGCGGACATCACTATGTTGATACGGTTTCTCGTACAAGCGGAGATGATACAGAATGCTATGATTGTGGATCTGGATGCGCATCAGGTATGTTTATTAACTAACTACTTTGACTGCACGGTTGGCCTAGTGGTTTAAGCGTTCACTACGCCGCTTTCTACTGCGCCAAGTGCCGTGGGTTCTTAAATCCCACGTGGGACATCACTTTGTGTGATCCACAAAGTGTTGTCCTGAGTCTGGGTGTTCTTATGTTTGTAAATTCCCCTGCGAGACAGTATGTATATTCCTAATGCGGGAGTTGTCTTTTTAAAATAAAATAAATAAAACTAGCCTTTGCCAATGGTTTCGCTTGCGTGAATGTCGTTTTCTGCGCTTCTGACTAATTGTAGGTATGTATAAAAAAAATGCGTGCGTACAAAGTACACATGTCAGAAGTGAAACTTCTTTGGCAAACAATTTTTTAAGTCTTGTTTATATTTATACAAATCTAAAACTTAAGATTGCCGAGACTTAGGGGGAGGGAATTTAATTGTCATTAAAATATTAAAAGTGTCAAAAATTAATGCAAATTATAATTATTTCTTTAAATTTATTAATAAAAATAATTAAAGAGACTTATTAAAATACATTTATTTTATATTGTTTAAAAAATAAATAGTAAAATCTCAGATGATGAATATTAAATTAAAATTCGCCCTTTCTCACTCTCTCAATCGCTCTCTCCCTCTTCTTCGACAAAAACGCTGCACATTTTCGTGACGCTAACATTATTATTATTGCGTTTCATCCGTAAAAAAATTACCCTCATTCTAAAGAACTAAACTAAAGAAGTTTCACTTCAAAAATTCGCTGAATTATGCATTTCTGATACCATATCTAATAATAATATTAAAAATAAATAGAAAGTATTTGCAAGTTTAAGGGTAATACACTCTAAAATGCTGATACGGTACTTTATCCAATAAACTTATTCTATTGTTATTATTTATTTTGCTGAGTAGAACTTATTTATATGCAGGGCAATGGCTACCAACACGACTTTCTGGGCGTCCCAGAGGTGTACATAATGGACATGTACAATAAAGACATTTACCCCAGAGACAGGAATGCTAAGAAGGCCATCAGGCGGAAGGTGGAGCTAACATGTAATGTGGAAGATGATGAATATATGATTAAGTTGAAACAGTATGTGAATAACTTATTTTATATTACACACAATAACCGCAGGCAACGCCGCGAGGCGAAGCTAACTAGTCTTTATAAATTGTAGCCTATGTGTTATTCTTATGTATAAGCTATATTATTGTAAAGTTTCATCAAAATCCATTCAGTAGTTTTTGCGTGAAAGAGCAACAAACATACTCACTTACATATTCACAAACTTTCGCGTTTATAATATTAGTAGGACTTTGGGTGTTTTCTATGTATAATATGTATGTATTTGCAAAAAAAAAGTATATAAGTATTTATATCAGTGGTCTAGTACCCATAACACAAGCTCTGCTTAGCTTGGGACTAGATGGCGTTGTGTGTTAGATGTCTGGCATATTTATTTATTTATTATTAATGTGTTTGCAGGCATTTAAAAATCGCACTGTCGGAATTTAAACCTGACATTTTGGTGTACAACGCCGGGACTGATATCCTAGAGTCGGATCCACTTGGGTGCATGAGTATCAGTGATATTGTAAGTAAAACAATAATAATAGTAAAAAATAATCAATATTTTAACTTCTCTAAGGGATGGGGGTCTCATGTCCCTCCAACACAAAGGGAGGATCCTCCGACCAGGCGAGGTGACCATGCCTGGCGGGCCACTGCCCAACAGTTTATGTTGGGATGTTGTACTTATGATAATCGGCGCGAGAACTTCTATTGCGCGATTCAGGATTGATAGTTCTTCATTGGTGCTCCGCTACTATTAGAATTAGCGTGATGATATATTTAGCCTATAGCCTTCCTCGATAAATGGTCTATTTAACACTGAAAGAATTTTTCAAATCGGACCATCGGTTCCTAAAATTAGCGCGTTCAAACAAACAAACTCTACATTACTTCTAATTACTTTGAAAGCCTTATAAAAATCTGTTTTTTTCGCAGGGTATTATAAGAAGGGACGAATTTGTCTTTGAGATGTGCAAACAGAAACACATTCCAATCGTGATGCTAACCAGTGGGGGGTACCTGATGAAGACAGCCAAGATCATCGCCGACTCTATCATGAACTTGCACGAGAAAGGGTTAATCAGTGGCACTGTTACAAAAGCTGTATAAATTTTGTGGTTATTGAGCCACACAGGACAAATGCACAGTTGGCCGCCACGCTGACGCTCTACTGCGCCAAGTGTTGTGGGTTCTAACCCCACATGGGACAACACTTTGTGTGATCCACAAATTGTTGTTCTGAGTCTGGGTGTTCTGTGTGTCCGTTTGATGTATGTTTGTAAAATAAATTTTTGAGATAAGCTTGTTCAACAAGCGTTCAAACAAGCGAAGATGACTGAGGACGCAGAAGCATCACAATAGACCGCTATAGTGTGGGTCACCATGCTGCATTGGTGTATTGTCTGCATTCGCAATGAGTGTGGTGACCACCCCTCATAGACTCTGCTATGCTTTCCATCAGGCAGAGTACAGTCACTTTGGCAGGCGTAAATATATAAAAGAAACGAAAATATTATATTCATATCGCATATAGCCGAATGGCAGACGATTATAATTTTTCTTTTTTTTATGTAATAGGGGGTAAACGAGCAAACCTATCACCTGATGGCAAGCGATTAGCGCTGCTCATGGACACCTGTAACACCAGAGGCGACACACGTGCGTTGCCGGCCTTTGGGGGATGGGGGAAGGGGTTGGGTATGAGCCACCGGTATCCTCACACCGGTTTTCTGTGAGGCCGTGGTATCACTCCGGTCGAGCCGGCCCATTCATGCCGAAGCGTGGCTCTCCCACGGTAGATTATAGTATATATATATATATATATATATATAATAATACTATTGTTATAGTATGGTTAGTAAAAAAATTCGTTGTCAGTAATTCCATGTTACTAAATGTGATCGTTGAACTATTTGTGATATTGTTTTTGTGATTTTATTTATTATTTAATAATATATAGGACGAAATTCTACGAAATGTTAAAAATAAATTAATTATGGAACTGTGTTTTGGGTTCTCAAATATATTTATTTTTATTTGGGAAAAACCAGAGTTTATTGGAAAATACAGAATTTTTTATATTTTTTACAATAATTAGCAATATTTATGACTTTGTTTCTCTTGAATAGAGTATTATAATATAATATTATGTACGAAAGTCGGTAGTTTTTCGAAAAAAACAACAAGTTTTACAAGATATATCTACATATATACTTAGTGTTGATCTCAGATGTGCCAATATTATTGTAAACTAAAGCAAATAAAATTTGCTATTTTGTATAATGGGCTATGGCAATTCAATTTGCTCACAACATAGTGAGAAATAAAATTAGGTTGTACCTTATCTAATAAGTATGATATCATTATTAATGCATTTGTTTCCGAATTTATTTTTAAATAAATATCTATTTTTCATTCTTAAAATAGTTTTATTTCATACTAGCTGAACCCCGCGGTGCTACCCGCGGTACTATGATAACTGCGGGCAACGCCGCGAGGCGAAGCTATATCTTTATAAATAGTAGCCTATGTGTTATTCTGATGTATAAGCTATATTGTGGTAAAGTTTCATTCAAATCCATTCAGTAGTTTTTACGTGAAAGAGTAACAAACATCCATACATACATACATCCATACTTACAAACTTTCGCCTTTATAATAGTAGTAGGATGATGTAAGGGTTGTCAAGACATAAATCATAGAGAAAGATAAAGAGTTAAAGAATATGGTATTTTCGTCAACACATTTTTTGACAGACTAATAAAGGAGAAAGTTCTGGTGTCTGGTTGTTTTTTTTTTTAAGTCCGTTTCATTCATGTAAAGTCCTCGAGGCACTCTTATACATAATATTCCTAGAGCGGTAATTGGCTTTAAAAAATATTTTCGGATTTTACCGATTTCTGTTAGTCCCGAATGTTTTTTTTTTATTGTTTAGGGGGCAAACGAGCAGACGTATCGCCTGATGGTAATCGATTACCGCCGCCCATGGACATCCACAACACCAGAGGCGTCACAAGTGCGTTGCCGGCCTTTAGGGGAAGGGGAGGGGGATAAGGTAGGGGTTAGGGTTTGGGCCTCCGGTATTCTCACTCACTCGGTGAAACACAGCGCAAGCGCTATTTCACACCGGTTTTGTCTGAGGCCGTGGTATTACTCCGGTCGAGCCGGCCCATTCATGCCGAAGCATGGCTCTCCCACGATTTCGCTTAGTGATGTAATAAAAAACAAATTCAAATATTAAAGTGCTTTATTAACTAAATAACGAACTACAATTACAAAAAGCATGATCACAAATTTTCTCTTTTGAAATATAGATGCGAAAAATATTCAAGTTTTAAAAATATATTGTGTCAAATTTAAGAAGAAATTTGTAAATTGTATTTAAGCTTAAATAAAAAGAATTTAGTTTTACAAAATAAACATTCAACAAATAACAAAAAATGTACCTAAGTTTTATAAACCACAAAATTACATAATTAGATAAGTCCGTACTAGAAGACATATTACTATCGTATTGTTTAAAGCTGTGCTTCGTTAGTCTAGTTTTGGCAGTATAACTAAAGACATGTGCCAAAGGCTTACATAGAATACAACTATGTCAAACCAAGTTTACCGATACGACAGCTAGAATCAATAAATCTCAAATTCATTCGATTTATTTGCCCTTTGTACTATTTATAGCACTGAAGATAGATAGTATGAACGTGTTTACCGTCAAACAGAGAAATATTTGTATTTATGAATTAAATATTTTCTTTGCAACAATTATAATTTAAGACATTTTTTTAGATGCATAGGTACAGCATACTAATAATGTCTTTGGATGATTAAATTGTTGCAATATTTAATTAAGTATTTATATTCTTTGGCGGGAATTATAGAGTACCATATTGAATTATACTTTAGCATAATCTGTAACGGTCTGTTATTATCATAGTGTCAAAACTAACTGTTTATACTAACAATATTAATCTAAGCACAAATAAACTTAAATAAATCATCGAGTCTTTTAATCAAATATTATATAAACTGACGAAAGCAGAATATATGGAGGATAGAAGTAGGTACCTATCTATATGTATCTATATAATTTGTAGCATAGCATATCTAGATTATTATTGCCAAATAAATATTATACGAATACATTAGTACTTAGCTCAAAGTTGCAGAGTATTTCACTGCAATTTTAGAGTTACAGTAATCCATTGCCAATTTTAGTGGCCGCTTCGTGATGTATTTGTGAGTCATGTTAGATCGGAACCTAATTTTAATGAAAGTAATAAGCGGTCTATTACTCAGCTGCATGATAACTCTATAAAGAATACCGATACATTCTAGAATGCGTTGTCTATGTTATATCAGCTTTGGTGCCAATAAAACCGACTTCGATTTTGGTGAAAAAAAAACGCAAGTACGCACATTTTTTTACAAATCCAAGTTTATGCTATTTAAACTTATCATAGTTTATAAATGCACCGCGCATGTAGAACAGTAGGGTTTTTGCTGACGGCAACTGTGGGCGAAATAGAAACGAAATTATTGACTTCTGATATTCTTTCAGAGCAATCATGCAACATCTGAAGAAGATATACCTAATTGTCAGTACAGTGGTAATCGATGCAATCCTCTAATACTGGCAATGTACCTTAATCTAACCTTACTTGGCAGACTAAAAAGTATTAAGTTATTTATCTTGTAGTGGTATTGAATTGGGAATAGTATGCATCCGTAGGTGTGTTGTTGTTTACAACTTCCTTGAAGTACTTCTGTTTCTCCTTCTGTTGGAGAGCCATTAGTTGATTCTCTTCCATCAGTTGACGGGCGATTTCCCTGTTGGCAATAATATTTGGGTAAAAAGAAAGATATAAAAACGATTATTTTGTGTGAGACTCTTTTGCATTATCATCCTTATCTAAATGGACATCTTAATGAAATGATTGACTATTACGGAACTTCAGAAAATATAATTAATTCAAACAGTTTCAAAGTCACGGCACTTTGAGATAAAAAACTTAAATAGTAAAATCGAATAGAGATTTTTTTTCTTTTTAAACGACTTCGAGGAGGAACTGTTGTTGTGTTGTGAACTGAAACTTTCTACCGCGCACAACAAAACTGTAGAATGAGCTGTCGCCTGCGGTGTTCTCGGACCAATACGACCTTCAAACCTTCAAGAAAAGAGCGTACTCCTTCTTAAAAGGGCGGCAACGCACTTGTAACGCCTCTGGTGTTGCGGGTATCCATGGGCGGCGGTAATGGCTTACGGTATCAGGCGATACGTCTGCTCGTTTGCCCACTATATAACAAAAAAAAAGAGGAGGACCACAAGATGTTCTCAATTCGACTGTATTTTTTATGTTTGTTACCTCAGACCTTTCGACTGGATGAACCGATTTTGATGTTTCTTTTTGTCTGAAAGCTGGTACTTTCAGTGTGGTCCCATTTCATTTTAGCCCAGTTCTTGAAGTCGGCTTTTTTTGTTAAAATTTTGTATTATGTATAAATGATTAAAAAAGTCTATGGTGTTTTGTACCTTCTCTTTCTCTGGTCGGTGATGTCTTGGCGAGCGACCTCTCGCTGGATAGCTTTGGCCAGAGCTTGCCACTCAGCCTCCATCTTTTCTTCAGCTTCACGTTTAGCCTAATGTACAAAAATTTGGCTATTATTACTATTTGTACGTTTACTAGGCACTATTTTTTGTTATTCTGGTATTAGTTTTCATAATGTTTAGTTTCATTAGTTTCAAAAATTCATAATTTCATAAAAAAAAATTTCGGACATCTAACACACAACGCCATTTACTAGTCCCAAACTAAGCAGAGCTTGTATTACGGGTACTAGACAACTGATTTAAACACATACACCTATACTTTTGTATTTATTTATTTATTTATTTATTTATGGAAAACTTACAGCTAGATACATTGGGAATAAATACAAAACAGATCAGTCATCAGAAAGCCAATAACAAGTTTTCGCTTCTAGTGCCAGATTAAATAAAATATTGAAAAGCAAAAAACCAGACATAAATCAAAAATAAAAAATAATAAAAAACTCAAAAAGAAAAAATAAACCCACACAATACGCAAGCGCCAAACACACAATAAACGATTACTTAATCGTAAATTTAAGGAAATCATGTCTGCTCAAAAAATCTAAGACCTAGATGCCTTCTTGCCGAGGATACACTTATCAGAAAGGGATCAAAATCATGCTGTCTACATAGTTCATTAAAATTTCTGCTTGCGCGTACCAAGTAGCTGTTCTGTCTATAGTTTGTTTTAGCTACAGGAATGTGAATAGGGGGGTTAAATCGAAGTGACTTAGATGGTACATTAAAAGATATCTGCTCAAGCAAATCAGGACACTCAATGTTGTGGTTCAAGACCTTGATGAGAAAAGTGAAGTCCGCTATTTTACGTCGATCTATAAGTGGGAGGAGGTGAAACTTTTTGCATAGCTTAAGATAATCCTTGGAATGGTACGGAATTTTCTGATGGTAACAGAGGTATTTAATGAAGCGTTTTTGTATATTTTCGATACGATTGCTGTATACTAAATAGCACGGGTTCCATATTTGAGACACATACTCTAAATGACTCCTTACATAGGTGCAGTATAGTATTTTAAGAGTTTTTGCTTCAGAAAAGATTTTACCTACACGCATTATAAAACCAAGAGATTTAGATGCCTTTCTAACAATTGTGTCAATGTGCGTGTCAAAAAGTAGCTTAGAGTCATGGTACACTCCTAGGTCTCGGATGGTACTATTCCTATGAAGAGTATGACCCCCCAAAGTATAAGATGTGTTCAAGATGTTATGTTTTCTAGTGTATGTTACAAATGAACATTTAGCAGGGTTGAGATCAAGTTTATTTAGATGGCAGTACTCTTGTAGTCGATTCAAATCGTCTTGAAGTGCCAACATATCTTCTGTTGAAGATATATTTTTCAGAAGTTTCATATCATCTGCAAAGCATAATAACTTTGATGATTGAATGCACTTACCTATATCGTTCACATAGATCACAAACAAGAGGGGCCCGAGCAGTGAACCTTGGGGCACGCCACTGGATACCGATATCCAATTAGACCTATAATTATTCATAGCTACAGCCTGAGATCTATTTTCAATATAAGAGGAGAACCATCTTAGAAGATCCCCACGAATTCCTAACTTGAATAACTTCTCAATTAATATGTAATGGTCTATTCGATCGAAAGCCTTACTGTAATCCGTGTAAACGACATCGACCTGCCTGCCATCATTCATGGATTTGGTAATAAATTCATTTAATAAAACCAGATTGGTGGCTGTAGACCGGCCCCTTAGGAAGCCATGCTGAAAAGGGCTCAATGAATTTGAGATTGCAGAATAAAGTTGATTATAGACAATTCTCTCAAATACTTTAGCTATAATACAAAGCTTAGAGATTGGCCTATAGTTCAGAATCTCAGTCTTCGAACCCTTCTTGTGCACGGGCGTTATAAAAGCCGATTTCCACAGTGTCGGCACTGTACCTGCAGATAACGACTTAATAAAAAGTAGTGAGATTGGAACCGCAATAGATGGTGCGCAGTGTACCAGTAAATGAGCCGATATATTGTCCGGTCCTGCGCCTTTCGATATATCTAACTTCTCGAGCAGACTAGTTACAGCATCAAGCTTTATTTCGATTTGACAAATATCAGCTACCGAGTCACAAAAAGAAGAACTAGATAAAGAGGAAAGCAGACTACCTGAATTGCAAGTGTCGTGGTTGAGAAAAGTTGAATTAAAGTAAGAGGAAAACGCCTCACAGATTGATTCGCCTGTTGATAGTTGATTTTTATCATGATCAACAAGTGTACCAGGAATAGCGCGTGAGTTATATCGATTTTTAACATAGGACCAGAAGCACCGCGGATTATTTTTTATAGAAGATTCAGTATTTTTAATGTAGTTAGAGTAACAGATAGATTCCATTGATTTAGTCCTGTCGCGTAATAATTTAAAAGTATGTTTATCAGCCAAATTACCGTAATTACTAAACTTTTTCATGTATTTATATTTCTCCTTAAGCGCTCTTATTAATGAAGAATTGTACCATATTGGGTACTTACCCTTACTTTCGAGTTTATGTGGTACATATTTATTTTGAAGGTTAGTAATAGTTTCATTAAAAAAATCCAATGACTTGTCCACTGAACGAGAAGAGAATTCACATTTCCAATCGATGACATTTATCTCTCTATTCAATGATTCAAAATCTCCCCTGCCAAATAAGTATCTGACTCGAGGTGCACATTTCAAAGTGGGTATATCTAATAATTTAATATAAATCAGTAAAGCTGGGTGATGGGAGTCCACGGGGACTAAGGGGTCAGTATGTTCTTGCACAACAACTAGGTCGTTCGAGAGAACCAAGTCCAATATTCTACCTAATTTGTTAGGAACCCAATTGTACTGCCCTAGGCCCATTGTGCTTATTTCATCTGTAAACAAAAACTCATCTGTCGAGGAAAGGTTAACAGGGCGAAGTGGCATATCTTTACCAGACGAAATCCACGAGATACCGGTCAAATTAAAATCACCGATAACGAGAAAGCGGTCAGTCATATTATTTAATGTTAAGTCACTCAATTTCGCGAGAAAGTTGCTAAGTTGTGAGGAGAATGACAAACTTTTACCTTGTTGACATAAATAAAGTACACAAATGTATAAGTTCACACAGTCACGCGAACTCGACTTATTAATGTGTATTTTTATGCATAGGTCCTCTGCTGTAGAAAACAATTGCGACTGCAAAGAAACAGGTAATTCCCTACGCGTTGCAATTGCTACACCTCCTCCTAGGGCTTGTTTAGTGAGTGCATAATCCCGGTCTCGACGCCACACAACATACCGGTCGTCAAAAATTTCCGAGTTATGAACACCGTCAAGCAACCATGTTTCTGTTAACACGATAATATCATACGAATTAATTAAAACTTGACGATAGAAAGAATCCGTTTTAGTTCTCAATCCTCGAACATTCTGGTAATAAATATTCAGACAGTCCACATTAGTCATCACTTAGCGTTTCAACAACAGTAAATACACTCATAACAATGTAAATACTACATTTGAATGTTATCCCTATACAACAGTAAAAAATTTGCCTAACAAAATTTAAATTATTTGAATAATTATTATAAAGTGGGTAGTAAGATATCATCACATTCCAACAAAGATTGCATTTATTTAATGCACAACATTTAACAACAAAGCGAGCAAGCATATAGTTCGAACAGTACGTAAATCCCATAAGCGCAAGCAGGTAAGGTATATGTAGAAGTGTAAGGAATAGAATGTAAACAGCGCGACAGGGCATACAATAAAAAACGACAGACAGAGAAAGCACATGTGTTAGGCTCATTAGTGTGGCAGAGGCTTCAAACCTTTTACAACAAAAAGTAGTATTGTGTGAGTTAAAAATAACATAAAAAGCAGCAAATGTAAAACTCCTCCTTATAAAGAAATATAGATGACAACTTAAATTAATTTGTTTAAATCAGTTACTTGTCTTATAACGAAGGATTTGGAACTATTATTTTTGCGTACATGTATCTTTCCGTGTTTCACCCACACGTATTCATAGTTTTTCTCTTTGGCCACAATTTTCGTTCTTGTTAGTAGTTGTTTGCATTCCATACTTAGGTGGTCGTTAACGTAAACACGTCCACTACCCTGAATGGCCGACAAGTCCTTAACCGAGCGTGCAGCTGATATAAAATCTTCTTTAATGTAACGATTTAGAAAGCTTACAATAATTAATTTCTCCTTAGAATTATATATAGGTACTCTGGATATGTAGTTAATTTGGGACTTAGGACAGTTGTAATCAATTTTACGCCCAATAGCCTCCATAATTGTGAATAAATTCTCGTCTATTTTTAAAGGTACTCCTTTGATTTCTACATTATTTAGACGCGAGCGTTGTTCATAGACGAACAGGTCTCGTTTAGTTTTAGCTAAATCTTCCTGCAGTAAGTTTGACGACTCGAGGAGCTTATCATAGTCCGCAGCCCTTTGTTCAAGCTCCATCAGTCTATTACCGAAGTTATTAAGCTTTTCGTTAGAATGGGCATAAGCTTCCTTCAACTCCACCAACTCGGTTTTAATGACCTGAACGTCCTCAATTAGAGATGGTAAGCCCTGTAACTGGCGCTTCATGGCCCGGACTTCAGAAAGAATGGTGTCCAATGTTGCAGGTGATTCCAGGTTGGATACAGCTGGCGAAGAAACTCTGCATTTGGGACACTTCCACTGAGCTCTTCTATCCACTCCTAATTTTCTCCAACCCGCTTCAGAAATACCAGCACATCCAAAGTCCAACTCCCTCTTACAGCCGGCACATTGGGCGCCGTCACTGAATTGAACGTTACATAGTGCACACTTCTTCATCTTTATATTGTTTGATAAATAAATGTCTATAGAAACTGTAAAAGGTTGACGATCTATTTTTAAGCACGAACCGGGCAGCAGACGTAGTGTACGATTGCGCGCTCACACGCTGACTGATTATAATACATAATTATTTATATTTATTAGACTATATAAATATATATATATAAATATTAGACTATTTATAATACATACATAATATATTATACATAGAAACCACCTTAATTCCGAAACAAATATTTGAAGATCATACAAACATTTGGTCCGTCCCGGTCATCGCACCCGAGACCTCAGGAACACAGCAGTGGCATACACTACCACTGCGCGACTGAGGCAGTTAATAATCATGGACCTCTCCTTTAAAGGACTAAGGCTAAGGCTAAGGCTAAGGACTGCACGGTTGGCCTGGTGGTTTAAAAAAAAAAACGTTCACTACTGCGTCAAGTGCCGGGGTTCAAATCCCACGTGGGACATCACTTTGTGTGATCCACAAAGTGTTGTCCTGAGTCTGGGTGTTATTTGTGTCCGTTACATGTATGTTTGTAAAGTCCCCCGCGACACAGGATGTATATTCCTAATGCGGGAGTTGTCTTTTTTAAAAAAGAAAAAAAAAAAGAAAAGCCTTTGGTCTACTATACGACGCTGACCAGACTGGTCTGGTATACCTAGGATTCGTTTTAAGCTTTACTTCTCTTTTCAGATTTGTTATCGTGCAGAGTTTGGGTCCATAATCGGCTCTCACATGAATAGGAGTGAGGATAAATAGTATTTTTATCGGCTACTACACAAAATATAAAAAACTGTAATGAAAAAAGCCTTAAAACATACTTTTGCCGCCGCCATTTGCTCCTTCTGCGCGGCATAAAACTTCTTCAGCTCTTCTTGGTTCATACCCTTGTACATGAAACCGATAGCTCTGAAACACCATTTTATAAATTATATTGGTGACTGTAATCAAGCCATAGGCTACAGTTGTTCGAAGAAGTTCGAGTACTCTTATACACGATCTATTAAAGGATAGAGATATCAATGGGATCGTTATCCTTGAATAATATATAATTTGTGGCGACTTCCACATATAACACAACAGTAAGCTACTACAGCGCCATCTACCGAAGATACGCACTACACGGAGTAACTACAAATCCTGAATCGCGCAATAAATAGTTCTCGCGCCGATTATCATATGTACAACATCCCAACATCAACTGTTGGGCAGTGGCCCGCCAGGCATGATCACTTCGCCTGGTCGGAGGACCTCGTGTGTTGGGTGGAACATGATACCCGTTCCCCCTCAAATTTATAACAAAAACACGATTTAACATCAGAGATCTAACATCTAGAGTTTAATTTCGTTATGTGTCTTATCTATTAAATTTTTAATATTTTAAGTCGCTAACAATGCCACCAAGTGTATAAAGAGCAAAAAATCGCCCATATTCATTTCTCTTTAGTTTATTTTGGTCTTTATGGTTCAGAGAGTAAATTAATACCGTTGCTATTAGAATTGATTAAATTAAGCAGGCAAGAAGCAAGTAGCATGATCAGGAAGGCTGCATGCCTGATCATCAGCAATTTTTTTTAAAAATGTATGTCATAATTATAACACAACTATCAGCCATTATATTCCGCACCTATTAATTTTTCTGTGCGGAAATCCCCTCGGGTACCACTTGTGATTATGTCGGATTCGAACCGACTAAAAACCGCAAACCGTCTCGGGTACTAATAGCCGGGGAACCAGGTGCATCCTAGAAAAGAAAACCCTGGAACTCTCTCCTGTGTTTGAACCCCAATGTTCCCTCTACTGTCTCCCAGGGCGCGCACGCTCCGCAGCGTCAGGATTATATTCCGCACCTGTCTTTTCCAAGGGCGCTCTTAGCTACATCAGGATTCTCGGTAAGCATGTCCGAAGTTAAATTATTGTACATCTCGGCGGTGTTGTCGGCTTCTTCTTGGGCCTTCATGACCTGTTCCAGTTGTTTCTTCTCTGTAGCCTGGAGAATGAAGAAGATTGAATTATAAGAAGATAGAATATTTAAGTGGATGAGTAATAGCTCTACGCAATAATTAGGATGTGTTCCAGTTAGGGATAGCGGTATTATTTATTTATTTAATCCATACTAATATATAAAGCTGAAGAGTTTGTTTGTTTGTTTGTTTGAACGCACTAATCTCAGGAACCGCTGGTGAGGGCTGAGGGTGGTTTTTGGATTAAAAGTTCAATTAAAATATACGATGCAATTTTAATAGTGTCACGATAGAAAAAGTACAGAGGACAATGAAGAACTCCTATTTCTAAACACTACCGTGATTTTAGAAACGCAGATTTTACTCTTCATACAATAGCAGGCGTTCGCGAACAGCTAGTCTGATTTGAAAAATTCTTTCAGTGTTGGAAAGTCCATTTATTGAGGAAGGCTATAGCCTTCCGCGATAAATGGACTATCCTATAGGCTATATATCATCATATGACGCTAATACTAATAGGAGCGAAGCACTAATTAAGAATGTATAAAAAACGGGGGGAAAATGTTCACGCTACGGGCAATAGAAGACGCAAACGAGGTTGCGTGGGTCAGCTAGTTTATAATATAAGTATGGATATGTCATACTTTATGTTTTACATTAGTACCTATACCTCTTCAAAGTTTGCCAATCATTTCAACATTACGTATTGTTATGGCTTATGAGCATACCACCTTATGTTTCTACCGTTGATAACCATTATTGGATAACCATTATTGGCTACACATGTCATAGTTACGAGTTCCTGATAATTTGGATGGATTGGTGATCTTAACCCACGCAGTATTTGACGTTCAGAAAAGTGAATTTAGGCCTTGGGGTTAGTTAAATAGATCTCAATCAATCTACAATCTATTAGGCAAATGCTTGACATATTTTGCTGAACTTGAACTGATATGAGGTACAATTAGGATGTCTTAGAATAGCATACGTTCGCGAAATCTGTGCAAAACCTGTTTAGATCGCCATCGTTGGCAAAAAGAACTGTGTAGCCATTTTGAAGATTACCAAAGCCTCGTTGTACTTCAGGTTCGCTTGTCCGAGCCTGTATCGGCACTCTCGCTCCATCCTGTCGAGGTCGCCTGCGCGTTCGTCACGAGCTTTTATCGCCATCTAAAAATATAAAATATAAATTTAACCGAATGAAGTAAAATAGCCTTATTTTCAAGTAAATAACCTATAGTAGTGTCGGCATTCAGCACAAGAAAGTTCGCCTCGTGCCTTCCATAGGATATGTTACCATATATGCAGCTTCAGCTTTCTTCCTCTCCTCCTGGGCGGCCTTCCTCTCTTGCACCTGCTGCTCCAGCCAGGAGTTCTTCTGATCCGCCATGATTTTCTTGCGCTCTTCGTAGTCCAAGTCTTCTCCTTCAAACCTAGGCACGATTTAAACATAAATTTAAACAAACCCAAAATAATTTGATATTTTGGTAGTTATCGGAACTTAGAGTATCAATTTTTAGGTTCCACAATGTAGATTAGAATTTGTAGAGTCCAACAAAAATCGTAAGAGCAAAAGAGTTGAAAAATAATGTCCTTCATCTTGAGAAACTAGGGAATCGAAAACTGCGGAAGATGAATTAGAAAACGCACGTGCGCACGAAAGGCAAATCTGACAGTAGTAAACATTTAATATTTTTATCTGTTGTTACGAGTATCTATCACTATGGTAAACGGTTTTTAAAAAATAAAGTTAAATAAAGCTACAAACAACAACAGTTAAAAAGTGTATTAACCCCCAAAAATTCTATAGGTACGGAACTTACTTCTGAGCGCTAGATAGCCCAACGGGTTCTCCATCGCTGGCTCGTGGTGGCAGTTGCTTCTTCAGAACGTCAGGATCGTTGAGATCGTACTCGCGTCTGTCTTCTAAACGTTGATACATCTTACGGTACTTGTCGATTTCTTCCCCAATGCGGCGGCGCTCCTGTTAGGCAAAGTACTCATATTATTAGCGTGGTAGTTTGTGATGCTGACTGCTGATGCCTACCCAGCACGAGTGATTGTGTAATGGCCATCATCATTTGCTCTATAACGGGGTGTATTTTACAAAAAGTTTCGCGAAATCATATTATTCTTTAAACTGGTACCTATCCGTGCATTGTCGCTAAAAGCTACCATATTTCTTAAACGACTCACTCTGTAGAATAAGGTAATTAATTTGTTCATGATATATGTGTGGCGACCTCCACATACAACATAACATACTACAGCGCCATCTACCGAAGTTACACTGAACTACGGAGTAACCTACAAAACGAAGAAACTACCAATCCTGAATCGCGCAATTAAAGTTCTCGCGCCGATTATCATATATAAAACATCCCAACATCAACTGTTGGGCAGTAGCCCGCCAGGCATGATCACCTCGCCTAGTCCGAGTCGGAGGATCCTCCCTTTGTGTTGGGTGGAACATGATACCCGTTCCCCCACAGTGGTGACCCCGACGTGATTGGAAGCAGCCTTCAAGGTAGCAGATCCGCAGCTCCATCATATTCACTCCCACGGCTAGTCTCAGCCAGCCAGCAACTTCGGCCTCAACAGGGCTACACCACACGCAGGACGCGACCGCTCCAACCTGGTTACCCCTACGGCCTCATCAGCGTCTAGGCACAGCACACTGCACCTACGGTCCATGTAAGCAGAGCACATCTCTCCCGTCTACGCAGCGGCCAGCCACTACGCAGCAATCGCCCCGACTCACTGGGGACCTCACCGCAGCACCGCGCACCGCATGCGATCCCGACTCACTGGGATCAGCGGACTTCAGCCCCGACTCACTGGGACTAGCGGCATTCAGTTCCGACTCACTGGAACTTGCGGCACTCAGTTCCGATTCACTGGAACTACTCACTCCTGGCACTGGCAAGCTCCACAACAGAGCACAGACAACTGACGCAATATATATCGACCTCCAGTCTTGGAGGGGAGTGATGTGGCGACCTCCACATACAACATAACATACTACAGCGCCATCTACCGAAGTTACACTGAACTACGGAGTAACCTACAAAACGAAGAAACTACCAATCCTGAATCGCGCAATTAAAGTTCTCGCGCCGATTATCATATATACAACATCCCAACATCAACTGTTGGGCAGTAGCCCGCCAGGCATGATCACCTCGCCTGGTCGGAGGATCCTCCCTTTGTGTTGGGTGGAACATGATACCCGTTCCCCCACATATGTATGGCAAACGCAGCGTAGGAAGACCTCCCGCGAAGTGGACGGACGACCTGGTTAAGATCGCAGGGACTCGTTGGATGCAGGCCGCTACCGACCAATCAATGTGGAGGTCATTAGAGGGGCCTACGTTCAGCAGTGGACTTCTATGATGATGATGATGGTGATATGTATATATTTAAGGTGTTAAATATCTACACTTAGCTATTTGAAAAAAAAAGAGTTTCATTGTTTGTTTCATATTGTTATTCATTATATTATATATATTTAGTTTGATCAAAAAACCTTGAATAATTATCCTTTCAAATCATATATAAACAAATTGATATTTGCATTAGCTAATTGCGTCTTATTTATAGAGAATGTTTTCGTCCTAAATTCATTGTTTGTTGGAATAGTGAAAAATTAACAAATGTACAAATAAATTCCACTATTGCAGGGTCAATAACATTACTCGAATCATAATAAAATGGAATGGAGAAGCATTTTGCGTAACTTGCTAAATAATTGCAACTCGGCAAATTAACGCTACATCGTTATTTTCAATAATATAAGATTCTGTGTTTTTCTTTGTACATCGTGACAGTTTCATTCTTTTAAAGAAGTATGAGGTCACAGACATTCAATTGTTTACTTTCATTTTAGCATTTATCTTAAAATTCAATACAGTACATACTCAATTTATATTCATTTGAGCATATTCCCAAACGGGTAGGCACTGATATATTACGCAAGCCTATTCTGTCATCGGGGACTTTGGGAATTAAATATTGGGAAATGAATGATGCATGTGAGATTAAGCTTGGATAAAGGATATTGATTAAAGATAAAATAGAAACAGCTATAAAATTAACACTTCTATCTAGTTGTAGACTATTGTTTTTTTTAAACTAAGATCCTATAAAATATCTGTTAGAAATTTGAGTTGTGATATTATTTGAGCGGACATGCGCACATATATAAAATAATGCTCATATAAAAAATGCTAGGGTTTTGGTTAATCCTTCCTAACATTTTTTTTGTTAGTATCATTTATACAACTTTCCCATAATATACCTCTTTCTCCCTAGCTTCCAAGACCACAGCGAGATTGCTGTCCTTGATCATCTGTGCTGCAAATGCGAGATCCTTTCGATTTTGGTCGTCGCGTTCAGCTCGCTTTTCTACCACTTGGCGCTCCAAGAACGGAAGGTCCACCTGGAAATTTATATTTTTTAATATGGTAACAATTACAATATGGTAGGTACACAATTATCAAAGCAGGCACAGATAACACCGCTACTGTCCATCTCTCTATTTCTCCTCGTGGTTTAAGGTAAACGTTTACAGTCCAAAATCGTTTGGAAATGAAAATAATAGTAATATGTAATAAATGTTTTTTACTAAATGCATATGTATTTTTTTTTATTGAATAGGGGGCTAACGAGCAAGCGTATCGCCTGATGGTAAGCGATTACCGCCGCCCATAGACACCCGCAACACTAGAGGCGTCACAAGTGCGTTGCTGGCCTTTAGGGGAAGTGGAGGGGGATAAGGTAGGGGTTAGGAAGTGGGCCTCCGGTATCCTCACTCACTCGGTGAAACACAGCGTAAGCGCTATTTCACACCGGTTTTCTGTGAGGCCATGGTATTACTCCGGTCGAGCCGGCCCATTCATGCCGAAGCATGGCTCTCCCACGGTATAATTATACCTATACATTTTTTTAATAATTATTGTCTGCCTGTCTGTCTGTTGGTTACGGATAATCTCTAGAATGCCTGGGCCGATTTTGACGGGACTTTCAGTAGCAGATAGCTGATGATATAAGGAGTTACTTACTTTTTTAGACTAGCTTTGCTCCGTTTAGTTTCATCAAAATCCATTTAGTAGTTTTTGCGTGAACGACTAACAAATATCCATCCATCCATATTTACAAACTTTTGGTTTTTCTAATATTAGTAGGATAATTGCTAATAATACTCGTAGATATTACCTAAGTTGTAGCCTTCTTAAGAGTTGAACAATTATCCTTACTACATAGTTATATATGGCCCACTGAATATATAACAACTCAAAATTGTATAACTCACACCAATCTTACGGTTTCTCGCATTGAAGATCCTCGATCTCCTCTCGAGCTCGCATTGTCTCCTCCTTTCTCTATTCTGAGCCTCCCTCCTATCCTGCTCGTTAGATATCTGCATTTTCATCATCTTCACAGCTCAATATTATAGAAATAAACGAAAAACTTGAAATAAATATAGGAATACAAAATAATTCTGATGAACAACGTATTAAACAAAACTCGTTGCTGTGGTGATAGACGTTTTATTTTTTGATTAAATATTGATTTAATAGAACTGGTTGCAAGGACTACAAAGGGGTTATAGTTTGGTTTATATATATACTAAAGAGGATTAGTTTCGTCTTTATGATACATCTATCCATCTGTATAATACCTTTAAAAGAGCAATTCTTGGTGTATATATAGGTAATCTGGATCTCGAAAACGGCTCCAACGGTGTTCATGAAATTTTGCATGCCGGGAGTTTTGAGATGATAAATGGATCTAGCTAGGATTCGTTTTTAGATATCAACAAAAAATGCGAGCGAAGTTAGGTTATTTCATTGTTAGGTATTTATTTGTTTGTGTTGCAGGTAGTATATATATAAACTAGTTGGCCCACGCAACCTCGTTTACGTCTCTAATTGCCCGTAGTGTAATTTTTGCCCCCGGTTTTTATAACATTCTTCATCAGTGCCCCGCTTCTATTAATCTTAGCGTGATGATAGCCTATAGCCTTTCTCGATAAATGGACTATCCAACACTGAAAGAATTTTTCAAATCAGACAATTAGCATAGATAAATATTTTGGATATCTAACACAACGCCATCTAGTCCCAAGCTAAGCAGAGCTTGTGTATGGATATTAGACAACTGATACAATATAATCAAATCTATAGCTTTTTCCATCTGTAGTTTAATTGCAGGGACTTGTCTGTTGCTAGATGGACTAGCCTTCTATCAGTGGACAATCCCAAATACGGCAGGGACTGTGTTATTATAACGTTGGCAAGTATATTTCAGGCCCCAACCCGTACTCGGCCAGCGTGGGGACGTATGGCTTTAACCCTCTTCTGAGAGGAGACCCGAGCCCAGCAGTGGGACATTATGGGTTATTGATAAAATTATAATTAATAAAATAAAGTATAATAAGTGATTAATGAATACGGACTGAGCTAGAGAGGGTACTGCAGTAAGTGTATCTATATTATCTGTATATTATGATGATGAGATTTCCTTCAATCGTGCTCGGTTCCTTTTGGTCTAAGCGTGATGTTAACTATCCTGTCAGATGTACGACAGCAAAATGAACATGTATTTTGGAAAAAAACACTTAAATAGGTACTGTCAGATAGTCTCGCAGTTTATCTTGAGCAACAATGTGACACGAGTATTATATTTAATAGATTGTACCTAGATATAGAATAAATTATCTTTCTTATTCCACAATTATTTCTCAAGGGTAGGATTAGAACCCGCGATCTCTATTCTTTTGCTCCGAGATGAGAAGCTCTCTAAAAATACTGGTATGATTTTCGTAGTAACTATTTAATTAAGTGAATAAAAGAATTAGTAAACTATCGTCTAACAGATTAAAACTATTGCTTTATCATGAAATATCGCTGTAATGTGATATGAATTCTAACAACATTAAATATGGATTTAAATATACAAACTCAAATTAGTCCCTCAGAGGAATTCTTTTAAAATTCCTACTAAAACTGAATAAAATACCAATAGTAGATTCTATTTCAGTGCTAGTAACACTGACTGCGGGCAACATGAGGTATGCGTTCATCCGAGTCGCCGAGCGAGAAGCGTCAGTCGCTAGCTACCGCTATCGTTAGGGGCACGACTAGCAAACGAGGTCAAAACTCACGCTCGCAAACAGTCGCGTCGTGTTGCATGTGCGTAAGAATCGTAATCGTGTTTTATTGTTTACTCGTATTTTTGTGTTTAAAAAAATAAATAAAAGTCTTAATATACAGTCAAAGTGTTGTGTTTTGCAATTTATACTTCTATAAATTATTAATGTGATTTGTGTCCAAATTATGACAAGTGTTTTAAAAAAGTCTAGAGGCACTAAAGGAAAATCTGAATCAATGCAAGAAGATTTACCTTCAAGATGGGGGGTAGAGGCCCAGGAGAACCAGTCGGAGGATACTGCCAAGTTGATAAAATGTATTGATGAAAATGTTATTGGCAAGGGCATTGCATTTTGTGGACCATTTGGACGGAGAAAAGGTGAGTTAATATGTATTTATGAAAACAAACATAAATTTTGGAAAATATAAATGATGATATTACAACTGACTCGTTAGTCTAGTGTTTAGCACAAGCGACTGCCAATCAAGAGTTCCGGGGTTCGATTCCCAGGCCAGACTGCTGTTGAGTTTTTCTTACAAGAAATTGTTAATACCAGCCTGGAGGATGGGATATGGCGGTGATTCCCGCCCGTAACTTGGAGAGCACGGTCCTGATTGTCATGAACACCTGTGACAATTGTTATTGGGAAATCAGTGCCCTCAAATATACTGGCAACTAGTTCAACCTTCGAATTCAGTTCGCCCTCAGGGCTGTGGTGGTCCGATGCCAATCACTCAATGGAAAACCGGTTGAACTAGTAACCGACCCTAATTCATTTTGGGAATAATAAAGGCTAGGAAGATGATCATAAATTTGCATAGTAACTAATAGCTACAGTTTTTTATTAGTTTTAATTACGTATACAGAAAATAATGGTAAATGTTTTTAATTTAGTTTACTTATTTGTCTACTACGGAGATATTCGTAAGTACGCGGACTGTTTCATGGTACGCGGTTATCGCTAGTAGTAAATAAGTGGTGAGCGTGAAAAAATATTATATTTTCAACGTACGTTATTTTGTTGTTGAATGTGCCAGTTTGAAACATAGAATTAGGTATACGCATTAGCGCTAAATGCGGTATGCATTTAAACTGTTTTTTTTAAATTATTTATTGTAAATAGTATTGATTGTTATAAATATGTAAAAGCTATTTACAATAAACAAATGTTTTATATATTGTTTAAACTGATACCAATGTGTTATGTTACTTACTACGTTAAGTTTAAAAATAGAAACAAAAGCATATGGTATGTATTCTATTAATTATAAATATACTTAATTCCATCTCTGCCTACCCATCTGGGAAATAAGCGTGACTCTATCTAAATATATCATAAAGACATAAAATTAGAGAACCCGACAGCCCTGTTAACCAAACCCTACTGTTTTAGCATAGTGTTACAATTATAATAAATAAAAAAAATACCATAAATTTGGTTTCGTCGAACTCCTCTATGACGTCACAATCAACCCCTTGATAATGAGCACGTAATGAACACTAATATTCATATATTTTATTTCTCGTGTTTGTTGCTTAATATTCTGGTAATATTGGCTTATCATACAGCTGAAATAAACATCAATGAACCATTGTTAAATTTCAATATTATACGTTAATGTCAAGGAATAAGGTTCATTTGAGAAGTTTCTTTCGAATATCTGCATGTTTTATATTAAAGTGCGATGTATATCAAAATAAGTTTTAGATAATGTATTATCATGGCTTCGTACATAAGTTGATGTATTGAGAAATAAATTAATTACTATAATTTAATATAGTTTCAGAACCTTTTGCTAATTTAATTGCGTAAGGTTTCTTATTACCTAAAATTTAATGTAAAATTCGGGGTTTGAACTTAATTATTTTTAAAGACAACTAACTCTCTCACTAGAAAATAGAAGCGCTATTGTTGGGACACACGATTGGTTTAATTCTGATCTCATACATCAACAAGATCTAACCTTAGATAGGTTTTTGAGAAACCCAAATATTACCTAAATAGCAACCCTTTTATGTAGCACTACAAATGTAGGTCCGAGGAATTTTTCGGACTAATTCCTGCCGCTTCTTTTCGCCATCTTCCTACGCGACAGCAATTTCATCCCCTTCACTTGGATGGCTGGCAGTCTATAACTGCGCTTTTCGCCAAACTTTCTGAATCACACAACAAAACTGTGGAGTGAACTGTCGCCTGCGGTATTCCAGGAACAATACGACCTTCAAGATAATAGCGTACTCCTTCCTAAAAGGCCGGCAACGCACTTGTGACGCCTCTGGTGTTGTTGTCCATGGGCGGCGGTGATCGCTTACCATCAGGCGATACGTCTGCCCGTTTGCCCATATCCAATAAAAAAAAGAAAAAAAAATAATAGTACACTACGCAAAGGGCGCCAAAATTTTACTTCTGACTTGACGTCAATCGTTTGGCACGATCTAATAATGAAGTTCATCAATGCTGGTCATGTCAATAATTGCAGTTGAAACGATGAGAGAGTAATGTATTGTTTGTTAGTTTGGGAGTTTTAGAATTAGACGCTGGCTCATGCACATTATATTTTATAGCAAATATTAAGATATTTGATTTACTAGTTTTGATTTCGTACTAATATTAGAAAACTCTACCATATTTTGCAAAAAACTGAGTTTTGACTGTCCAGTTTATAGTGACCTTGACTACTAAGTCAGAGTCAAACGAAACTACGACAGGTTCAATTCACTGCAGGACAACTATTGTGTTGAGTACGATTTGTGTCTGGGTGTAGTTTATTAATCAATAATATACATGTATTTAGAAATATGTAAGTTAATTAGGGGCATTGTTACCTACCTAATTACAGGCTTAGCCTAATTTGTTACTGTGTGTTCATGTGAAACACAAAATCTGTAATTAAAGTAACAAAATATCTAAAACAGTTTAAAAAATCTAATGTAACAGAACAATTCAACATTTTTATTCTTAGTAAAGAAGAACAATTCGGCGATAATTGTTTACGGCAGTTGGGTTGAAATAAATTTGTAGTACTTTCAAAGTTTATTAATACTTATGTTAAAATACTTGACTGAATATAAACCACTTCAGATATCAACTTCAATGATATAAACTAGAATGTTTTATACCTAATAGACACGTGTATTCTCTGTTGTAATTATAAATAAAGAAATGGAATCCTATTGCAAATGTATTTATAGTCGTGACTGTACTTCAATGTGTAACGATATAAATATATTACAAAAATACATTGTAGCGTCATCTATCGATGACAAGCATTTATGTATTAATCCTGCATTTTGCAAAAAAAGTATGTACTTGTATCTTAATTTATTTTTGAACTAGACGTCTTCTTCTTTTGAACTAGTCGTCTTCTATTGCCACAACACACAACATTCTTCATTGAGGCTCCACTCCTATTGGTCTTAGCGTGATGATATATAGGCTATAGCCTTCCTCGATAAATGGACTATCCAACACTGAAATAATTTTTCAAATCGGACCAGCGGTTCCTGAGATTAGCGCGTTCAAACAAACAAAGAAACTCTTCAGCTTTATAATATTAGCATAGATGATACTCGCTTATAATTTATTAACCTCTATTTGGAACTCTTGTATGCCTGCACCATTTGTATGAGCCGAAGATATCTAAATTAAAAGGTTTATTATTTTATCATTGTTATATAACACCTTTCTTAAAATTAACCTTTTTTCAAGTGCATCACAAATTATTTTAGTCGTTTCTTTCCCTTTTATATATCAAAAATAACAGTACTACTTTACGATATATGAGAAGCAATTAGATTATTAAACATCGTTTATAACTTTTTATTCCATTTTTAAATGTCCGTGGGAGAGTCACGCTTCGGTGCAAATAGGTCGGGTAGACCGAAGTAATGCGACGATCTCACAGAAAATCAGCATCAGAAAGAATTTTGTATTCCTTCTTTAAAACAAGAAAGAGAATTAACTTAAGTCCAACCCCTCTCCGCTAGTTCTGGGGGATGGTTTAAATGGAGAAGTTTTATTTGTGAATTGCAGTTGTCTATAGTTCGTATATAGTATTGTTAGTATATATAGCGGATCGTGCTCGCCCTAGGGACAGTAAAGGGAACATCGGGGTTCCCACACAGTCGGGGGCCACCTACAGACTGGTAGGTGGCCCGAGGTACGTCAGGGTTCCAGGGTTTTTCAAACTAGGGTGCACCTGGTTCCTCGGCTCCTAGTACCCAAGACGGCGTTCGGTTTAGCCGGTTCGAGTCCGACATGCCACCAGATTATTCACCTACAATCAAGAGAATAAATACTATCGATAGGTACTACCATACCATAACTCTGTCTATCTGTTACGTTTTCACGGCTGCACCGATTTCAATAAAATTTGCCATGACACAAATTCTTAAGGAAGAACACAGGCTATACTTAACCGCGATAGCCATACCATAAAATAAATCCTGTTCTTAAACTTGCTGCTGTAAATATATATGTACCTAATATATAAATTCGACAAAAAACATTAAAAATTGTTTTTTTTTTATTATATAGCGGGCAAACGAGCAGAGACTTTAGCTTTTCTTGAAGGTTTGAAGGTCATATTGGTGTGGGAACACCGCAGGCGATAGCTCATTCCACAGTTTTGCTGAGCGCGGCAGAAAGTTTCGGGAAAATCGCACAGTTGTGGACTGCCAACCATCTAGATGATGGGGATGAAATTTCTGTCGTGTAGGACGATGGCGGAAAGATGAGGCAGGGATCAATCAGAACAATTCCTCGGAGCACTCCCCATGGTAAATGCGGTAGAAGATGCATAGCGAAGCCACATCTCTACGCATCGCCAGAGAGTCTAGCCGAATTGGAAGATCCTGGCAATCGACGATACGAGTCGCCCTCCGCTGAATGCCAAATACGTTTGGATTACCATTAAAATAATAATTGACGCAGTTTTTGTTTAGCAAAAATACGGTTGACTGTACACAGGACGTTCGAAGTCACAAATGAGTTAAAGTGCATATTAATTGGACGGTTAATATGCGGATGTATTTATAACATGCTAAGTACTTAGTAGGTACTACAGTTAGCCACGTGGGGAGTCACGTGGCGTTATATTAGTCACTGTTGTTGGTCTTGTAGTACAGTCGGCGACAAAATATATACTAATAATAAAGCTGAAGAATTTGTTTGTTTGTTTGTTTGAACGCGCTAATCTCAGGAACCGCTGGTCTGATTTGAAAAATTCTTTCAGTGTTAGATAGTCCATTTATCGAGGAAGGTTAAATGCTATATATCATCACGCTACTACTAATAGGAGCGGAGCACCAATGAAGAGTGTTTAAAAAACGGGGGAAGTTTTCACGCTACGGGCAATATAAGACGCAAACGAGGTTGCGTGGGTCAGCTAGTTGTTTATATACAGCAATATTTAGCGTTAAAAGGTTAGTAGTCACAATTGAGTTAAAGTGCATATTAATTGGATGAATTGGACGATTAATATGCAGATGTATTTCTAACATGCTAAGTACTTAGTAGCTATTATAGTTTTCCACGTGGGGAGTCACGTGAAGTTATATTAGTCATTGTTGTTGGTCTTGTAGTACAGTCGGCGACAAAACAGATTAGGCAACATTTAGCGCTGAAAGGTTAGTAGTCACAATTGAGTCAAAGTGCATATTAATTGGATGGTTAATATGCGGACGCATTTCAAACAGTAAGTACTGAGTAGCTATTTTAATTCACTGCGTAGGGAGTCACGTTTAGCTATATTGGTATCACTGTTGTTAGTACTATGGTACAGTCAGCGACAAAAAAGATGGGGTCACATTAAATATAGTCGACTAGTTTTTTTCGGTTATAACGATCAAAAATTCACTTCAATAATTGGTAGCTCATATCTTTTCTTAAGACTCAAAGTATCTCGGAGTGAAATTTCATTGAAATCGGTGCGTCGGTTTAGTCGTGAAAGCTTAAGACAGACAGACAGCCAGACATGGTTATTTTTGAATTTATAATAATTTTTATCGTCGCTGCGTTTGACAACGATAAAACTTTAAGAAGTTTTAATGTTATGTAATACATTACTATAATACAATGTTACTTTCCTTGTTTTTATATTATACATGGCCTTGTGCTTAGTCTTAAATATACTATGACTAACAATAACTTTTAAAAAATGGTTTAATTACGTTTTTTCAAAATTTTGACGAAAAATACTAACGACATTCAAATATTGGAAAATCAATTGATGTGACAATAAAGTTGATGACACTACACAATCATACTTCGAGTAAAGAGATATAAAACAGATCAAATATACAACTACTTAGTTTCTTTTTTTATTAGTGATCAAGAAATCGTAAGTTATTTATAATCTGGTCGCTAGAAAAAAAGGTAAATCAAAAGAGTTTCTGCAAAAATATCCGTGTTAGCATCTATGTCCTTCTTCTTTTCTTGTTTCTAGCACTGTTGTGGGTTGTGATCTATACAAATCAACCCACGGGGATCGATATCCAAATGTTACAGTTCTCAGTATTACGTATGGCCTTGTAGATCTTTTCGCACGATCTTTTCCATCCGGCATAAAGAGCACGGGCCTTCATCTTGCTTTGGCTACTTTCTTTTGCCATACGGAACCCAAAAAGTATACATCCTGCTAGTTTAGAGTATATGTTTATAAAGTGTAAGTGGTTCCATAACCAGTTCAGTTGTATTCAATCCAATTTCGTAGTAAATCATTTTATGTTTATGATTTTCCTTAAAGTGAAACAGGTTTGTTCAATATTTTGCACGAAATTTCGCATTCTATAATGACGGGTTCCCCTGGTTTTTTTGGTAACTGATATAAGTATATAATAACAGTTACTTTCTTAAATATATATATATATAGATATAAATTAATATAAGTAGGTTTTATGTGCAATCTGATTACCGTGACAAAGGCCTTGCCTGGTTCAAAATCAGACTGCCATGTTTGAGATACGTTAAATTTGATGAGAAATTGACAACGAATGAAATAATAACAAAAGGGACCTTTATCGTGGGAGAGCCACGCTTCGGCATGCATGGCCTGGCTCGACCGGAGTGATACCACGGCCTCACAGAAAACCGGTGTGAAACAGCGCCTGCGCTGTGTTTCACCGAGTGAGTGAGGTTACCGGAGGCCCTTCCCCCATCCCCTTCCTCATCCCCCAAAGGCCGGCAACGCACTTGTAGCGCCTCTGGTGTTGCGAGTGTCCATGGGCGGCGGTAATCACTTACTATCAGGCGAAACGTCTGTATTCTATAAAGAAAAATACTGTTGTTATAAATATTGTCATTTCTTCACAAAGCCGTTGCGACTTGATACTACCTTATAAAAAAACGCATGGTGATCTTGATTGCCGAATTCAGCAATGTCTGAAGAAAGGCCAATTCATTGTATAGAAAAACGACGACAAAAACGCTGAAGTGACTCTTATGCTACAAAATGTCAGAGGTCAATTGCGCTTCCTTCATGAATCGATTACTATCGCGTTATTCTTAGTTTCAAATTTTGCAGGAGAGAAAATTGTCCGAAGGTGGCCTAGGTATGTCGGGTTTCCAGGGTTTTCCTTTCTAGGGTGCACCTGGTTCCTCGGCATCTAGTACCCGAGACGGCGTGCGCTTTTAGTCGGTTCGATTCCGACA
Organism: Spilarctia lutea; assembly: GCA_916048165.1. NCBI lineage: Eukaryota > Metazoa > Arthropoda > Insecta > Lepidoptera > Erebidae > Spilarctia > Spilarctia lutea. The sequence continues at coordinate 4,667,204 of OU696490.1, forward strand.
TGCCACCAGGAGTTATCCGAGGAGATATTCGGACGAGGGAAAAAATGAGGAGAAAATTTCTTTTCTGGACCTCCTCCCCTCTACTTGGAACTTCTCTTCAGGTACACAGGACCAAGGAGCTTGTGGCATTTTCAATAAAACCAGTCCGACGTGACGGCTCAGGCAAGGGAAAATTATACGCATTTCCATAAGTGTTACGTTACGTAATTCGTGATCGAGATTTTCTTTCAAGTGTGACGTGCGACATTCAAAAGATATCGTATCTTTTGAATGTCGACCGGAAAGAGATACGTGTATGACAGATTACTTGTACGTAACGAATCAATACTAATATTATAAAGTTGAAGAGATTGTTTGTTTGTTTGAACGCGTTAATCTCAGGAACCGGTGGTCCGATTTAAAGAATTATTTCAGTGTTGGATAGTACATTTATCGAGGAAGGCTATATATTATCACGCTAATACTAATAGGAACGGAGCACCAATGAAGAATGCTTTAAAAACGGGGGAAAAATTTCACGCGTACGGGCAATAGAAGACGCAAACGAGGTTGCGTGGGTCAGTTAGTCTAATATAATACGCAAAATCGTTGAAGCTCTTGAGCCGCTTTGAAAAAGGGTCGTGTGGTAAGATCCCTGAAGGATTGGTTGAAGGATCACTCCTTTGTGTTGGCGTAACACTGACTTTCAGTTCTTCACAGTCAATCTTGACGTGACTGACAATAGAAAGTCACTTTATTAAGTTTACAATTTTATTACATTTTGTGGATGAATATAAGTTTTTTTTATATAATTTATGTTAATTATTTATACTTTCAATCGCAAATCAATTTTATAGCATGAAAGTATATTTAAACCTGATGATGAGATGATAAGCGAGAGGCTGTCGTTTTGATTTCCACGCAGGACATATCTTTGTGATACGATCGTTTCTGATTTAAAAAAAAAAATACTTTTTCATTTGACACTGACAAATACTGTGACATTCTATTTTTTTAATATTATTTAAATCGGATCGAATATGGCGGTGGATGGTTGGTTCATGATTATTTGTATTGTATTAATTCTTCCTTTTATGAGATACTAGCCGACCCATAACTTATCTTCGACTTGATTCCCAAATACTATTATTTTTAACTGAATCTTTTGTTCAACCATAATAAAATATGGCCTATACTTCTGAATAGTTTCGCTTGCTGTTAGTGAAATATAATTCAGGATCGTATCAGTACTTCCGAAGATTACCCCCTACAATCATACAAAGTTAGAAACTTTACCACTTTATAATATTAGTATAGATTAATTTTATCGATAACTTTCATGTCTCTGTTTATTTTTAGACTATCTGACCCATGCCATCTCGTTCACGTCTCTTATTGCCCAAAGTGTAATATTTTTCCCCGGTTTTTGTAACATTCTTCATTAGTGCTCCGCTCCTATTGGTCTTAGCGTGATGATATATAGCCCTTCCTCGATAAATAGACTATCCAACACTGAAAGAATTTTTCAAATCGTAACAGCGGTGCCTGAGATTAGCGCGTTGAAATAAACAAACTCGGACACACCTACCTTATGTTAAACATATTTATTTAGGTATAGAAGTCACGTGGAATTAAAAGCAGAAATTAACACTCATTTTCTTTATGTTAATAACCTTATGCCTTGCCACATATGGCACCACCCACACGATCAAATAAATTAACACACACGTTTCAAGAACGTGAGTTATAATCGAATGTTGTTTGATATGCTTCTAAATTTAGAATTAAACTAAAATAGCAATAAAGTAGATTAAAATTTTTAAACTAAAATCTGTTTTTCAAGACACAGAAACCTTTCATTGTCGACATGGCAAACATTTTGACTAAATACTTTGATAGATTCTTTTTGGTTTGGAAATGCCTGATTTTATTTAACCGCCGATTATGAATCCTTGAACACAATCGAATAGTGAATTCGTTTCTCTTATCATGTATAATAATAATAAGTAGCTGTGCTTATATAAACGTAGTTTAGTTAGTTAGCATCACTTTTTGTCAATAAAAACCCGCAAAACAGAGAAATAAATAATCACAAATTTTAACAACAAAAACCGACTTCAAGAACTGGACCAAATTGAAATAAATGAGACCACACATTGAAATGGGAAACGGGAAGCACCAGCTTTCAAATAAAAAAAGAATCATCAAAATCGGTTCACCCAGTCGAAAGTTATGAGGTAACAAACATAAAAAAATACAGTCGAATTGAGAACCTCCTCCTTTTTTGAAGTCGGTTAATGAACAAATAACTAAAACCTATACAGTTGAAATGGCAAAATAATGCCTTTGAGATAGTTTTTAGGAAATATTTCTTGATATTTTAAGCAAGAGAAAAAGTACATTCAGTTTAATATTTGGTAAACCAACAACTGCTTCTAAGAAGACTCATTCTACCTTCCATCAAGCACGTTACAAGATGTAGAACAAATAGAGCTGGCCTTTGCCCTGCAATCAGACAACAGAAGAAAATAAAAAAAATACTTTCTGTGTTGACAAAGACAGCCGGCATTGTGCCTTTTAAATCAAAACACAATCTGCAATACTCAAATTTGTTATTCATATTAGTTCAGTTATGATAAAAAAAGGACTACTATATTTAAGAATCGTTAATCAATTTTATTGTATATAGTTGACCCACGCAACCTCGTTTGCGTCTTATATTGCCCGTAGCGTGAAAATTTTCCCCTGTTTTTGAAACTTCATTCTTCATTGGTGCCTATAGCCTTCCTTGATAAATGGACTATCCAACACTGAAAGAATTTTTCAAATCGGATCAGTGGTTCCTGAGATTAGCGCGTTCAAACAAACAAACAAACAAACTCTTCAGCTTTATTATAAGTATAGATAAAGCCAAAAGAACTTGATGATATGCTAAGCCAGAGGTTCTACACAGGACATATCTTTTTGTGACGATCAATTATTGTTATGCTAGTGCTCTTGCCCGCAGCTTGCTTTGCGTGATTATTTTTTCACATTTCTGACTTTAAAAATAATGAATATCTATTCTTTTTGAAATTAAAATCTTGCGTATGACACTCATAAAATAGGATTCTTTTTCTATAAATGCCATACTATTACAAGTAGGTACTACAAAATAGGTGACTTTCTATTAATAAATAAATGTTCCGGACATCTAACACACAACGCCATCTAGTCCCAAGCTAAGCAGAGCTTGTGTTATGGGTACTAGACAACTGATATAAATACTTATATACTTTTTTTTTGTAAAAACATACATATTAAAAAAAAGACAGAGGTATCTATTGGTAAAAGAATTTTTAAAATCGGTTCAGTAGATCCAGAGATTATCCTCTACCTACAACGTCACAAATTTTAACTCTTTAGAAAATTAAAATAGTTTAGATTTGATTTTCGAAGTCTATTGAACTTGTGGTATCGATAAAAACAAATTTATACACGCCGTAATCATGTATTGCAAAACATATATCGTTGCATCTCTTTCACTTATATGAGAAAAGACAGAGTAGATGGTCAAGGGTATCCATATCAGAATGTTATTTATGTCAAGATATATTTATCAGTAACGAATTTCGTTTAAATCTTCACAGATTTAAGTTATTGCAGTCCTGTGGTTATGTGCTTAAAATTTTAGTGACAACTACAATTGTAATTTTTAGTTAAGAGAATTATGTATTTACTAGCTGACCCACGCAACCTTGTTTGCGTCTTCATTTGCCCGTAGATTAAAAATTTTCCCCCGTTTTTGAAACATCCTTCATTGGTGCTCCGCTCCTATTAGTATTAGCATGATGATATATAGCCTATAGCCTTCCTCGATAAATGGACTATCCAACACTGAAAGAATTTTTCAAATCAGACCAGCGGTTCCTGAGATTAGCGCGTTCAAACAAACAAACAAACAAACTCTTCAGCTTTATAATATTAGTATAGATTAGTATAGATTTGCATGGATTATGATAATATAGTAAGTTGGTCTTACATTAATTATCATAAGTTTGTTTGTTACCCTTTGAGGCCTAAACCACTAAATTGATTTAAAAATTATTTTACCAATGTAACGTTATATTGTCAGCGAGCAACGTAACTGCCAGCTACAAACAAAAGCTAATTAGAAATAATTAATTGCTCCTGTAATTGACTGCCTTAGAGGAGCAGTGGTAGCGTATGCAACCGCTGTGCTTGAGGTCTCGGGTTCCATTCCCGGGTCGTACCAAATGTTTGTATGATCTGAAATTTTTTGTTGAAAAAGGTCTAAATTTGTTCTTTAAAAGTTAGTACCGTACATACGTTTCTATGCATTTAGTGAAAAGCTATTATTATAGAATTACAAACAGACACTTCAATTTTATTTATCCGTATATATATAGGTATATTTACAATGGAACTTTTTGTGTTATATCGTAGCGACACGTGTTTTACTAAACACTAGATATTAAATAGTGTTTTATTAGTACTATAAACGTAGTAATTATTATTATCATATACCTAACTTGTTAGTCATTTCCACATCAGTTCATATTTATAACAACAGTATTTCTCTTTATGGAATAGGTAGCAAACAAGCAGACGTATCGCCTGATGGTAAGCGATTACCGCCGCCCATGGACACTCGCAACACCAGAGGCGTTACAATTGCCGGCAATTTTAGTTAAATACGTCCTCATTCCCCAAAGGTCGGCCTTTGGGGGATGAGGAAGGGGATGGGGGAAGGGGTTGGATTAGCGCCTCCGGTATCCTCACTCACTCGGTGAAACACAGTGCAAACTGACTTTGACTTTGACTGCACGGTTGGCCGAGTGGTGTCAGCGGTCGCCATGCCGCTTGCTACTGCGCCAAGTGTCGTGGGTTCAAATCCCACGCGGTACCTACAACACTTTGTGTGATCCACGAATTGTTGTCCCGAGTCTGGATGTTCTTTTTGTCCGTTTCATGTATGTTTATTCCTAATGTGGGAGTTGTCTTTTTAAAAAAAAAAAAAACACTATTTCACACCTGTTTTTTGTGAGGCTGTGTATCACTCCGGTCGAGCCGGCCCATTCATGCTGAAGCGTGGCTCTCCCACGGATACATATACATATTAGTAGGCATATGACTTGTAATTTATGCTGTCATAATATTCATATACAGACAATATGGCAACTGATAACGTTGTATTATCGGGTTTCACGCTTCGATGGTCAGACTGAGTGTTATTTAAAAACAAGTGATTATATATTTTTTAATCACTAAGCTATTATAATGATTGATATATGTGTGTATATCATTTAGCGTGCTTTATTCCTCTTGAATATACATTACTAGCTGACCCACGCAACCTCGTTTGCGTTTTATATTGCTAGTGGCGTGAAAATTTTCCCCCGTTTTTGAAACATTCTTCATTGGTGCTCCGCTCCTATTAGTATTAGCGTGAAAATATACAGCCTATAGCCTTCCTTGATAAATGGACTATCCAACACTGAAATAATTTTTCAAATCGGACCAGTGGTTCCTGAGATTAGGGCGTTCAAATAAACGAACAAACGAACTCTTCAGCTTTATTATATTAGTATAGATCAGGGTTTCCCAAACTTATTTTGCCTACTGCCCACTTTGGGAATACATTATTTTTTAGCGCCCCCATTTTCTCACCTACATAAAAACCACTAGAACTTCAAATTTAATTAATCAATTATTGTGAGCTATATTTTTTTTATTTTTTTTATGAGCCTGTTGTGTCCCACTGCTGGGCAAAGGCCTCCCCTGCAACAAGCCCCTTCTCTCTATTTAAAGCTAACTCCGGCCAGTCTCCGCGATAGGCGTCAAGATCGTCGCGCCATCTTTTACGGGGTCTGCCTCGTCGTCGGCGTCCACCCTCAGGCACCCAGCGTTCGACGACCTTGGCCCACCGGTCCGGCATCATACGACATACGTGTCCGGCCCAATCTAATATTAATTGATGTTCACAAGTTGTAGTTGAGAGTCGAGAGCTCATGCAGTCGGTGTCTAAGAGGCCTCCTAGCTAAATGAAATTACAAATCACCCCCCAAGCCTCTACACAACACCCCCATTTTTTTCTGGGTCTCTTAACCGCCCCCCTTTAGGCTCGCAGCGCCCACAAGGGGGCGTTATCGCCCACTTTGGGAAAGGCTGGTATAGATTAAGCTGTGAGAGAACCGAGTTTTGTCTATCACGGTTTTCGCAGAAGACTGGTGTTATATCAACAGGCTTTAACAGCCCACTGCTGGAAATAGGCCTCTCCTTAGAAGGAAGGGTTTGGTCTACTCTACCAAGATGGCCAGACGGGATTGTATAGGCTTTGTTTCAAGATTTCCTTCTCTTTGCATTGATGTTTTATTTTTAATAACACAGCTCCCGCATTAGGAATATAAATCCTGTGTCGCGAGGGACTTTAAACGGACACAATACTTAGAATAACAATTTGTGGATCACATAAAGTATTGTCCCATGTGAGATTTGAACTCACAACACTTGGCGCAGAAGAGAGTGGCGTGGTGACCGCTTAAATCACTTTTTTTTAACGTGTGGCAACCCCCACGGGCCGTCACCCCACCGGAGTTTGCGGAGGGTTGGTGTCGGAAGCGCCTGAGAAGGGAGGGATCCGGGCACTGCTGTTATTAACACATCCGGACCCGACCGCTTAAACCGCTAGCCCAACCGTGCATTCGTGTTGATATGAGTAGTATTTGTCTTAGTCAGTTCTTACGTGGGTGTCCACGTGTGTTCACTGAGAACTACACAGACAAAGAACAAATGATCATGTCTACCACACACAGAATTAATGGGCCGGCTCGAACAGAGTAATACCACGGCCTCACAGAAAATCGGTGTAAAATATCGCTTGCGCTGTGTTTTACCGAGTGAGTGAGGATACCGGAGGCCCATATCCCAACCCCTCCCCCCATCCCTCTCCCCATCCCCCAAAGGCCGGCAACGCACTTGTGACGCCTCTGGTGTTGCGGGTGGGTGTCCATGGGCGCCGGTAGTCACTTACCATCAGGCGTTACGTCTGCTTGTTTGCTTGCCACTATACAATAAAAAAATAAACTATAAATAAAACACAGATTTGTCCTAGTCGGAATCGAACCTCGAAACCGAAATCAGTATTACAGTAGACCAACAGGCTCGTATAAAGATATTATAATCTATTTATTAAGTAACTAAATTCAGAGTTTTAATCTTATTAGGTGATGTTATGAATAACTGATAAAATGTGTGGCTTTTTGCGTAGTAGGTATATTTCCACAAACATTTATCTACAACTAGCTGCCCCGACATATTTCGATCTGTTGACATTATCAATAGATGTTCTATTAAATCTATGGTCTGTGTGAAAAAAAGTGCAATTTTCTCCATAAGAACCTTTCCTGTGCTATAGCAAAATTATTAAAAAAATATTATTCGAATTGGTCGAGGAGTTCTCGAGGATTCAGCGTAATCCTTTATAGGATACCGGAGGCCCATACCCAACCCCTCCATCCGTCCTCCTCGGCATCCCTCAAAGGCCGGCAACGCACTTGTGTCGCCTCGGGTGTCTATGGGCGGCGGTAATCGCTTACCATCAGGCGATACGTCTGCTCGTTTTGCTCTTGTCCCTTGTTATCCCATAAAAAAAAACCTTAACAACACGAAGCAACAAATTTAGCGATTCATTTTTATTTATATATATATATATTTTAAGAGAAATAAATTCTGAATGACTAAGTACCTTTGATATTGTACAATCAAAAACCTATAAAACCATAAAACTTATGATAATACCATTTTTATAGTAAAACTAGCTGTCCCGGCAAACGTTGCTTTGCCATAAAAGGGAATATATAAAAATAGGGGTTGATCGTAGAGGGTTGAAAATCTAGGGTTGTATGTATTTTCTAATGCTGCATCATAAAAAAATAGAAATTAAAAATTTTGACAAAAAAAAAAAAAAAATTTAGGGGTGGACTACCCCTAACATTTAGGGGGATGAAAAATAGATAAGAACCGATTCTCATAGATACCGGATAATCACAAAAAAATTCATCAAAATCGGTCGAGCCGTTTCGGAGGAGTTCGATTACGCACCAACACGACACGAGAATTTTATATAATAGATTTTGACAATGCTAATTAATGTTGTCTCGAAAAATTAATACTTTTAGAAATGAGGACGCCACTTGTGCATTAATTAATTAATTAATTCTCGGGCTCGATTCCCGGATCGGACCAAATGTTTGTATGATCTGCAAATATTTGTTTCAGAGATTGGGTTTTTTCTATGTATAATATGTATGCATTTACATAAAAGTATAATATGTATATATAATATACATATATATTAGTCTCAGTACTTAGTATACACTGTATTGTTGTATTTACATGTTATTGTTTTGTTTTTGCATTTTAAGCAGATATGACTTGATAACAACGTGCCTATCTCAACAGTAATATAATCATTCATAAGGTTAATAGTTGTTTGGGCATTTCACTATCAAGTGATGACCTAGAAAAAAATGGAATCTTTGCCTATCAATATATTTTTTAATAATTCTTTTAAAATTTAATAATATAAACATATAATATCAATATTCCGAACTAACACACAACACCATCTAGTCCCAAGCTAAACAGAGCTTTTTGTAAATACATACATATACTACATAGAAAACACTCAAACTCCGAAACAAATATTTGCAGATCATACAAACATTTGGTCCGACCCGGACGCATACGCTACCACTGCGCCACCGAGGCAGTTAATAGTCCAATGCTGAACATAGAAATGCGTTTTTGGCCGTCTATACCACGCCTGACAAGCTGGATTTTCCTTAAGTCAACACTCATAAATTAAAAAAATAGACAATGTTCTTTTTTTAAATACATGAAAAAAGAGTCGAGGTTTTTCCTTAAATTCATAATTTGCAATAATGTTTCGTAGAATTTTATGGAGACTAGTTCAACCGTTCCGTTCTGCTCAGGTGACGGTGAGTTATCGTGTTAACACTTTCTACAAAATAACAAAAAAATAGACGTTCCTTATGACTAAGTCAAAATAATTACCATTATATTCTGAAGTAAGTTTTCCTGTTTATGCTGTCTAACCAATGCGAAAGTAATTGATTGATAAAATCTTTAGTACCCGTAATTAGTTCTAAAAAATTGCAAGGCGGAGCGTAGGCGTTATACGGGAATAAAGAAAGAAAGAAAATAATTTATTCAGTCATTCAATGGACAACAGATGGTTAAAATACAATATAAATTAATTAGAGTTTCATTATTTTTGTAATAGGTGCAAACGAGCAGACGTAGCGATTACCGCCGCCCATGGACACCCGCAACACCGTGGGCGTCACAGGTGCGTTGCCTACCTTAGGGGGATGGGGAGAGGGACGGGGGAGGGGTTGGGATATGGGCCTCCGGTATCCTCACTCACTTGGAGAAACACAACGGAAGCGCTATTTCACACCGATTTTCTGTGAGGCCGTGTTATCACTCGGGTCGAGCCGGCCTTGCATGCCGAAGCGTAGTGCTCCCACTGTAATGTGTGTACTGTGTAGTGTCAGGAAAGTCGCCTACCTCAGAAAATGGCTGCTAGGCCCACGCCCGGTTAGCTTGGTTTGTTCGTTTTCGTGTATATTTGTGTTGTGTATTAAATTGTACAATGTAGGCTGTTAAATTGTAATTCACCATTACAGTCTGAAGCATGTAAATGAAATGTCAATTGCTATTAATTGTTATTGTAGAGAAGTATTGTAAGTTTATATATACCTAGTAGGTTTATAAACAGGAACCCTATTTAAGAAAAAATGAAACAGATATCACCCGAAACATCATAAGGTTTCGCGCTTTACTTCTATGTATGCGAATGAATGCTAAAAGGTACATTCACTCGAAGCCCTCGGGTGGGTTTTTAAATGAGTGTGGATTGGTTCGGAGCACAGGACAAGGTCGGTTAAAGCCCTCAATGTGACCCTCGCCGGCAACCTCCAAAGTGCTTGCTTATATTTACTGCAGCATTATTTTATTGAAGTGTCTATTATCTGGAATATCATAAATATAGTTATTTTTCATTTTAGTTAATCAGACTGTCTAGACATGGTGTGTGTAGAAAAATTCAATTCTAGTTTTTGTTATTAATAATATGGTTGATTTCAAGTATTATATTTAGAGTAAGCCGGTTTTTTTAATAATATGTAATAGTAATTTATTTACACAAAATGCACTCATTACACCTTGTTTACAGATAATACTCGTAATTGTTACAATCGAATTAAAAAAATTTACTATCAGTTCATATGTAAACAAATATGATAGATCTGGTTTTTGGCTCCCAAACTAGGTTTATCACCTGTGACTTGGAAGCCAGTGTTCCCCCATAATCACTTGGTTTAAACTCGGGCATTTAGGATTTTTAACAATTTATATTTTATTAACGTTCAATCTAATGAATATTTGTATGAGTGCGTGTAAACGTTTATGTTTGTATGTGTGTGTGTGTGTGTTGTGTTCCTGTGCGGGTGTGTATGTCAGCTTGCAAGGTTTATGAAGGGAATTTCATTTTCAAGAAACAATTTTTTTTCTATTTCATCCCAATTTTGTTCCATGAATTAACAGGTTATCTAAATCTTCAGTGAAAAAAATATAATCGGTTCGAATATACTATAAATATTTGTGTGTCCAATTCGTTGCCAATAAGTTAAAAAAAAAAGAAATTGGATTAACGTTCTAAGTTTAAAAATCTTCAAAAAAGTTCTAATTCTTTTTTATGCTATTCATTCATATTCACACATGACCTCTAAACGGTCTCTACTAACAACGTGAACAAACTGATAAAAACTACAAGTATTTTGATACACACCAATTCTGAGGCTAATGACACTACAACTCACTTATTCAGTAATTTTGCGTATGGCAACTCTATTATTATTTAAATTAGGGTTACCAGACTATTTTTACAAACGACAGTCTTTGAAGTTTTGTACTTTAAAAATTTCAAAGTGTATGATGACCTACACTAACTACACTTTGTCTGAGTCATACAATTAAAAAAGAAACTCGAATATTGAATCTTGGCAACAATTTCTCTCTCTGAAATGGGTATCTACGCCTTTAGCATGTTTATTTTAAATACCACTTAATTTTCACAAAACGGTAGAGTTTTTTTTCTCAATTTATGGCAATGTATGGGTAGTAATCACCTTATTAACACTATAGATTTTACTACAAGTTCAATGGTGTTTATTAGACATGCTGTCTCGGTTACAGACATAATATTATGTGTCTACTTGTATGGTGTCTGATTGACCTAATGTGGGGTCTCTCCGCTAAACCAACCTCGACAAACCAACAACTATTCTATTTAATTAAGATGTTTGGCCAAACTTTCCTAACTTTGTTAATCTATTATACGGAGAATCGTTCCGGTCAAGCGCCGGTTTTTTCGAGGAGGCTTGAAGTTGGACGCTTGTAAAACCAGTTTTATAAAAAGGGAAAATGAAACCTTTTGATAGTAGCTGCCTTGAATCTGATCAATAATGACATTAAACTTGAATTTAGAACCTGTTTTATCGATTTTAGTTATATTATACTCACATGTACACTCTTGTTCATGAATTTTAATTAGTTGTCAGTATGGAGAGAAAGCAATTTTGTTTTTTTTTTTTTTTATTATATAGGGGGCTGACGAGCAGACTTATCGCCTAATGGTAAGCGATTACCGCCGCCCATGGACACCCGCAACACCAGAGGCGTCAAAAGTGCGTTGCCGGCCTTTTAGGAAGGAGTACGCTCGGTACGCAAGGTTTAACCCCGAAATGAGTTTGATAAGGTCTAAATGGGTCAATGTTGTAAAAATCAATAACATCTTAGGTGTTTGTTATCAGAGACTTCTGCGGACGCGTCCTTTACATTATTATATGTTTACAATTTGATAAGATATCAGTGATTCAATTAAACTGTAACTGTTGTTTGTCATAAACACGAATACTGTATTTACATAAACGTAAAGAAAATGAATGAAACTAAGTTGCATTCGTGTAGGGATCACAATTTACAGTGTTATTATGCATTTATTTTAATCCGCCCGGTATCCTAATGAATTCGCCCGGATCCGGTGGGAATGTCCCTGACTGAACACCGCAACATTTCTTGTGATTAGTAACAAAATTGGTTGTATAAAAATTCAAGAGAGTTATCGATTTACTCATAAAAATATGACTTAGGTTTTTTTTTCTTTTGGTGACTAATATTCATATAATTGAAATCAAATATGTAGTTGTCGGAAATCAATTTAAAAAAAAAACAGTTGTTTATATATCTTTTCGACTTTTGACTCCGAAACTGCCGGATTGGAAGATCCGGCTTTTCAGTTTGGGACCTTGATTTATATGGTGAGACTTTGTAGCGGTTACTACTAAATTTGGTGCTTGAAGAAGAAAAAAAAAAAATATATATATATATATATATATATATATATATAGTACATATTTAGAATAGACTTAAAATATTTGTATAACTGTCATGTTTATATTTTTACACAAACTCGGTTATTCTGTAGGTGTTTAAGAGTCATATTTGTCAAAAGTATCAACAGTAGTACTATTTTCGTCCCAAGTATTCCTCTGAGCAGCTGGCCTTAGTGTCTAAAGATGTATGATTACTAATCGCGTCAGTTCGTCTTAATTCATCGTTTTCACTCTTTGTCTTGGCAATAACATTCATTGATGTGTTTGTTTTAATTGTTCCGATTAAATGACTTATGAAAAATTGATCATTATGATTGGCCATGTTAATATCTTGATGATAGGTACTCTACAAATATATTTTTAAATTCGTTCTGTTGGTGTCATGTGGTAGGCAAACTTGACACAAATGCATGTCGAAACTCCCACGGGCCGTCATCCTACCGGGGTTTATAGCGGGGTGGTGTGTCGGAATCGGATCGACTAAAACCACACGGTGTGCCACTCTGCGCTTGAGATGGGAGGGATCCGGACCCCTCTCTCTTATCGGAAATCTTATATCAACCCATCTGACCAGTGTGGCATGACAGAATAAAACCTCCTTTCTCAGGAGAGGCTTATGTTTAACAGTGGCAGACTATTTAAAAGCTATTGTTGATAATTGATTGACGGTTGAAATATAGTGTATAAAATATTTTTTTTTAATTCGAAGTCTATTTAAATTCAGCTATGGTTTGTAGTACACAGATAAACGTACATATTATGACATAGAAATACCTGCAACTATACAAATACATACATATACATGCATAATTGCGATAATGGAACTTTTATCTAGTATCGGGATAGATGGCTTTCTTTGGGGGAGGCTTTTATTCAGCAGGGTGATAATGATAATAAGATAGGTAGGAGTATATATATTTGTCGTGCTACGGACGGCGCGTCAGAGTTCGTCAATCTCACACAAGCCAAGAATTTGTGACGTATTACGTTGGCAAGCTCTGAATTAACCGAATCCAAAATATTTCTTAACTTTTTAATGATGTTTTTAATTTGTATGTTATCAAAAGAACGTAGAGCTTAAATTAGTTGAGAATTTTTCCATAATGTGTTTGAAGGTTCCGAAATGATATCAGTTTTTATGCTCGTAGGTACCAAATGGAGTGATATACCGGTTAAGTACGAGTAGTATAACGGTGCACAGAAATCTGACCTCGCTTCAACACTTTTATACAATTAATTTAATTACAAAAACTTTCAAGTTGACATTGATAAGAAACATCTCTTTTAACTTTTACTGTTAAGTTTCAAATTGTATCTTATATGCCTTTTGCTAAAGCAAAATAGGACTGATGCACGCTGCATTCAGTAATAATTTTGAAAACGTGAAGACCGATTAATACGACTCCAACTTAATTGGTGGAAAAAATAGGGTCAGAGGAGATTTTTTTCCATATCGTTTCACTCGTTTTCCATGCTACCAGTACCATTATTTATTATCATTATATAGTATTATTTATTGAAAATACCGTTAACGGTTTCAATTAGTAGTATTGCCACATTAAATATTTCCATTGCTTGCCCACAAAAAAAAAACATTACGAATAGTTTAACATTGAAACGTACAAATTTGTAGTAAATAATTTAACAGGTAACAGTAATTACTAGACGGTAACAAAAACCATTGATTCGTGAGCCGTACAATTTATCAATAGTATGTCGTACTACCATGGCTGGTTTCAAACAAGTAAGGTCATGGGTTCATTCATTAATCTCAAAAGTTCAGTGGACCGGCGCGGCGTCAAGCAGTCTACACCACACACACACACCTACTCGCATTTCTAATAATAGTTGGTCTTTTTTGCCAGCAAAGAAAAAATACATAATTAAAACTGACAATTTAGGGATCGTATGTCATGCTACGAAGGTCAATGAACTTCAAGCTTACCTTCAGAGTTTTTTTTTGTGTTCTTTAATAACACACGCATTCTCTTCATCATACGTTTGTCATTAGTAGAATTGTCGACACCGGCACAAATTGCCATATCTAAAAAAAAAAAAAACTTTAAGCTTTGGCTGTCAGCTGTCAGTCTTAATATTTTCTAGGACAGCGCTATGTAATCTTTTTGTAAGGTTTCCATTTAGTAGTGGTTGTCTGCCTATTTTTACTTACACGTTCATTGGATTTTCTTTTTTAATCCTCTTCACTTTTGTTAAATTTGTCACCAATTACTTTCATTTAATAAAAAAAAAATATGTAGTTTTGAAATAGATACAAATATAAGTTATTTTATATTCTTAGCAAAGGTTCACACTAGTTTCATGGAGAAGCGGATTGACCTTTCAGACACTATGCCTGTAATTTTATTTTAGGTCTTCGTTCATAGCCATGAACGAAGTTCAATAACTTTTAAAATGATCGTGAAGTATTTATAAATTACTAATTAAAAAGGTTATCGCAATGATTTTTATAGTAATGAAAACATGTTTTTTATACAATTAGTAGAATTTGCATCATGTCTACTTACATACCGAAAAGAGTAATTATTTTGCCAGCAACCCAAAATACATTAGTAAAACAAGTTGTAGACTATATTTAACATTCTATAAATGAACTGGATATCAGTTCTATTAAATCGATGTAAAAAATATACAGTTATAAAACATATCGATGTTAAATACTCGATCGGATAACGAGTTAACGAATGAAACAAATCCACGCTCTCGAAGCCACATCCGTAAAGCTGTGTCCTCTACAACAGCGGGTATATAAGCGGATTCGATTACCACCAATTTGTATAGAAAAAACGCTTAGGTAAGTTTCGTCGACGCCCTCAGTTACAGTCGAGGGCCGCGTTTAAACAATACACTATTTATCCAGTTGTTAGGTCATTGCCCTTGTTAGTTTTATTTCCCGTTGGCAACGAAGGGTACGCCTGGATGGGTTGTCAATGAATTGGTGTACATAGTAAATTGTATGAAATCATCCTTGTACGTTAGACAATGTAATCAGGTGCTTAAATATATGAGATTAAGGATATTTATTGTATTATATGAATTAAAAACAAGTTTAAACAAGTGCTGACGATTGTATTGTTAGAATTACGATACATATGTCTAGGTGTAATTAGTAAACGATTTTGGAATTAAATGCTATATTCAAATCAGATTTTTGTTTTGAAACGATTTCTTTGTCCTGTTCTTACAGTTTTTTTTTGTGAAATAGGGGGCAAACGAGCAGACGTATCGCCTGATGGTAAGCGATTATCGCCGCCCATGGACATCCGCAATACCCGAGCTATGCCTCACAGAAAACCGGCGTGAAATAGCGTTTGCGCTGTGTTTCATCGAGTGAGTGAGGATACCGGAGGCCCATACCCCAACCCCTCCGCCCATCCCCTTTCCCATCCGCCAAAGGTCGGCAACGCACCTGTGACGCCTTTGGTGTTGCGGGTGTCCATGGGCGGCGGTAATCGCTTACCATCAGGTGATACGTCTGCTCGTTTGCACACTATTCAATAATAAAAAAAAGAAGTATCAAACTAAGTAAAGTTTGTATTATGGGTCAATATAAATAATATCGAAAACACCCAAACTCCGAAACAAATATTTGCAGATCATATAAGCAGTCTCATACGCTACCACAGCGCCACTGAGCCAGTCCATTTAATATACTGAGTAAATGTGATCTAGTGTTCTGATGTGTTTAGTGTGTGACTAGTTGACATTACACTTGCAAGTAGGCTCTAGAACACTGTCAATGTCATAAAACAACCTTTCTATGTCCACTGATAAGGTTACCTGCATTGTCTCTAAGTACATTTATATTTCCGTGTATTATTTCTAAGCTGTGACTATGCATATACAAGATGTAAGAGCTTATGCGTAAATTATACTAAGTAATAATTGTATAATTAAACAATTAATAGCTAAATAAATAAATAAAAAAAAACCGGACATCTAACACACAACGCCATCTAGTCCCAAGCTACGCAGAGCTTGTATTATGGATACTAACTAGGTACTAGACAACTGATATACTTTTTTTTGTAAATACATACATATTATACATAGAAAACACACAAACTCCGAAACAAATATTAGCAGATCATACAAACATTTGGTCCGACCCGGGAATCGAACCCGAGACCTCAAGCTTAGCAGCCGCAAATTACTATACTATACACAGAGTAAATTATTAAAATGAGCTCGAACATCTACCTGTTCTGTGACTGGGTGTAATTCACGTATAACTTTTGCCTGCGGCTCCGCCCGCGTATAAGTCGTACTAAGAGTAACCTATATCATTCTCCAATTCTCAATCTATTTCTATACCGAAATTAATCCAAATCAGTTTAGATTAGAATAAGATTAGATAGAAAGTGGATTCGTAAAAAATGGCCATTTTTTTTAATGTATGGCCCTTCCAAAATGACTACTCTGCCTGATGGAAAACATAAGCAGAATCCAAGAGTGGTGATCACCATATTCATTGCGAATGCAGACAGCAGCATGGTGACCTACAACATGGCGGCTAAGTAATGCTTCGACATCGTTGGGCCTCTCACACTTACCAACAAAACACGATAGCACAAACGCTGTCATATTACGTTGGTCTTCTGTATAGGATAGGATAGTACCGCCTGGTTGAGCCAGCCCGTTCGTGCTGAAATCAGCGTGGCTCTATTTCCATGGTTGTTTTTAAACTTTTTCTTGTTTTTATTCCTCTAAATGGCGCGTGTGGTAGCGTAAGCGACTGCTGTGCTTGAGGTCTCGGGTTCGATTCCCGGGTCGGTCCAAATGTTTGTATGATCTGCAAATATTTGTTTCGAAGTTTGGGTGTTTTCTATGTATAATATGTATGTATTTACAAAAAAAAAAAAACTATATATGTATTTATATCAGTTGTCTAGTACCCATAACACAAGCTCTGCTTAGCTTGGGACTAGATGGCGTTGTGTGTTAAATTGTCCAAAATATTTATTTATTATTTATTTATTATTTATTTATTATTTATGTTTGTATTACCATGTCAAAATCATTATATTACAGTCAAGGAAATATCTTAATGATATAGGCCATTCGTCTTAAACTGTCACCTAACCTGTTTTCTGTGGATTGGCACATAGACAAGACAAAAATATTTTTGAGGAAAATATAATTGTATTTTGCGAAAATTTTGATGTTCAAATTTTATTTTCTAGAACACGGAAAATTATAATTATTTCTTAGAACATTTTTACTATTTACCCGACTGTGACAAAACTAAAAGGAAGGATAAAAGATTTGGTAGTCTATGGATGTTCCACCCCGTAGTGTCTAAGCTACTGAACCGATAATGAATGAGTTGTCAATAAATTCGTAATAATAGTCCGAGTGATAGGTTACCTATATAATTTATTCATAACTTTTTATGTAGTCGGGTTATAGTCTTTCTGAACTATTTCTTGTTTATTTAAACTTCTCAATAGCGTTTAAAAATATACATTATACATACCTTTTTACAATTAATAATCATATTTGTATTACTATTAATGTTTTAACTATTACATCTAAGTGCTAAGGTGTTAATTCGATAATTATATGAAAAAAAAAGTAGTAGTGTTATTAAATCGTGATGAAGCTATGAGGTTTCCCTGGCGTGACTAGACGTAACCGACCGCATAAGGTTACAACTAGGTTTAACCTTCGGCTCGCGTCGCCTACCGACTGACTCAGATACTCACCGGGCATGGTTGCTTCGGTGAGTTTCTACAAGTATCTATAAGATCGAACGCGAGGAGACGTCATAATGCCACCACTGCGCAGCCGACTTGGAATCCGCCGAGCATACGCTGGAGTACTGCCCCGTGAAACTCTGAACGCGAAGTCCTAGTCGGCCAAATCGTACGAGACCTGTTCACGCCAGCCATCATTGCTGCCACGCTGAAGGGTGAGGAGGACTGGGAAAAAGAACGAGGGGAGAAAGAGAAAGAGACCGCTGAACGGGATTGGGAGATTGCCGATCTCGAGTGTAGGTGACATCGCCGGCGTGGTATAACCACATATCTGGCTACTCAGTCCCCCGGGAGCCGGAGATCCGAAAGGAATTTTCCACCCGGTCAACAAGAAAAAGGTTTAGCCTTCAGCAAACTGGTTGCAATTAGAAGGTCATTTCAGAAAAGGAAATAATGATGGTAAATAGTCTAGAGCCTGAAACAGGACATAGGCTACTTTTCAATTCGAAAATAGGGTTGTCAGGCGATGAAACGGGGATTAAAGGTTGTATAAAAGCTACTCAAAGTCACTACTCCACACGGTCGAAGTCACGGGCTGCAGACTACATTTTATAGCTAATTGTTACCATATGAGAGAGTACTTCTTAACTTGAAGTTGTTCATCTTGATAAATGCAGATATTGATCATGGGTGATTCAGTTAAGCAGTCGGTCCTGGTTGTTATCATAAAATAACAGTCGTAAAGCTTAGTTAGAGGCCTTTGGATGGCTTACAGACATTTAACGGCACGATTACGTGCGTGGGTACGTATAACCTTAACCCTCTCCTGAGAGGAGACCCGAGCCCAGCAGTGGGATGTTATGGGTTGTGGATGTGATGAACTCTCCACAACAGATTCTGACCGCGACTACGACATGACCTAGAAATTATCAGCTGACATTGTGACATGACTTCTTATGTATAACAATAAGGGGTTTGTTCACCATTAGTCACTTCAGGGATATGACTATTACTCAGTTTAAAAGACTATTAGTGATGTAGGTCATATTCAACTCTTTCTGGTCCAACTCCAAGACAAAGTGTTGGCACAAACAAATGATCCTTCACGTGCGCACGCAAACAATTGTGACCCAATTGTGACCACTGGTGACCACAGTTTCTCTTTGAACAAGAATCAGCAAATGGTTTAATAACGTTTGATATTTATTTAGGATTTTTTGTCCCATAGTTAAATTCTTGGCAGTTTGTCAACATACACAAAGAACTTTAGATTTTCTACATGTAACGAAATTCTGTTTGTTTGTGTGTCTTAGTTGTGTCCACACACGTCTGTTTCTTTTATTTGGTAATACGTAATAAAGTTGGATAATGAGGGCGTCTACTGACATAATAAAATATGAAAATTAGGTCGAATTTTATATATCGAAATCATGATGTTAAGTTTCTTTCACATTCGCTGTAGTACCTTCTTCAAGGAAATTAGAATGCTTGTAGTGTAACCACAGCCATTACTTAACAGAGAGGTTGGTTGAATAGAGAATGAGGGTTGGGAGAATGAAGTGATATATCGTAAAGCTGCCAATCAGACCGTGCGAGAACCATGCAAATGAATTTGACAGAAAAACGTTGTTTATGATTAATTTCTTGCTTTAAATCAAGTAATAAGGTGATCAGAGATGCATTCCGTCTCTCCCTTCTCTAGTGTCAGATGCAGTTGCAAATATCCATAGACAACGATAGTCACATACTGTGAAAAAAGAAAACCAGCCAGAGATACAATACTGTAAAAAATTCTCCGCATATTTTGGCACTGTACCGTGGCGTTAACATACTTAAATTCATGTACTCTGCTATCGTTTTTTTTTGTATTAAGATCAGGTACCATTACAGGTATACCATTAATACAGATTCAACTGTATTTTGTTATTGTCCACAGTGGGTTATCTTCTTTCATTATATTGGATATTATCCATACGCAGCGGTTTTTATGCCAGATGAGAGTGCGAAGTGACGGTGTGAATGCAATGTTCTGATCTAATTTTGACATATTTAAAGACTGATGAAAACAAACGTCAACGCCCCTTTAATTTTAAATGCATACTACATTACGAGACATTTATCTTGTCCATCTATCTATTTTTCCATCTATTGGCTTACATCTTTGTCAGTTTGTAATTCATGGTCTACTATCAAGTGAACACAAAATCAATGCCAATAGCATTACCTAACTAGCAACATCAGATGTTTTTAAGATGCTTTCCCAAGGAACACATACAAATCGATAGTTGCCCTCAAGCATACACCCAAACTCCGAAACAAATATTTGCAGATTCCACAAACACTTGGTCCGTCCCAGGAATCGAACCCGAGACCTCAAGCTTAGCAGTCGCATACGCTACCACTACGCCACCAAGGCAGTCAAATTCTTTGCTATGTATTTAACAAGTTTTTCTAACATTATATTAAATCGAACAGAGGCCGTGGTAACAACTATCAACATAATTTTCTTGCCTCATTCCCCCTTGTTTTCATTGTTCTTGGCAATACCTTAGTCATTCTTGATATGCTATCTTGGATATAACAATGAACAGACACAAAGAGAACAAAATTATTGTGTCTAAGACGTGTATTTAGAGATAACAATTTTGTTCTGTCTGTGGCTAGTGTCAAGTTAAACTTTATGAATCATAATGACCCCGGATAGGTGCCAAGTAACACAATGAACTACTGCATCAGGCACACTGTTAATTGTATAATTATTCTGTTATTTCACTTCGTAAACATGTATTTAAATGATTAACATAAATTATTGTGGATTATCAGCTGAACATGATGTCATGGAACATAGAGAGACTTTTTGGCAGCACACGTTATTAATGTCACTGTAATTACGTTAGTATTTTCCTCTCATCGATGCCAAGAGGACAAGATTTCCATGGCGTGAGGTGCTTTTGTTTTAATTTGTAGGACATATGTAGTATCAATAAATTAAATGAGATGGATCATCAATCGATAACGTCCCACGACTGGGTTCGTGTCTCTTCTCAGGAGAGGGTTAAGGCCATACGTCCCCACGATGGTCGAGTGCTGGTTAAATATATAATAAAGAACTAATCTGTCTCTTTTACTGTAATCAAAATAATATATTTAAAGGGTTCAATAATTATAGTCAGAATAATCATTGACGCTTAAGTTGTCATAAATACACTTAAACTTTTCAAATCTGTGTGTTTACACTCTTCACTAGAGCGATAAATCGTTTTAAACAAAAACAAGATAGTATATATTCGTAAAAACTTTGTAATGACATGTTTATACTGATAATATAATTCGTTAGTGACCTAACCAGAGGATGAGAACTTATTAACATGATAAGAAGTTAAAACGGTAAATTGTATACAACTTATTGCTACTGTACCCTGCCCTACCTCTCTGTGGTATAGTGGATCAGAAATAAAGAACAAATCTTATACGAAAAATGAATAAAATAATGTTTAGAAAATGAATTGGAAGCAAGTTGAATTTACATAGACAAATCTTAATCATACATGTCGAAGGTAATCTAATTCTCAGAAGAAAGAGCTCATCGCAGGGAGTGATCCTAAATGAATCAGAGATATAGAAAATAAATATTTATGATGAATACTAGCTGACCGACGCAACCTCGTTTGCGTCTTTTATTGCCCGTAGCGAAAAATTTTCCCCCGTATAGGGTTGATTTTTTACACCTTGTGTCCGAAAAACCCCAATATCTTACGGAACCCTATTTTTTTCCAAAATAAAATATAGCCTATAGATTTACCATAGCAGCGCCATCTATTGATTACTTACTCAACCCAGTCGAAAGGTATCGACATCTGTTAGAATCATTTGGAGTTAACAGATAATTGTGACTGTCAAATAATAACAGACAAATAATTAGCAATAAATTAAAATTGCGACTATAATTTGAGATTTAAACTATCCTATCTCTGAAGTTGTATCGAACTGCACATGTTGTGCGAATTTTATTATAATCGGTTAAGTGGTTTAGGAGTCCATTGAGGACAAACAACATTGTGACACGAGATTTATATATATTAAGATGTGTTTCGCTATAAAGTATACGAAACTGAGATGGATATAATTTTAATAAATTCACTTGATGTATTATGACCAGCTGGAAGCTATAAAGCATGAATGGGCCGGCTCGACCGGAGTGATACTACGGCCTCACAGAAAACCGGTGTGAAATAGCGCTTGCGCTGTGTTTCACCAAGTGAGTGAGGATACCGGAGGCCTATACCCCATCCTCTCCCCATCCCCTCCCCCTCCCCTCCCCCCTCCTCTCCCCATCTCCTCCCCCTCTCCTACCCCATCCCCCTACCCATCCCTTAAAGGCCAGCAACGCACTTGTGACGCCTCTGGTGTTGCGGGTGTCCATGGGCGGCGGTAATCGCTTAACATCAGGCAATACGTCTGCTCGTTTGCCCCCTATACAATAAAAAAAGCGAAAGAAAAGCAAGACAGAATCTTCAAAGAACTACACCAGTAGTTTACCAGAGTTGCGTATGAGATTACAAAATATTAGCTGTTTGGAGTGTTTTTCTAGTCTCCATATTGTTTATTTGTGCCAATTGAGAATACGAATAAAACAATAAATTATCGATTAACATTAATCGTTATATATTTTTTATCGTTAATTGGACGGATTAACAGCTTTTCAGAATAAGCAATAAGGCACACGACATGTTAGATGTTATATTAATTAATGCACTATGAACTCACTTGCATTCACCTGTCTAGGAAGCTGGATTTATAAAATATTTTATAGCGTGCCATGAATTATTAAGATGCATTAATATGTGCGATTGTCGTGTTCCCGTAACCGCTTACAATGCAGAAGGAAGCGAGTTAATTTGTTGTTTAATTGCCTCTGCCATTGACAGATGGTGTTGTTAGTCAGCTTCACAAACGGTATCAGTTCTCGGCATGCGGAAAATGGGATATTAATTGCACAGGTATCAAGGTCTCCTGTGCTGCAGGCTTCTAAAATACATAGGTAAAACATATCGCATATATATAGGTATATATATATACGACTTGTTACAGAAGGTGTGACTGAAATGTAACGAATAACTTAGCCATGAACAATTGCGAATGAATAATAGAGAATTCTGATTTTCAAATCGAATACCAAAATAGCTAATATTTTTTGAGTTAGAAAGGTTTTGGGCCAGGAAATGAAGACTTTAAATCTGATGAGTTTGTCGATTTTCTACTGGATAGTTATAAATTGAATGGATCTCTTTCAACTACAAGTTAAACAAAGCAATTTATTGTTCCGCCAGCATACATGTTTATACGCATTTCTTACTGCAATATTCAACGGAAAATCCATTTAACAAATTATTCACGATTAAAACGTGATTGTTTAGCTAGAAGCAATTTGACGGCGTTTATTTGAATTTATTTCGTCGGTCCTTAGAAGTTGTTGATTACTGGCTATTTTACTCGTAGGTAGAATGGTTATAACACTCATTGCTGTTTTAGTTATTTCGTTTATATTAAAATTTTGAATTGTATTATTCCTTGGTATGCAAATTTTCATGTTAAAAGATGGTGAAATTTACTTTGAAACATAGAAGACGTAGACTCATAAACAAGTGATTTATTTAAAAAGTTTTTTTTTAAAAAAACAAGCTTTTGTACGATACTTCTTAATAACAAAAAAACACTTTAAACCCTTTCATTAGATATACATATTGGGTGGGCTGTTCAGAAATATGTACGACGCCATTTTGTTACGGCGGCCATTTTGAATTAATAATAATACCGATTATATATAATTGCATTGTCATCAGAACTAAAGGTATATTTCAAATATTTCAATTCAATCGGCAATCAGGAAGTGGATCAAATTTAACTTGCAAGATTTGATCACAGACAAACATCGGGACAGGTGAAACTAAATAAAAGCTTGTAAAAAAACGGCTTTAGCTAATACAAAATATGTAGTAAATACACTAAAAGGGATTTTTTTGTTCAAAATTGGACCTACTTATGCAACAAGGAACCAATCCATACACATGCCAAAATCAAAGACTTATTATTTTCTCCTTGTAAATAGGATTCTTACTTAGATTTTAGCATACTTGTGGATTGGTTCCTTGTTGCCTAAGTAGGTTCAATTATATTGAATTTTAAATAACAAATATCCTCTCTTATGGTTAGGGATCAAACAGGAGGTACAGCCTACCAAACAGAAAAAGAAAATCGATTCATATTTGACGGAGTTCTCTTTCTTCTTACCATTCGTTAAAGAAATTAAATGTAATTTTTACTTGTGTGTGACTTCAATATATTTTTATGGTAAATGAACTTAACAATCATTTTTGGTGTTACAGGTAATTCTGCTGATCCTATAATGTATACCTCATGACGTACTACACACCCGTAAGTAACTGATCGTCATATTAATCTCAGATGAAGAACATTCCTTGGTTGTAAGTATAGACAAATATATGTACTAATGTCTATGGCCGTAAATAATTGTTGTGACGTAAAAGTAATATAAATATACGAAGAACTTTCCGTCCTAAACACATGAACTATTCGAAATAGATTTCTAGGAACATATAGAAACTATTTAAAGAAATAATATGACGGGTCATAAAACATGGTTACAAAACAAAACAATAAAGGGCTTAAGTGACTGTATTAGAAGTTCACTGAATAAATTAGTTTATTGGTTTGTGTGTCTTGACCTAAATAAAATATATATATATGTGTGGATAGGTTGTAGCCCGATAATTAGCCAGTAGGCTTTTATAGATGTTAACAGACTTGAATATAACAACCATTTTAAAGTGGAATGACTGCCTCTGTGGCGTAGTGGTAGCGTATGCGACTGCTAAGCTTGAGGTCTCGGGTTCGATTCCTGGGTCGGACCAAATGTTTGTATGATCTGCAAATATTTGTTTCGGAGTTTGGGTGTTTTCTATGTATATGTATGTATTTACAAAAAAAAGTATATAAGTATTTATATCAGTTGTCTAGTACCCATAACACAAGCTCTGCTTAGCTTGGGACTAGATGGCGTTGTGTGTTAGATGTCCGAAATATTTATTTATTTATTATTTATTTTAAAGTGGAATATGTCATTTAAGTTTTTTTTAAGAAGTTATATCGACAAAATTTGTTAGTAATTTCTGTTTAAAATACCTATGACGTAATTGGAAACGTAAAATATAAATATAAATATTTCGGACATCTAACACACAACGCCAGTTAAAGTAAAAAGTCAGTAAAAGTATGTTTATTTAGAAGTATGTGTTATTTATTACTCAAGGTGGCGTTTAATACGTATATCTATCCGTTTGGAGATAAAAGATGTATGTACATTCACAAACATGTAGCATTGTACGTTCCCGCTTGTTTTGAAAACGCTTAAAATCAGTTCAGCTTCGTTTCTAAAGGTCGTAGCATAAACACATATAACCTTCATAAAGAATTATCTATCTAATAAAAAAGAATTACTAAAATCAGTTTGATAGTTCCAGAGGTTAGCACGTATAAGCTATCAAACAAAAACATCAGCTTTATTATATCACTATAGATAAGAATAATATATCTTCCTAAGAATATATCGTTCACGAATCGTGAACGTTGAAGAGATATAAAGCTAGTCACAAGTATTAAGTAGGTATGGAGAGGGGCGTACTCGGCATTACTTTAAGAGATCTCATCTGTAATAATGTGATTCGGAAGAGAACGAATGAAATAATGTTATTGGCATAGCCCACCAGATTTACATATGAACAAATGACAGTAAGCTGGCCATATTAGCTGTTGTAGAAAACTATTTGGGGCAATAGAGTTAAGGGAAGAACACGTGTCATAAATCATAACCATAGAGTAAGACGCCTACAGGCCAGTTGGAGTGATGATTCGTGAAAGATGGCTGGCAGGAGCTGGATGCGAGAAAGTGAGGATCGATCTAAACAGTGATCTAAATCCGTGAGGCCTGCGATAAGCTGATGATGTTAACTAAACTTAATTAAATTTATTTATAATATAAATAAATACACAACATATAATGATGGTCTCCTAGCTGGCCACGGCGGCCAGTCTTAAAGGAGACCAGCCAACTACGCAGGAGATATTATAGTACACAAGTGTGTGCGCAAACACAGGTGCACTCTCTGTTCCCTCTCTTTCATAATCCGATGGGACGGCTAACCGACATGACCGGGAAGAGATCAAGCGCAAGACCGACAGCTTTACGTGCTCTTCGAGGCACGGGGGTTCAGAACCCAACTTCCAAACTCGGAGCTGTCCAAGTATTTCTGTAATCAGAAAAATTCAATAACACTTTTGACCCGACCCGGGATTCGAACCCGAGACCTCTTGATTGGCAGTCGTACAACATATAATAATGATATCCTAGCGGTCAGCATTTACATAACATCTAATCACGCCTGTTTCCCCAAGGGGTTAGACAGACGCATATTAAACGTCCAGTTTTAGCTAGTGTTTTGGTCCCACGTAATAGTTGGCGAGCCTATCTCAGCATTTATGTTTGCGTAAAACATTTTTAGTATGGCGCCCTCACATACCAAAATAACATTATTATAACGCAAACCCATTCCGTAACAGCTTACCACTCGTATAATAATACTGCTAACACACCGAATATATGACTAATCATGTTATATAACATTCAGATTGTGCATGTGAGGCGGAGAGATAAAATCTCAATTAATTTATAAGTGAAATCTCGAACGACAACGATAGTTGGCGTAATGTCAATGCCGTTGTACAAGGTTAACTTTAAATAAAACTAGAGGATAGTTAAACTGTCGTTTACCTTTAATCTAAAGCAATAACACTGGTTTATTGAGTTTACGATTGTATATAACTAATTTAATTTAGCAAACAACTTAACGGTTCAACCGGAGTTATACAACAACCTCATACAAAAACCGGTGTTAATAAACTATTCGTTTGAAGATTTACGTGGCCCCTTATAAACCCTTAATACCGTCAACCCCAGCACTCATGTATATAATCGACAGTAGACTAGTTTCTTTTGAATCTTTTGAATCGGCAAACCAGCCGACGTACGTAATTATACAAGGTGGTTGAGACATACATAAAGAATCCATACATCTAAATCATGGCTCAGTAACGTACTGGTGTCGTCATATGTTTGTCACCTGTCTGTTGGAACTCCTTTTAAATAAAACACATACATACCAAACATGGACCCGTGTATGGAACTCACTGCCAGCGCACGTGTCTCCTTGCCACTATGATCCCGGATCCTTTCAAGTAAAAGTATCACACTAAACCACGTGAGTCACCATGCTGCATTGTCCACATACCGAATTAGGATCGTTACCTTCATCTTCAATTATACTCATGTTTTTCATCAAACAGAGTAGTCATTTAGATAGCTTTTACATAAATAAAGAAAAACTCAGTCTTTTTTCTTCTACATGGTAAGCTATTTATATTAAACAACTGTCTGTATAGTTTAATTATACCCTTGTCCTGACTAGAATAGGTAGCTCTGAGTCAATTTCTGTGTACAGCCATTAGCTATATGGTTAATTATTGGATCAGCCGTCAGTCAGAATTTATCATAATTGGTTGCGATACATGCGCTATCTAGAACATGGTTTGCGCTATCTAGTACATGGTTTGCATTTTACTAATGCATATGAGAGGAGGGGGGAATGACCAAGGGTATATGTTACCAAGAGCGAAAGGAACAGGTCCAGGGAGGCAAATCGATTTGTAGTTTTGTTGGTTTTCATCATGAAATATTTATTTTTAATAGACTTTTGTAAATCTTTATTTTGTCTAGTCTGTAGCCCTTGTATTTCCCTGGTTTCACGGTCATCCAATTTAAACTTATTGGTACCTTATATTTGTATATTTTTCTTATCTTATAATAAATGAGTTTATTATTAGCTAACGAGGTTATTTTCCACTCGGCAGGCGCGAGATCCTGAGAATTCACCAATGCATTTTGAAGACATACAGTTTGCCCAGCACAGTTTGTATGTACAGTGACATATGACAGATTTACCAGTTTGAAATGCTTCCAATAATGAAGAAATGTTTGTTTATAGTTGACAATAATCATTGCTCATGAAAATAAAAAAAGATTCAATATTATCAAATTGTAAATCTATAAAGTGTTCAGGGCTGAACTCAAAAGGCACGAATACTGTTATACAAAGGTGCACTATGTTTGTCTGCTCTACTCAGCTATTTTGAAAGGTAATTCAATTAAAAAAATAACACCTTAGAGAGAAAAGGGTGTTTAGGAGACTTTAGATCATTCTTGTAAATTAAGCTGAAAACTTTTATAAATAATATACAAGACAACCACAAATCACGCCTTTCAAAAATAGCTTAAAAGATAATAGTAAAAATTTTAGTTAAACATGTCCATAAATATTGCTTCAACTTTCTAATACTGGATTAGATTAGCATATATCCAGCTGATCAAACTAGCGTTAACTTGTACAGCTCATTCACAGATTAGTAATCAAGACATGTTCTGTCTTGTTAGATCATCACATATGTCTTTGAGGATACGTGAATCCATTAAACGAGGTTGTCATTAACATTGATCACATTCGACATGTCAATATCCTGGCACATCCAAATCTGCTGCAAATGTTTTTGAAATTTTCGACTTTTCTCTGTTATAATATGAATTTTTAAACATTAGCTGGCCCCCCAAGTTAGTTTACGTCTTTTTTCAACCATGCTCGGCTCCTATCGGCTATCTCGACATGATGTAAACTATCGTAGGCACGCCAGCAAAACACATATAAAATCAAGTGAAAATCAGTTAGATAGTTTCGAAGCAGATCGTACCTAACGTACGAACAAATATACTGTCATGAAATATCTAAGAAGAAATAAATGTAACAATAAAACATATCGTCCACAAACTGAATACGTTACTTATCTTGAAATTTGCGTAACACGATTCCAAAAATAATCTTATCAATTTATCATGAAATCGCGTGTTTATGTATTATGAAGATTGCACTAAAGATACATACCGCAGTATCAACTCCATTAACTACCTCATATCGTAGATATCATTGTTTAACGTATGACTTAGAGAATCATAAACACATTGTATTTCTGATAAATGTTCATATCTTTGTGTAACAAAAACATTATTGTCTTCCATTATTTTGAATTTCAGTTATGGAAATGTTGGTTTCCAAGAAGACATAACATTTTGTCGCCGTATATCCGAGCAAAGCTTCTCTGCTGAGAATTAGTTAATAAATTTAACAGATGACTAATATAATTAGGATACAAGGTGTTGTAAGAGTCGAAAAAGAAAATAAATTTCGCCGTACAACAGCACTGCAATGAGTAGGAAAATTGACTTGACACAAACGTCTATACAACCGTCTGGCTAGCGTGCTATAGAAGGCCAGCAGAGGACTTTAAAAACCTGTTGATGATGAGCAATTAGGGCTCGGTATTTCTCCAAGTTTAGATGTTAGTTAAAATAGATTGTTAAGTGTTTTATAATGACGCTAAACTAGGATATTTCATGAACATAAACATTTTGTAGTTAGCCGGTAACCATTAGTTTTATAAAAGAATATCAGTTTAAACTAGGTTTGAAAGAAAACATCTCAAAAACATCTATGGGAATTTGCGTAACTTGCTTTTGTCCGTGATGACACACACGGGATATAATTCCTTTGGTGAATGTAGGATGTCCTCGTAGGTCTTCATACATAACTGGAATTTAATGAAAAGAAGAGAAAAGAAGAAAGATGAGAAGAAATAAATTTCTAAAGTGTATTGTTTCAGAAAAGGATTCTTAACAAGTTTTTCTTAAGAACTGTCTTTAAGTACCTACTACAAAGTTCATAAGAATCATGAATACTTCCGAATAATTCAATAACATTGAATAAATCGCGATATTCAACGAAATGTTATCATATCGCCTGCGTATGTTGTTGTAATCAATTAACGTCTGTTATTCAAACATAGCTATGACGTCATAACCTCTCGTGAACTTATATTTGGATATGTCTCATTAACACAATTACGTGAAGGATGGTTCTTACTTATTTTATGGTCGGTGTGATCTAATTTTTATTAATATTTTGAGTTATGACATCAACGATTTGATATCAATAAGTTTTAAGCTATACTGAATACGGAAAATTTCCATTTGACACAGGCTGTTACAGTGTAGGTTCTAAGGCGAAACTTAGATAGTAGAGCCAGGAATGAAAACTGAGGGTTTTGATGACTGATGGTACTGGTCTTAAACATCTCTCTTAAGGTTAACGAAAACCCAAAGTAACTTCTCTCCTGTTTCAGATGGAGAAACTCAAAAGGCGGCCATACTTCTCAGGGTCCGGTGGCCTGTTTTCTGATCGAAACTAATTAACGGTAATCGCTTACCATCAAGCGATACGTCTGCTCGTTTGCCCCCTTTATAATAAAAAAGTTTCTTGCCGGTTCTTCTCTATAGAAATGTCATTTTGAAACCGCGCAACTTGAATCATTAACGTAACGTGCATTTGAAATCAACGTTATTTCTGTATATTATTTTTGATTCGGTTACGAACATAAAAAACTTAGAGATTAATATACATAGTTGGCTACTGAAAAAATGTTTTAATTTACATAAATTAAATCTATTATTCTCTTCAGAATGGACTTGTTTTGATTCATTTAAAGCAATTAAAATTCTGCGGTCTCAATGTATTCAGCAGTGAATAAGTGTCGTCGATCATCATATTTATGATACTATTATTATTTTCTTATTTACTTTTGCGTTAAATTTATATGATACCTGTCAGAAGGTATATTAATATATGTATTCTTAATTGATGGCCGAGGTCGACGTTGATCGACAGAGCTAAAACTGTTTTGCGAGCCTTGAGTTCGGCAAGTCAGTACTGCCCGTTCTTATTAGGAACTGTAGGCAGTTAGTAATTACAATTTTATGAATAAGTAAGTCAAGGTTCGAAGATACGGAGTTGAAACGACAACAGCAGATGTTTATAATAAAAATAAAATGATTCACAGATAGTACGCTTAGTAACAGAGAAAAACTAATTAATTTATGTGCGTAGTGTGTTTTGTTTATGTATCGGAGATTCGTTACTGCTTCCGGGTAGATGATCTGTATTTTGAGGAGTTCTGTTTGTGTCTTTTCTGTCTATTAAGTTGAGAGCAGTTTTCCATATAGTTTCAGACAGATAGCTACGACGTAACACAGAAGTTCGTGAGGTCCAAAAATCTGTTAGAGAAGAAATTGTTTGAGTGGACTAGCGAGATCTTATGTCTTTGTGTAGTGAATATAGCGAGGTACAGAAATAAGCTTGAGCCGGTTTTGGCCGGGAATGAATAAAAACTGTAGGTTTTGGAAATACGAGATATCTTGAGAAAGTCACAATTTCGCCCGGATGTGATAGGCCATACATTGTTTATTAACTTATTTGGACAACCAGTTGCTGTTACATTAAATCTTACAATAGAAAACATTAGATTCACTAATAACTTGTTGAAATGCACAATATTTTAAGGTGTCACAACATGCACCAATAGTAACAAGAATATACATATAAAAAATAAACAAAAATGAAATAAAATAACAAAAAAACAATACACCTAATTATACAGTAATAAAGAGTTATACTATGAATTTATGTACGTTTATTGAAATGGTTCATGACTTCATATCAAGTAAAGATAATGACTAAAAGCGGTGGCCATTTTGACAAACAAAACTTTGAGATTCATGATGGAAAAGATGATTTCATCTCAATCCATTAGTCAACCAGCAGGATTATTTATTGAATGAATCCTATAAATAACGGAAACTATAAAGCGTTTCATTTAAAATGATCGATACTGTATTTATCAAGTGAAGTAAACATGACGATAAAATAAAATCACTTGCTGATCACGTTTCACGAATCTATAAATAAATATTCCGGACATCTTACACACAACGCCATCTAGTCCCAAGCTAAGCAGAGCTTGTGTTATGGGTACTAGACAACGAATATAAATACTTATATACTTTTTTTTTTAAATACTTACATATTATACATAGATAGAAAACACCCAAACTCCGAAAAAAATATTTGCAGATCATACAAACATTTGGTCCGACTCGGGAATCGAACCCGAGACCTCAAGAACAGCAGTCGCATACGCTACCACTGCGCCACAGAGGCAATCTATAAACAGTACTTGAAACTCGCGGGCTGGGTCTCTGCGACTCGACGACCTTAGTGCGCCTATTTTGCGTGATAGGTTGGCATTATTCGTGCCGGCCCAGTTCTTCCAAGAAGCCTAACAGACCCTTCACGTTGCCGACGACTTCTGTTAATGACCTCGGTGATCCGAGGTGTTCTATAAACAGTAGGTATTAATTATAAAAATTTGCTACTTCAAGGAGTTCTTTTAAAACCGCGTGTGTGACAACGTGTGGATTGCTTAGATTTATTATCCTGTTTATATTCGACAACTGGTATAAGGAACAACGGGATAGTGTTTTAAAAATATTTAAATGGTTGTTATAGTTGGTTTCATATGTGGCTAGCTTTTTTTCTAGTTGGTCGTGTGAGCCTTTGACTAGGTTAAAAGATTAATGGGCCAATCGCTGTTGGAACCTACTTTTAATGAGAATTCGTAGCTACGATATTATCAATGTATATAATACATATCAAATATAGCCACAGATAATACGTTTAGTAGGACAACTCGCCTTAACATTCAAACCTTTCAAAGTAACCTTGTGTCACTTTATTACAAGTTTTTTCTCGCAACCCGAAATCTTAGTTGTTATTTTCCATCAAACGGTGTGTATGAATGATTTGCTTTGAAAAAAACATTTTTTTTATTTCAGACATACAGCCTTATCTAGTTCCAAGCTAAAAAGAGCTTGTATTATGGGTACTAGACAACTGATATAAATACATATTTACACGTTTTTTTGTCAATACATACATATTATACATAGAAAACTTCGACACAAATATTTGCAGATCATTCAAACATTTGATCCGACCCGAGAATCGAACCCGAGACCTCAAGCACAGCAGTCGCTTACGCTACCACTCGCGCCACCGAGGCAGTCAAACTTTATATCATATACATGTTATATCATACAATTAATTTAAAATTGTTTCGCTATATAGGCCTAGTTTTACTACGCAATAGTTTATTATCTTTACGGTTTCAGCAAAATGCTTCAATATTTTTGTTTATCCATACTCATGATTCGTATTATAGGTCACGCTAAATATAGAATTAATGGTAGAAATACAGTGTCTGGTGTGTAGTATAGCATTATAGCGAACAGATCTCAACAGTTAACAAGACTTGTGTAATATATACAACTTTTATATTTACAGTTGCTTTCATATGCATCATTACAGTTGCAAAAACTGATATTACTGAGAAAGATATTCAATTATTTTTAATGTCAATAAAAGTATCTTCGAGTTTTTTTTTTTTTTTATTGAATAGTGGGCAAACGAGCAGACGTATCACCTGATGGTAAGCGATTACCGCCGCCCATGGACACCCGCAACACCAAAGGCGTCACAAGTGCGTTGCCGACCTTTGGGGGATGGGAAAGGGAATGGGGGAGGGGTTGGGGTATGGGCCTCCGGTATCCTCACTCACTCGGTGAAGCACAGCGCAAACGCTATTTCACACTGGTTTTCTGTGAGGCCGTGGTATCACTCCGGTCGAGCCGACCCATTCATGCCGAAGCATAGCTCTCCCACGGTAAAATGCAGCTAGACAACTAAACTAGCTAACTAGAATTAATGATTTTCTTTATTTTTTCAATTTTCTGCTCTTTTATTGGAAAGTATAGCTATACAGATAAAAAAATCTTTTCAAATCGTTTTATAAATGACGGAGTTCAGAGGTAAAAATAAACAAAAAAATCTGCTGAATTGAAAACGATTTCTCTCTTTTCTTTGAAGTTGGTTCAAATAAACTACTAATTTACGCATCAGTGTGTCAAATAGCATCAGAATCTATGACTTTGTATATAATTGTTATGTCAATTTGCATGGCTAGTCTTGATAGCGATTTGTATGCTCCAAGATCTCGTCTAAAACATCAGAAGGATTCATTTAACAAATTTCAAAAGAAAAATAGAACAACTAAATACCATGTCGTGTACTTTTTCTTAAGAAACACGACTTTAAGTGTCGACTCTTGTCTGATAAAACAGTTCCTCGAACAAGCATATATTTTACATCTTATAAAACACAGTTACTTATTGTGAGCATTGTGACCTACATACATGAAATTTTCCACAGTCTTTTCAACATGATTCATTTTCAACGATGGATCCCATATCTACCAATAGCAGCGATACCTCGTTATATCATTCAGTTGCTTCTAAGAAAGCGATCATAGGAAGCTGTATAGAATAGTAACGGTAACTCATGGGTGTACCGCAAGGAATTATTGTCCGCAATATCGTATGACATGAGACGGAATAGCTAAGAGAATGCATAACAATTAACTTATGAAACTCGATGCCACTATTTACATGAAATGGCTAAGTTGTATCAACATAATAGAACCGACACGTGGATTCTGAACGTTGAATGAACATTGTTTTCGTTTTGTTTACCAGTTCGGAGGTAGTTATTTCGTTTTCACCACTTTTGTTGACCTGTTTGGCAGCTATTTTGTTTTTATTGGTGTTAAATAACAGCTTCGAGTGTTTTGTTACACAATTTATGTTTATTATACGGAAAGTTTTGCGAAATTTGTTTATTATTCATAACTGACCAACCTCAAAGTGGTTTTATAGTTGCGTCTCTAATTAGGTATTAATTATTTTGAATTTAATAAATAAATTATACATCTGTTATTTTCCTGTTAGGTTTAACTAGATTTAATTTAGCTTTTGGGGACACAATGTAAAATTCATTACTGTTAGTTTAAAGAGATATTGGTGAGGTATACCTACCTATATCTAAATTAATGAATATTTTTTCGAACATCTTACACACAACGCCATCTAATACCAAGCTAAGCAGAGAGATAAATACATATATACTTTTTTTTGTAAATACATACATATTATACATAG